>JANAVB010031617.1:50467022-50810563 GCA_029216955.1 Iris pallida
ATCATATAGAATGCATTGTAATCTTTAGTATTACCATTCTGGACATGTTGTGACCTGTGTTGCTCTGTTTAGGACTTATTTACACTATCTTGACATATATATTCATCGGATACTCAGGATATCCGGCGAGTACATTCTCTGACCGTTTCATACTTGATAGGATTTACATTTATACTCTAGATTACTTTACTTGATGCTGTCACGTTGTTAACACGGATTGGTACTATATGGATCCCTTCATGAGATGTTATCCCCCTCGGGAGCATCGGGTTACAGTATATCATGTGCGTTCCACTTTCGTCATATACTCCGATGCTTTTACCATTCATGTGCACTCTTGTGATTCATGTTTATAGAGCCCCCATGTATAAATTCATGTGCACCCATTTATGGGCCTTCATGTGATATCATGTGCAATAACATAACTTATCTGGATCCTTGTGTATTGATTGGGGTACGGGGAAGTATAAATGGTCATGTGAACAATTCCAAAGTAGTATACTCATATGCAAACTCTTAGATTACTCATGTGCAAATTTAAGCTGTTCACATGTCTATCTTGTACTCTACATTACTAGCCACTGTTAGCTCTTTACTTATAGTAGATATTTCTTTACAGTCATCTCTTTTACTTCATATATTTCCCAGTATTTCATGTATCTTACTTTATAGCATATTTACATATCCTATCATATTATGAACTGCGTGGGATGTATTGTACTCGCTCCTGTCCTGACTGGACCTGTTAAAAACATTACAGATGATATCGAGGAGTTCTGTCCTACATACTATGGAGCAGCCTTAGACGACACCTGCGACTTGGACCTCCAGCAGGATCTATTAGTAGTAGATGCTGATACCCCCATAGATTAGGTTTTATCTTATTTTCAGTTGTTATCTCATTTGGATACTCATTGTATATAAATCTGAGATTTTGTGATGATTGGATATTGTGGAGTTGTTATCTTAGACACTTAGATTTTCTCTCTTATTTGTATTTTATTGTGGATTCAGAACTTATTTATCTATCTTATCGTACTTTCTACCTTAGTTGTGATTTAGTTGTACATTTCTATATTGTCCTCTATTCGGAGCATATACATTGTACAGGTACTTTATAATTGTTAGATGTATGTGACCTAGGACAGCGTTCTACCGCCGATACTATGGCATAGGCTGGACGTACCTACTTCTCGTGCCCCTACACTGGATGTGGGTCATGTCAGATAGCATGGAGATGATCTCCAGATCTGCCCACATCGAGTTGATGAGAACACGATTCAGATGGGAGTACTGCCGTCTAGCACCTTCTTGTATATTATAACAAGTGAAGGCGCTACCGTTGAACTGGAGGAAAGACAGTTGAGCACTGAAGATGAAGCTGATGAAGTCGTGGGTAACCGACGAATGTGGCGGCCTTCCTCTTGATTTCTTCTCACTACATGTAATGGCATTGAAATTGCTAACACATATCTAGGGGAGATGCATATGGTTGGTCTGAGTACTCGTGAGGTCATCTACAGTAGTCTGTACTCGGGGATGTCGCAGCTGCCGTATATGACCGACAGGATAGAACGGGACTTGAGCAATGGGTATTCTAACCAATACGAGAGGACCTGCCTCGAGTCATGAATGACGCCTAGCTTAACATCGACCGTAGAAAGGATCCAGATATCATGTCATCCGACGATGGCTATAGGAAAGCCTAAGTGCAACTTGATGGACCTGATTTTGTTTGGGAGAATTTTAGGTTCAATGATCAATAAGATGTCAATTCTGTGAATCTTCTTGAGACTGATTAACCTTCTCAAAGTAGGTTCATTGGCGAGATCTCTAACATTCCATGATAGGATGTTAAGCAATAGGTTTGTTGGAGTGGGAGGGGTTTTCGAGTTTCGTTGTCGATCTAGTGATGATGGCTGATGACTTTTTTCTTTTCCTTTTGGATTTTTTTCTTGCTGGCAACAGTCATACCAGGAGCAAGCTCTATCTGTCCTTATCCTTGTTTCCATCTTCCTTCGTCGGATGCATGTAGACCTCTCCCTCTATTTTTGCTAGAGCTCCGAAGAAGTTGTTCTTATTGGTGAAGCCGACCTCGTTAGCCTGTTGCATCCTTCTCACCGATCCTTTTCCTAAATTAGCCAAGGTATCGGCCGATATACTTGCTTCAGTGATGGCAGCAGATACCGGAGTCAGAGTATTGGGAGATACCGGAGTAAGGGATATAGTGGATTCAGGGCTCTGATCTGGAGGGCTCTTAGGGTGCAAAGGTCCTGCATCCTCCTAGTTCTCTACCTCAGCCATGTTATGATGGCTCTGATAATGTTAACATTGGTTGTTCTCGAATTCGGGTCAACCCATGTGCCGACAGGGCTGTCTGCCAGGTCAGCTTCCTGGGTCTCATCTGTTAGGGAGTCGAATTTGTTGGATAGGTTAAGGCCAGGGTCTTTGTAAGGCACAATGGCTCTGTTCTGAGGGGCAGTAGTCTGGGAGGTGGGTTTTCCCTTACTGTTATCAAATCTACTATAGGAGTTGGGTAGAGGAAGAATAGGTGATTTATTGCTATTGTTGTTCGAAGGATGCGAGTCGACCTTGCGAGTCGGTCACCTTTTTAATTCAGGGTGGGCACAGAAGCAGTATTCTCTGAGGTGGCCTCTCATATGACAGTGGACACAATATATGATATTGTTGTCATATATGATGCGATTTGTATGCATCGTGTTGTCGAGCGCTATTTGGATGTGGTTAGGGGAGCTCTATGCATAATTTTGCATAGTTAGCTTTGAAGAGATTACGAGTTTCTTCTGCCAGTGCTACAATCGTGCCAAAGGAGTTGGCAATATATTTTAGCGCCGCTGGAATGAAGCAGATAAAAGAAAGATTTGGGAGGGTCATCCACGTCGAAACGACTGCTGAGTCAATGCTGGTGTTGTAATCCGTAGACCATTTCATTATTTTCATCGGGTGGGTGTCTATCCTGCCGGATCCTCTGGACCATATATTTGTGTGGTCGTTATCGGAGGAAAGATACAGAAGGATGTGTTTCGGATCCAGCAGTGCCACCCGATATGCTGTGGTGAGGCACCAGCAGCAATCACCTCCTGAACCCCGAGCAACTTTGGGCAGCCTGCAAAAGAATTTGAGCACGAAGGTGTGCGGGAATGTCACCGAAAGGGACGAAAGTTCACACTCAGAGAATGGCCCCATTATGAGCTGTGATTCTGACGGAGAGGGGGGGTTCGATCTCCTCTAACACGACATCGAGGAGCGCTGAAAGTTAGGAAGTACTCCTGTTGGGGCAAAGTTTATCTGCGAGGAGGGCTGAGGATATATCTCGACTGGGCTTAGAGAGAGAAGCTCCATATCTGTCTAAGCCCAGCCGATCTAGGGTTAATATATTCATATATATCTAGGGTTAACTAGGGTGTGTGTCCATATGTGTACACCGAGTGTGTGTGTATCCGTGTCCATGTCTGTGTTAGGGTTTGTGTCCGCGTGTGTTAGTGTGTCAGAATGTGTGCATGCATATGCGTATGTCTGTGTATATTCGAGTCAGGGTTAGTGTTAGTATTCGCATGTGTGTGTGTGTGTGTCCGAGTTAGGGTTAGGATTTACCTAAGTAGGGGGTGGCCAAAGAAGAGGGAGTTGACCGAGGAGGGGGTGCCCGGAGAGGAGGAGGAGGAGGAGGAGCTCGGTGGAGGAGAAGGAAGGGGTGTTTAGGGTCGGCGCCAGAGCTGTGAAGGGGTGGCGGGCCGGAGCTGCGAAGATGAGGAGCTGAAGGAGGTTGCATGGGAAATGGAATTTTTGTAGATGTTGGGGGAAATGAAATATGTTAACCTATATGAAAAGCATTAGCGATGTCATAAACCAATGCCGTTAACGTTACTAACTTTATAATATTTAGCAACATATGCAAATGATGTCACTATACATCGCTGTAATAAAAAATAATAGCGACATCTGACGACATCTTATTCCATAATATTATTTGTAGTTACTAAACGTCGCGACAGACACTAACAGTGACATTTTGTGACATTGAATTTGTACGTCGCTATATTCATAAATATAGCAACGTCCGCACTAAACATCGCTAATTGGATATATTTTGTTAGTGATTAGATGAATACCTATTGGAAGATGGATTCCCAATGGAAAGCCCGGTGGATACTATCGGACACGGTTTGGACACAAGCTCCTAGCCAAAGCTTCCTCTCCTAGTGCTCCTTGCCTCCAAAGCTCCTAGACTCCTTGGATGAAGAGTATGAAAGGATTTGGAATGGTTTGATGAGAATTTATGGAGGAATAGAAGGATTTGGGGAAGAACTCCTAAATTTGTGAAAGAATCCTCAAATTGAGAGATGAGAGAGAGTGTGCTCCCTTCCCATTAGGGCTAGTCACACTATAACCCCCTCCATCCTAATCTAAAATATCCAATATGCCCCTCTAAGTTGTCATGATGGCTAGATTAATCAATGGAAGCTCCTAATTCTAATTTGGTAATTAATCTAATCTATATTCATTACATGGAATGACTTAATGGAGCCTAACTGGGTCTAGTCTAGAATGTTGGTCCACGTATCATGTCAATTCTAATCAGGTTCACTAATCAAGGGTCCAATTAATAGGCTAACCCACTAAGTAATATAATCATCACTATAATTAATTAAATGAATATACACATTATATCTATAATATAATATGACAAAAATAACCCTCTCTAGAAAAGTGGTAGTTACATATGATATATGTGTTAGAAATTGCTAGTCATTCTTGATATCATGTTTAACTTGTGTATAGACTTGAGAACACATGAGACACTTGTCTAGATATATATATATATATGCTATATATGTTGTGCCATGTTGAACACATGTTTTGTGTTATGCCTAGAAGCCATGACTAAATTTTTATAAAAATGTTGGCCTTAAATTTTGTACTAGAAATTATGTTCGGTCATGGATGATACATGTGTAGTATTTTTTTTTGAAAGACCCAGAAATATATATAATGTAACAGGCACAAAATGTCAAAGCCTTTACAAGTAATCCCAAAAGCGAACAAAAGAAAAAAGGGGACAATCCCCTGGCCTAAGGCCGGGCAAGAGGTCAGCTGATCAGGGGTGGCCAGAAATCTGCCCGAACCTGCTTGCAGTGTCAGCTAGCCTTGTGAATCTATCTGTGTACCTTGAGACTCAGTTGGTTGAAGGTAAATTGTCGCCCCTCGTATATGAATTTGTTCCTATTCTTCCAAATGACCCACGAAGAAGCGGCTGCGACGATCTGGTGGCCGTGCGATGCTTTACCCCATGCGGTAAGGAGATTGTTGAATTCTCTAGCGTCCTGATCCAGGAGGAATATATTGTTGATCTTGGTCCACACTTCCATAGGCAGTTGGCTGTGATAAAGGATGTGTTCAGCAGTCTTAACCTGTTTATCCGAGTAGCAATGGCAAGTTGATGCTAAGTTAAAACCGATGGTTGATATCGTTGATGATACATGTGTAGTATGAATATATCTATATGCACATAAGATGATGTGGCGTGATAGCAAAATTTACTTACATTCTTACATGGCAATGGCTAAGTCAAATAGTGATAACGATAATTGGAGGACCGTTGCTTGGTGAGAATGAAACGGTGCCACAAAAACTTCGACAGTTGGCCTAATGAGGGTCCATACGAAGGTTGCTTGAAAACTTCAAGCGAGGGGCTTCCAAATCCCCAGAATAATCTAGTCCACGACTAGGAAAAGAAGAGAACAAACATTAAAACTTAAAGAAGAATTTTATTGATTAAACAGTTATCCTCTAATTGCATACAGAAGGTGCCTATTTATAGAACTTTTATGATAACCTGATCTTAATAAAATAAATAAATTCTAATTCTAATCAAATAAGGATAAAACCTATCCTAATAAAAGATAGAGTCAAAATAAGAGTCCTAAATAAAATATGATTCTTAACAACTCTATAAAAAAAATAAAGCTAAAAAAAGAAAAGAAAAAAAGATCCTAGAAAGATTCGGAATTCGAATCCATGCTACATCAGTCTCCCTGCTTCAATAGAACTTGTCCTCGAGTTTTTCTTAGAATAAAGTGGTTCGCTAGTAGAAAAATACTCGTAAAGATCGATGATATTTAAGGTTGGAGAGATTTGCATGTCTTCATGCATTATGTCACTAGCGTCACGATAGCGCTGAAGTTGTGGTTGGCGAGAGCATAAAAGCTTTGAACTTCAGTCATTGCCTTTGAAGTAGGCTAGTCGCGGATTGTTCGAATCTTCTCTTTGTCAACACTGAGGCCAATGGTACCAGTCACAAATCCTAATAAGAAGGTTGAGAACTTCTCTGAGGTGCTTCAGATAATCAGCTTGGATCTTACTATAAATTAGGATATCGTCAAAGTAGATGACTTTGAAGTTTCTTGTTAATAGCTTCAAAACATGATTCTTGATGTCCATGAAGGTTCTTGACACATTCGAAAGTTCGAAGGGCATAAAGAGTCATTTGTAGAGTACTTCTCGGATCTTGAAAATAGTCTTTCACTCATTATTAGGTCGGATTCGGATTTGATAGTAGCTGATGGTGATGCGGTTTATAGCCAAATTATCAATGCACATATGCCACGAGCAGTCCTTCTTTAGCACTAGCTTACGTCCATGAGCTTTCGTCTCTAAGGAGGTATTTATGTAGATAACATGCAATGAAAGAGGTAGCCTTGAAGCTCTTTGAAAAAAATAGATATATGTAGAACTTTTTTACAACATCTCAAAATTCAGGGAGCGGCGATCGAACTTAGAGATGTGACTGGTGGACCACTGTGAGGCTTGTGACGAGAAGGTCTACCGTGAGCATTGGGAGCTTTCAATATTGATAAATTCTTCAGTGCTCCATCGCAGGAGAAATTCTCTTGCTGAGTCATACACTCAAAAGAAGTAAACGATGGACATGATGATAAAAAATAATGTCTTTGTTAACTCTACTAAAATTCTCTGTCCGTCGTATAAAATTTTGCTGATATTTCTTTCCACAATTGTATGTGGAGACCCTGTACGATGTTCTTGATCGTCATCTTCGGGGAGGACCTCGTCTTCATGTAGGTGTTTTTCTTAAGAGAATGAAAAATTTATCTAGATTCATAACATCCGCAATAATTTTACTGAAGGTTATCATGTCATACTCTTCAATTAATTATGTTTCTTTTTTAGAAATCAGCAACTTTATCTCTTATTGAGGGGTTGAAGATTTTAATATATGCAATGGGTTCATCTGACTTTGATATGTTCTTCTCAATCTCGGCACCTTTATAGTCAACAATGGTAACTAGTGCTTTGAAGGAACAATTATTATGGGAATGCTCGAAACCTTTTTGTGGTTGTAAACTGGTCTTAGGAATATCATTCGGTGCTAATGGAAGGAGAGTGAGGCGTTGCCCATCTTGAAGGAAGGAATATGTGTTATCTCTTTCTCGATATGTGACATTCTTGTCAAATTACCATGGCCGACCTAGGATGATGTGGCAATAGTCTATGTCGACAATATCGAACGTGACTTCATCTTTGTGGGTCTTTTAGATGGAGAAGGATATGCGACAAACTTCAGAGATGACCATGTTGTGGCCCTGTTGAATCAAGACAATCTTATATGGAGCCGGATGTGCTTCTTTGCCCAGTCTCATTTTCTCTACCATTGTTCTTGAAACAATGTTCTCTGTGCACCCATTATCAATGATGATGTCGCATAGCTTGTATTTAACCTTACATCGGGTTTGAAAGACATTGTGGTATTGTGGTGGTTCTTCCTTCTTTGGGACTAGTAATAGTCGCCTAACTATACACACTGGTTGTTCAAACTCCTCACGTGTTAGTGGTTTCGCCATTGTTGTTTTGTACAAGAAAGATTTCCAAAGATTTTCAAAAAATTGGAATCCTCGATCTGTAGGGCTTTGATACAACTTGATGCTGCATGACAGTGGAACTGACTTACCTTCACGTTTGCTAATGGCCAAGTCGATCGGAGATGACAATAACTGGACTAGCTCTGCTTGGTGAGAGCGAAGCGGTGCTACAAAAACTTCGACGAGATGAGGTGTTTGCACGAAGGTTTCTTGAAAATCTCAAGCGAGTCCACGACTAAGAAAAAAGAAAAAAAATCTCAAAACTTTAAAAATAATTTTATTTATTAAACAACTATCCTCCAATTGCATACAGAAGGTGCCTATTTATTGGACTTTTATGATAACCTAATTTTAATAAAAAATAATTCTAATCAAATAAAGATAAACCTATCCTAATAAAAGATATAGTCAAAATAAGAGTCCTAAATAAAATACAATTCTTAACAACTCTATAAAAAAAAGATAAAGCTAAAAAAAAAATTTAGAAATATTCGAAATTGGAATCCACGCTACATCATAATGGTACAAGTTGGTTAACATGTTCTGTGTATAACCTAAGTAGGGAATGTGAGCTATGCATATGTGTTTAGGAATGTGATTGTTCTTGTTGTAGTTAAGATTGTCTTTCATAGTAGAGGTGGATATATATATATAAACTCTAGCTTCATCGTGTCATAGTTGTTCATGGAATGTCAAGAATAGGGGAAATGTAAGGGACATTCTACGGCATTTCATGTGAGTAGATTATCTAGTTCACTTCCAAAAGGACTTGAGATAGACTTGGTATCTACCCTTGGAAATGTTGGCTCCTAGCTGAAACATGATTCTAAGGATGGGCATGTCATCACCCTTGTGCAAGTGAGCCCTAGAAAGTAGATCCCTAATGTATATGTATTGGTATAACAACTTACAATTCCCACAACCATTAATTATGACCATATGTCATTTTGCTCTAGTATGTGAGTAGCGTACCGTAGTAACTAACATGTTGTATTTGTGTAGAGGTGCTCAGGATGACACGATCGTGACCGAGGAGTTCGGATCCTTACTTGCGCTTCCCAGAGTTTCAAGCAAGTATACCTTGTCTTGTTGTACTAATTAAACTTATTCATAATTATGTTCATGTGGTTTTACTTAGAATGGACGTAGTTGTGAGCATCTGAGAATAACTTGAGTGCAATCGATGACAGCATCAATATTGTGATACACAAATTTGACTTAACTCTAGGGGACGTACCTAAAGTTGTGGAGTTATCTTCATAACTCCTGGGCCTTGAAACATTTCATGACACGACACTGGCCATCAGTGCGAGTAGCGCGTGTAATGGTACATTATATAGTAGAGATGATTCTAGATATTACGATCTTACATTGAGGTATGATATGTCCAAGTTGTGGAGACGACTTGTACATCTCATGTGGCGGGGAAGATAATCAGTAGGAGTATAGGACAGACAGTTACGTCAGCCTCAGTGTTATCCGGTTATGGGCTATTGTTACCTGGGTATGGGCATCGGCTCATTATCCGACATCAGCCCGTGATTCCATGCTACATCCCTATTTACCTATCCATGCGCACCAAAGTTGTCTTCAATGTGCATTCATGTAGCTCGTTAGTTCACCATTTAAGTTTATTTAGTATTTACATTATGGCATATTCTTTCTGTATCTTGCTACGTCCCACAGAGGACCTGATTGCTTTCCAGATCCGGATGAGCAGTTGTACCCGACCGTTCATGGACCAGGAGTAAGGATAAGAGTTTTGGCTGAGGACTACGAGGTGTGTCCTAAGGAGTTTTCTTAACACAGGGTATGCTACTGCTTAGTTATGAGTACCATTATCTAGTTAGCTGATACCCCTGACTAGTTATCTTTCAGTTTTCTAGTATTTTCATTCAGTGTTGTACTTCTTGGGTTTGTTCCCACCAAACTCACTTTATTATACTATGGATATTCAGACTATCCCTGTGGTATATTTCCAGCATTTACTTCAGTACTTTCCTGCAATATTTCTACGGATAAGATTTAGATGTTTATCTGTTGTATATTTAGTATACTTATATTTACATCATAGTACACCTAGGTGAGTCCATTAAATTGGGTAACTAATTCTAGACTGTATCAGCTGGCGAGGTTATGTTTCAGTTCCATATATATAAATATATATATATATATATATATATATATATATATATATATATATATATATAAAATATATATATATATATATATATATATATATATGTTTTTAGGAAACAGAGCTCTATTGATGTATCAAGCGTAAAATGTCGAAGCCTATACAAGTAAGCGCATCAAGCGTGAACTAAAAAACAGATAACAAAAAGGCCAGGATCAAAAAAACTGCTCGCTGGTCCGAACGTCGGGTTAGGACAGAGCCGACCGGACGAAATCCGCGGAATGTGCGCAACCCCTTCCGATCTTGACGATTTGTCGTAAGGTCTCCTTGAGCAACTGGTTGGGGTTGTATTGGCGTCCTTCATATCTGAATTTGTTTCAATTCTTCCAAAGGACCCAAATGCCGGCAGCCGCGACGATCTGATGCCCGTGGGAGGAGCCCCAGCTGGCGAGGAGACCGTTGAAGCCCCCGGCTTTAAGATCGTGCCTGCAACGAAGGGAGAGGCTATTCCACAGCCTAGAGGCGAGGTCACCATAAGGCAGGACGTGTTCGGCAGTTTTTGGCCGGTGTGAGATACAGTAGTGGCATTTTGATGCCAGGCTGAAGTCGATGGAGGTAAGGGAGTCGTCGGTTGGAAGCTTCCTGCGATGTGCTCTCCAGAGCAGAATAGACCATTTAGTAGGGATACAGGACTTCCAGAATGGTGCGATTATAGGGGACAACACTCCGATGCCTCTAATCACTGTCTTGGCCGGCGCCAACGAAAAGGCTCCGTCGGACGAGGGGATCCACTTCCAGATGTCTGGGTCATTACAGAGTTGTACGCCAGCAGCTGCAAATCTGCCTTCGGCCTCTGGACCAAGCCAGTCTCTGACCTTGTCCCATCGCCAACCGGATTCGGAGTCCCAAAGATCGCAGATCAAGCAGTTCGGTGGGGTGTTTGGGGTTTGTTGGAGGACGACATTACCGAGCCAACGTTCATGGCACAGCGACGACCAACCGTTGCCGAGCTGTAGGTGGATGTGAGGTTCAGCGAGGTGACGCCCACGAAGGATGCGGTGCCAGGATGCTGACGATCTGTTGTTTGCAACCGCGATCGCGGGATGGTGCTATCGAAAATATCTGGCCTTTATGAACCTGGTCCATAGAAAGGTATCCATTCGAAGCTTCCACCACAACTTCATGGAGCAGGCATCAACGATGTTTGTCAGTTTACTGAATCCCAGCCCTCCCTCATTCGTGGGTCTAGCCATAGAGTCTCAGCTGGCCCAGTGGTGCTTGTCCTTACCGTCGAAGTGGCCCCAGAAGAAGTCAGAGAAGAGAGATTCTAATGAGGATAATACCTTCTTACGGGGGAAACAAACGGCCAGGGTGTAGATGGGGATGGAGGAGAGGACGTGCTTGATTAGGATCATATTTCCTTCCGGAAAGAGGGTCGTGTCGTATCAGTCCTCGATTTTTATCCTGATTTTGCTCACCAGGTCCATGAAGATGCCAGAGTTCGCTTTCCCATACGCCAGTGGGCATCCTAAGTAAGAGAATAGTGGGTATGCGACGGAGAAAGAGGTCATATTGGATAGGGTTTCCGGGTAGATCCTGTCAGCTTTGTGGTGGGTGTAGATGACACTTTTGTTGGTGTTGATGAGCTGCCCTGAGCATCTGGTATATTTCTCTAGTGTTTGGTGGACCACCTCGACCGACCCGATGTCGACGAAGGAGAAGATGAAGATGTTGGCACATCGATTTTGATCATTGTTCACAATAACCCTTGTACGTCTTTTAGTTTGCACTTCTCACAGGCAAGAATAGAAGAAAGGATTGTCCATTTCATGACGCTAATCAAAGATCATGGAGCTCTGCATCTCTCCTTTATCAGATTTGCCAAAGACTATGAAGCAGCTTGGAGACTACAAAGAAGACGATTTTTCTCCTTATTCTTTTTCTGAGTCTGTAATTGTCTAGGAATTCTTTGTACGTACTTTGTTAGGATGACAATGCTAAAGGAAGAAAATGGTGAAAGTCTTTTAGAAGAGGCGGAAAATCTGCCGGATTTCTGGGCTAATCCGCCGGATTATCCGATCGCTCACAGCAAGTCTTTGAGCCAATGTTCGGATAATCCGACGAACTTTCGTAGAAATCCGCCGGATAATCCGCTCGATCACAGCAAGTTAGTGAGCCAAAAGTTCGGATCATCCGACGGACAGCCGCGGAAGTCCGGCGGATAATCCGGTTCTCTCACAGCAAGTTTGTAAGGTAGTGTTCGGATCATCCGCCGGATTTCCGTTAAAATCCGACGGATAATCCGCTTGACTTGTTTATAACTTTTGAATTCAAATCCAACGGCATCTGTCAAGTGCATTTAATGCATCCAACGGCTCTTTTTATGACCGTTACTATTGACCGGATAATCCGACGGATTTCCGCAGAAATCCGACGGATAATCCGGTTGACGGCTGATTTGCCTTTATGACTTTAGATTTGTATAAAAGGAGTTTGACTCTCTCCTCTTAAAGACTATCTCTTACAAGCTTTAAATTTTCTCAACCACAAAAGAGCTTCACCATTAATACTCCACCAAGCTTTCAAATTGTCATCCTTCCCAAGTGCTAGAGTATTTGCAAGTTGTAAATTTCGATCTTCACGTGTTAGAAGATCAACAAGTTCTCTTCTCTTTTGTTTGAAGTTGGCGAGCCTTCGTAAGAAAACTCGTGTGTAGAAGTTGGCGAGTCTTCGGATCCAAACTCGTGTTGAAGTTGGCGAGTTCTTCAGATCCAAACTCGTGTGTACTATTTGCATAAATAGTGGATTAAAACCGGAGAGAGTTCCGGGACTGGACTGCCTCAAAAGAGGATACCAGGATACATCCTTGCGTTTGATCTTTCTACTCTTTACTTTCAATTGTCTTTATTGCATCAATTGTTGTAGTTAATTTTTTAATTACCCTATTCACCCCCCCTCTAGGGTTCTACAGAAGATGTCATCCGCATATGCCAGGTGAGTGATCAACGGGCAACCGGTGGTGGTGTAGAAATGATTGAATCTAGGGGTATTGGCTATGCTGTTGAGGTTTCTGCTGAGCGCGTCGACAGTAATGATAAAGATGGTGGATGATAGGGGGTCGCCCTGTCTAACCTCCCTGCTAGATTTGAAGAAGCCCTCAGCTTGCCCATTTATGACAATAAAAAACCAGGAGTTGCTTATGGATCTGAAGATGACGTCAATCCAAGTGTCGGAGAATCCGAAGGCCCTGAAATCCTAAATCATGAACTACCAGTCCAGACGATCATAGGCCTTCTCCATGTTAGGCTTGAGGGCGACGTCCTCCCCCTCCCCCCGGCTGGAAATTTCATGCAAGTTATCATTTTCTGTGCTAGAAGGATGTTGTCGATGAAGTTCCGACCCTGGACAAAGCTGTTTTGCATTTCGGAGATGATCTTGGGAAGGAGAACTGCCATGCTGGTCGCGATAATCTTCGCAATGATTTTATTAGTGAAGGTGCATAATCTAATGGATCGAAAGTCTTTGAAGGTCTCCGGGTTTTCTTTTTTGGGGATGAGGATGAGGTTTACGCAGGAGATGGCGTTGGGGTAACTAGCGCCTTGGAAAAAGGCGGCCACGGCCTCGAGGAGGTCATGCTCAATAATGTCCCAGCAGGATTGGAAGAACGTGCCGGAGAAGCCGTCAGGCCCGGGAGTGCTGTGTGCGTCGAGGGACCATACGGCATATTTAACTTCGTCCACGGACGGGGGGGTCAGGAGTTGTTCTTTCTCTCGTGCGCTGATCAAGTTGGGGATCTTGGTCAGGAAGTCCTCGTCCTTAGCGATGACCTCTTTGGCAAAAAGTTTGATGTAGAAATTTGTCGCTACCACATGGATGCTCCACTGGTCGTTGAGAACAGTGTCGCTGTCGTCGGAGATTTGGTACAGGATAAGCTGTTGCCTGCGGCCTTTGACGCAATAGTGGAAGAAGCTAGAATTTCTATCCCCTTCGGCATCCCAAGTAAGTCTGGCTTTCTATTTCCAGAATTCGGCTTCGACCTTCAGCCTGGATTTGAGGAGGGCTTTGGTGAGTTTGAGCGTGGCACGGTTCTCTGGTGAGCGGATCGAGGCGTACTGGACCTCAGTCCGGGTGACGTCATCTTCTGCCGTCTTAATCGTCTTGAAAATGTTGCCAAAAGCGCTTCTGCTCCAGGTCAAAAGTGCGCATCTTGTCGCTTTTAGTTTGTCTGCCACTCGAATGAAGGGGTCGAGGTTGCTTGTAGATCCCCAGGCGGAGGATACGACGTTACGAAACTGAGGGTGGTGGCTCCAGAATTCCAGGAATCAGAAAGGTTTTTTGATAAGGTTGGAATTGTTGCTATTCTCAATCAGGAGGGGGGAGTGGTCTGATTCGCTGGAGTTGAGGTGGGAGAGATTGGAGATGAGCCCCATGTATGACCAACGATTCTCGACGAGTGCACGATCGAGACGGGAGTATTGTCTACGGGTGCCTTCCTGCATGTTGTACCAGGTGAATGCGTTCCCGAAGAAGGTGAGTGGGGACAAGTGTTCATTGAAGATGAAGGTGTTGAAGTCATTCATGGCCTGCTGTGGGGGTGGGCATCCCCTGGACTTCTCGTCTCTGTTCGAGATCACGTTAAAGTCGCCGATGCAAAGCCACGGAAGGTTGTTCAGGTGAAGGTGGGTGTCCGACAGAGTAGTCCAAAGCTGCTTGCGCTCGGGGATGTCACAGCTGCCGTGGACTGCAGAGAGAAGGGTTCGCGATTGGAAGAAGGGATGTTCAACCCAACAGGAGAGTACCTGTTTGAAGTCGCGAACGGTTTCGAATTTGTATCCGGCGGCGAAAAGGATCCAGATATCGTTGCATCCAGCGACTGCTGCCGGGAAGCCGAGATGCAGCTGGATGGGTTTGAGCTTTCTATGAGGGATTTTGGGTTCGATGATGACTAAGATGTCGATTCGGTGGATTTTCTTGAGGCTGAGTAATCTGCTCAAGGTGGGTTTATTGGCCAGCCCTCTGACATTCCACGAGAGAATGTTAAGTATTGGGATAGGTACGGGGGGGTGGTTGTTGAGCTTAGTGGCCGACCTCGTGGTCATGGGCGTGGGCTCTAGGCCTTTTTTTGTGTGTGAGAATTTGTGGGGTCTCGAGATCACAGTGGAGGGGCCGACCGTCGCGTCGGATGGTCTGTTTGTTGAGTTACCCTGCTCCTCTGGCTGGATGGCTTCCACGTCATCGATATCTGTCAGTGCGCAGAGGGGGTTGTTGGGATCAAGGAAGCCGGCTTCCTGAGCTTGCTGCAGCCTGTCGGCAAGGATAAGGTAGAGGCTATCCGGGTCTGCCGCGGAGGCTGTGCCGGTGATGAAAGGAGATTCTGCTATGCTGGCGAGGACTGGATGAAGAATCATGGCAAGCTGGGCTCTCTCTCCACGGGTCAGGGAAGCGACTGCAGGTGGGTTCTCGCTCTCTACGGCAGAGACCGTGCCAGAAGGGAGTCTCTCCAGGTTGTCAGCAGGGGAGGAAGAGGTGGGGATGTCTAATTGGTTGTTGAGAAGAATGGTCGGAGGCTCGAGTGGGGCGCTGGCATTGTTTGACGGAGAGAGGGCGCGGGGGCTGGGGATGCCGTCATTATCTTCGAAGTGGGAGTGCTTGTTGGGAAGGGGGAGGATCCGACCGAAGGGAGTGGAAAGGGTCTCCTTCGGGGTGTGCGCCTTCCGGGTGGGTTTCTTCTTCAGCTCCGGATGTGCTCTGAAGCACAGCCTGGTGGGGTGGCCCCGGATCTGACTGTGTTTGCAGAAAATAATGTTGTTGTTGTACACCAGCACCTTGGTGTGTGTCCTGTTTCCAAGCTTGATCACGATATAGGTGGGGTGATCTGTGGCCAGGTCGAGTTCTACGCAAATCTTGGCGAAGTTTCCTTTGGTGAGGTTGCGTGTTTCATCTATGATGGCCACAAGCGACCCGAAAGAGCTGGCGATTCTCTTCAGTACGGCGAAGGTGAAGCAGACTAGGGGGAGGTTGGGAAGGATGATCCACGTCGAGATGATTGACGAGTCAACTTTGGGGTTGAAGCTGGAAAACCATTTGACAATTTTGACGCTGTGAGCGTCGATGGTGGTAGTGCCTTTAGCCCAGACTTTGGTGTAGTCAGGGTCAGAGGAGAGGTGGAGGTACATGTGCTTGGGGTCCAACGGGGCGACTCTGTAAGCAGAGGAGAGGCCCCAACCTTCGATGTCCTCTTGGGCTTTGGAGAGCTTTGGGCACCCCGAGGGGAATTTTAGGACGAGCGTTTTCGCGAAGCCAGCCGCTAAGGAGGATATCTCTTCAGTGGAGAAGGGTACTCGAATGGTATGACCGTCGGGGGGGCCAGGATTTCAATGTCTGGAAGGACAAGACCTCAGTTTGGAGGGGAAGATGTGACCCTCTATCTGGACGCAGTGCCTCTGCGTAAGACAGAGTCGTGGTAGCGGCGGCGCCCGTGTTAAGGGGCACAAGACCGCCATCTGCGGGCGCATACGGCCCCGGAAGACCTCGGGTGTGGATGCATACGGAAGGAGGGGAAGACGAAGAGGGCACATGGTCGATAAGGTCGGCGCGGAGGTGTGCCGAGGAGGGCGGATGACTGCCAGGGGGCGCATATGTCCGACCGAGCACCAGAGAAGGAGTGGGCGCCTACAGCGGAAAAGGTGTGCGCTTGTCCGCCAGGTTGAGCACATGCTACCTGGTGTCCTGTGGAAGGCACGAACTGCCATGCGGCTGGGGGAGCCAAGGGGGGACAGTAGGCGTAAAGTGGCCCTTCCTCAGAGTGGTCGTAAGGGCGCCTGAGAGGGGGCTGTGGGCACATAGTCCCCCTGGGGCAGTGGGCGCATAGCGGCCCTTGCTCGTGTAGGATCATTGAGTACCTCTAGAGGGGGGGTGAATAGAGTGCGTGTGTGCAGTGAAAAATAATCACCAATTAAAAAATTAAACTATGGCAGATATGTAAGAGACAGTAAATAAAGATAGAGAATTCAAACTCAGTGACACAGCGATGTATACTGGTATCCCTCTGAGAGGACTAATCCAGTCTCGAGTACTCTTGCTCGATGTTAATCCACTATAGCACAAGCTTTAACTGAGAGCTTGCAATCTCTTACAACACCGTGCTTGGTGACAAGCGCACGACCAGCTTCACAACACCGTGCTTGGTGACGAGCGCACGACCAGCTCCACAACAGAAAAGTTGTTGAAATTTGAACGACCTCTTTACAACTCTTGAGTAACCAAAAGACTCTAAATCAACTCTGATAGTACTGGCTTTTGGCTAAGAGAAGTGTAGGTGAGATTTGAAAATCTTAGATCGTTTTGAAAACACTTGAGTAGTAGAGAAAAGAAGATGAAGAATGAATTGATGATTTGAAACGAAAAGTTCTTCTCCATTTATAGGTGTTTTCACCAACCAAACTCGGGCAGAACTCGGACAGAGTTTGGGTACAAATATCTCGCAAAGAGACGTTGCTCGCTGATTTGGAGGCAACAGAAGTTTGAATACAAACTGACCGAACTCGGTCAGAGTTCGGACCGAACTCGGACCGAACTCGGCTAGGAGTTCTGTCAGGAGATATTTGAAATTGTTTTGTAAAAACAGTTTTCAAACATGTTTTTGGTTATTTGTAAAATCATTTGAAAAGACTATTTTCGAAATATGTTTTGGAAATATTTGTAAACGAAAATACGAGTGGTAAAAGTAAGCTTTTGAAATAAGGACAGTTTTAACCCTAAGCCAGTATTACCAAAATTGATTTTACAAAGTAATTCCTAGACTCAATAAAATATAAAATATAGAATAAAAATGAGAACTGAGTCTTCAGAAGATTTGATGATGTTGACGCTTTGATTTATGTGATACATCGTCCGTTGAATATGATTTCATGAATCCTGAAATGATTAGCAGCATTTTCTATATTTTGTGTATTGACTAAAGTGTATGTTGATTATCAAAATCGAGTGTGACCATGGAATGGGCCAACAATCTCCTCTATTTTGATAATTGACAAACTTGAGTCTATACCAAAATATATTTATATCAAATAGAACAAAATATCAAAAATACCTGAAAAAAATTTGTTTGGATTTTTGTTTTTGGCTTGCTTTGGTATACTCTTTTTCTCTTGCTTTGGTATACTCTTTTCTCCCCCTTTGTCAAGTAGTAAAATGAATAGGCTCCCCCGTAAATCGTGAAGCCAACAATAGAAAAGATAAGACAAAGTGAAGCAAAAAAATAATCACAGCATGGAAACAACTGAAATAAAATGAACTATCTCATAATAAACTGAAATATCATAGAAGTTTCCACTAGAAATCAAAAAGTACAACTGATAATGTCTAACTAAACAGTTTAGACATGAAATGAAATAAAACTACTACATCAACTGCATCAACTAATCAAATCAAAATCCACTATCCCATGGCTGAATCCATGTCACATCGTGGGGTCGTCCGCACCTAGAGGATCATGAGAGAAGTATGATGTGGTCGGGTCGAAATACTGAAGAGTAATCTCATCAGTAAATCGAGGACCAGGGAAAGCCGGATGAGGAAGGATGGTGACCGGATGGACTGGATCCTGAGCCAGGCTATAGTGAAGGTCAGCAATACTATTTCTCAGCACCTGGGCCTGAGAAATGTGCCTGAACTCTGAGTCCTGATGACGTTGCGTAGAGACCGCAACAAAATCATCGAAGCGCTGGAAGAAAGTCTGATCGAATCCTGGGGCAGGGGCCGGAGCAGGATGAGCATCAGCTGCAGGGGCCTCAGCATCAGCAGCTGGAGCAGGAGCAGCTCCAGGAGGTGCAGGGAATCGACGAGAACGAGTCAGCTCAACAGGTGGAGAGGAGATGGCACACGTCTCAAGATCAATCTTGAAACGTCGAAAGATTGAAGCAAGGTGCATCGGATAAACTAGATTCCTGCCTGCATTTTTGCAGTTAAGCATCCAGTTCATCATGGTTTTGGGAACGGAGAAAGGAATGCCAAAGTGGATGTGATATAGAGCAGAAAGTTCCAAAAAGGTAACTTCATCTGTAGATCCTTTCTTCGGAAGAAGAGCAGAAAATACCATACGATGAAGTTCATAAAATGTTTGGTTCAGATGTTTGGAAAAGATTCTCCGGGGAGGAGGGTTAGGGTGACAAATTAATTCCCTAAAGGAAGCCAAAGTGACATCGGCAGGGAACTGAATGTGGTAGATGTCAACTAATACATCACCAAGATCAGGAATATGAAAATATTTACTGATATTAGTGGCACTAAATTCTAACTCTTGCCCAGCAATGCAAGAATAGAAATTACCGTTAGGTTTTACCTGCAGATTGCAGTAAAACATGCGAACAGCGTTGTCATAAATGCTCTCTTGGACCTCGAAGAAATCGCGGTATCCAAGTTAGTCAAAGATTGGAGCATATTCAAAGAAAGTAGTAAAGTTAACGAAGGCTCCAGAGCAAATACGACGACTAGAGAAGGAATCAAACCAGAGATCCGAGAAGTCTTTGTCGGGAAACAAAGTAGAATCGTAATCTTCGGGATCTCTAGGTCTAGCTGGACTAAAGAGACTAGCAGGGGTATAGTCAGAGGATGAGGAAGCACCTTGGGAAGAGTTTCCTCTTTGACGTTTGGGGGCCATGAGGAGATGGATAGAAAATACCTTCAAAGAAAAGGAAGAAGAAGGAAGATGACTGCCCACTAGAACTCGTCAAACCCTTGCTAAGATGGAGGAGGAAAATACCTTCTGGAAGTTACCACAGCGCCGACCAAACTCGGTCCGAATTCGGTCCGAACTCGGTCAGGGTTCGGGCCGAGTTCGGCCACTTGCATTCCCGAGACAGTCAAAGCAGTCATGTAAATAAAAGTTGTAATTAATAACGTTTGACTGGTTTATTAAATAACTGTTGTTATTTTCGGGTTAACTATAGGGGTTGTCCCAGCTAACGGAGGTTCACCGGAGAACTCTTAAATACCGCTTCGCTTCGACCGTAGTCGTGGTGACAGACATACCCTTTGTAAGTTTGTCCCCAAAAATAATTTTTGTTAAATAATAAATTATCAAGTCATAAATACAGTTTTAATTACCATATGCATTATGAGTCCGAGAATTCAAGAATGCCGAGCTCACGCCTCAAGATGTTAAAATGGTCTTCAGCCAATGGTTTAGTGAATATATCTGCTAGTTGATGAACAGTATCAATAAATTCTAAGCAAATATCCCCGTGTTATTGATGATTACGAAGAAAATGATGTCTAACTTTTATGTGTTTTGTGCGTGAATGACAAACAGGATTCTTAGTCAGATTAATTGCACTAGTGTTATCACAATAAATAGGAACATTTGTATAGTGCAGGTTGTAGTCCTCTAAGGTTTGCTTCATCCATAAAATCTGAGCACAACAACGTCCTGCGACGATATACTCAGCCTCAGTTGTTGATAATGCTACTGAATTTTGTTTCTTACTAAACCAAGAGACTAAGGCCTTTCCTAAAAAATGACATGTGCCACTGGTACTTTTACGGTCCACTTTGTATCCTGCAAAATCCGTATCCGAGTAACCTATAAGGTCAAAGGATTTGGTTTTGGGATACCATAAGCCAACTGTAGAAGTTCCTTTAAGGTATCGGAAGATACGCTTAACGGCACTAAGATGTGATTCCTTAGGGTTTGCCTGATAACGTGCACATATGCAAATGCTAAACATATTATCAGGGCGACTAGCAGTTAAATATAATAAACTACCAATCATACCTCGATACTTACGCTGATCGACAGGTTTGCCACTTTCATCAGCATCAAGCTTTATAGATGTAGCCATAGGAGTCCCGATTGGCTTTACATTCTCGAAGTCGTACTTTTTCAGTATGTCCTTCGTGTACTTGGCTTGGTTGATGAATGTTCCGTTCGAGTGTTGCTTGATTTGCAGTCCTAGGAAGAAGTTCAGCTCTCCCATCACACTCATCTCAAACTCATTCTGCATACACTTGGCAAAATCTTGACAGAGTTGTTCATTAGTAGAACCAAATATAATGTCATCTACATAGATTTGCACTAGAAGAATGTCATCATTCATGGATTTAATAAATAAAGTAGTATCAATCTTGCCTTTTGAAAATCCATTTTCAAGTAAGAAGGCACTTAGGCGTTCATACCAAGCACGAGGTGCTTGTTTGAGTCCATAAAGTGCTTTCTTAAGCTTGAAGACGTGATCAGGTTTTTGAAAATCTTCAAAACCAGGGGGTTGTTTCACAAAAACCTCTTCTTTCAAAAATCCATTTAAAAATGCGCTTTTCACGTCCATTTGAAAAAGTTTGAAATCATTAAAACATGCAAATGTGCAAAACATGCGGATGGCTTCTAGTCTAGCAACAGGAGCATAGGTCTCATCATAATCAATTCCTTCTTCTTGATTATAACCTTGTGCAACTAGACGTGCTTTGTTGCGTAGAACTTGTCCATCTTTACTTAGTTTATTTCGGAACACCCATTTGGTACCAATTATCGATTGACCAATAGGTTTAGGAACGAGTTCCCAAACTTGGTTTCTCTCAAATTGATTAAGTTCCTCTTGCATGGCAGAAATCCAAAATTCATCAGAGAAAGCTTCATCAACATTTTTAGGTTCTATTTGTGAAATAAAAGCTACATTAGCTGCTACTTCAGAATCTTTAAGGGACGAACGTGTACTTACACCTTTGGATACATCACCTATAATGAGAGTTTCTGGATGATCTGGCTTGAATCTCAATGATTCAAATCTTTGGGCCATATCTTTCACAAGGCTCTTCTCAGTTCCAGCATCTTCGGAACTTTTATCAGTTCTTGCCTCTTGGGTAGGATCTTTCTCAGAACTCTTCTTAGTCTTTTTAGGTGCATCTTCATCATCACTATCGCTAGATCTGTGACTATTCAACTCATCAAAGGTAACATTAATACTCTCTTCAACAATCATAGTTCTTTTATTAAAAATTCTATATCCCTTACTCTTAGCAGCATATCCGAAAAATATCCCGTCATCTGCTTTGGAGTCGAACTTTCCCAAGTTATCCTTGGTGTTCAGGATGAAACAGCGACAACTAAAAACTTTAAAATAAGAAATGTTTGGAATTCTTTCAAACCAAAGCTCATATGGTGTTTTCTTCGAGATTGGTCGAATTAACACCCTATTTAAAATATGACAGGCTGTACTAACAGCTTCTGCCCAAAAATATTTAGGAAGATTATGCTGATTAAGCATGACTCTAGCCATTTCGCTTAGAGTTCGGTTCTTCCGCTCCACAACACCATTCTGTTGGGGAGTTCTAGGACAAGAAAATTCGTGGTAATATCCACTATCATCACAAAACTTTTTGAAATCAGAATTTTCGAATTCGCCACCATGATCACTTCGGATACGAGTAATCATGAAGCCTTTTTCGTTTTGTACCTTTTTACAAAATATCTGAAATTCAAAAATAGTATCACTTTTGTTTGATAAAAAGTAAACCCAAGTAAATCGAGAGAAATCATCAACAATAAAAAAAGCATAGAGTTTACCGCCAAGACTAGCGACTCTACTAGGACCAAATAAATCCATATGAATCAACTGCAAAGGTCTCGAAGTACTTGCAGCGTTGATGGATTTAAATGTAGACCTATGTGCTTTGTTCTTTTCATAATCAGCACATACCATATCTCTCTTGAATGAAATTTCAGGGAGTCCTTTTACCAACTTCTTTGTATTCAATCGTGAGATAGTATCCATGTTTGCATGTCCTAGTCTCATGTGCCATAGCCAGCTTTCATCTTGATTGGCTACTAGGCACCTTCCTGCATTATTAGTATTCTCCAAAAAGAAAACATAAATGTTGTCTTCTCTAATCCCTTTATATACGGGATCACCAGATGACATATCATATATGGTACATTTATCTTTCATAAAATTGATACCATAACCATTATCTGCCAAATGACTTTTGCTCAATAGGTTATGTTTCAATTCAGTTACTAGACAAACATCCTTTATTATTGGATAAGGAGAAATACCTACAGTACCATTACCTATAATATCACCTCTCAAGTTATTTTCGAAGGAGACGTATCCTTCTTTCTTCATCGATAGCATAGCGAATAAGGATGCATCACCAGTCATGTGTCGCGAACATCCGCTATCGAGGATCCATTTGCTTCTAGCATGAGAGGGTTGAGGGTCCACCTACAAAACAAGTAGATGAATCCTTTGGTACCCATTTTCTGAAGGGTCCATACTAATTAGCTTTAGGTCTCCAGACTAAAGTGTGATTGTCAACAAGCTTTTTTGCTAAACAATACTGTGATATGTGTCCGTGTGTACCACAATAAGTGCAAGTCAGTTTAGAACCAGATGTGGCTGAAACTGTGTTCACATGCTTGTTTGGTTTCTTAGAGAACCTATAAGTGAAAGCATGATGATACTCGTGTTTCTTCTGTGCTTTCTTGTTTTTAGTCCTCTTAGGTGTATGCTTTGCATTAGGACTAAAATTAGGCTGTGTCACAGGCATTTCCTGTTTGCCTAACTTGATTTCTAACTTTTTAAAAATCGCAATAGACTCTTCATATTTAGCAGTCATAACTGAGAGTCTCTGTTCTGTTACTAAGTGCATCCTCTTCTCTGTGTCATACAGTTTTTGCATCTTACCATAATCTCTTTCTTTCTTTTGAATAGTGAGGATAGCCTCATGATAGTCTACCTTGAGTTTGGCTATCTCTTCCGTGTTACCGGTAGTAGACGTCTCTTTAATATCTTGAATAAGATTGGACAGTCTAGCTAACTCGGTTGTGTATGCCTTAATCTCTTTTCGAGATTGCTTATACTTGTCAAGCACATTTTTGTGTTCTTCAAGTAAATCGCTAAAGGCATTTTCTAACTCATCGAAAGTAAAGTCATCATATAGAGGGTTTGAAGATACCTTATCAAATGCCATAAGACAGACATTTGTATTGCCGCAGGGTCTATCCTCTTCTTCAGAATCACTGGCATCACTTTCATGCCAGATACTTGTGTTGGCATACTTTCGACCAGTTGTAGCTTTTCTGCTTGATCTTGATCTATCATATGGACTGCTCTTCTTGGTGGTTGGACAGTCCTTCTTTATGTGCCCTGACTTCTTACATCCAAAGCATATGGTTTCATCTTCATTGCTTTCTTGGACATCTTTCTTCTTTCTGCTTGTATACTTTAGGTACTTCCTGAAGTTCTTCACAAGTAGGGCTTGTTCATCACCACTTGATGATTCTTCATCTGAATCGTTGTATGTAGGCTTTCTTGCTTGAGCTTTGAAGGCAATAGTTTTCTCTTTTGGTGTTGCTTCTTCAAAATCTTGCAAGTCGAGTTCATGGGTCATGAGCTTGCCCATCAAAGTTTCCAACGACATTATGGTGAGGTCGTTTCCTTCAATAATTGCTGTGGCTTTTGGATTCCAGTTCTTTGTTAGAGCCCGCAGCACTTTTTTGATCTTCTCGTGATTGCTGTAATCCATACCAAGAGATTGCAAAGGATTAGTTATATCAAGGAAACGAGTAAACATCTGTGTAATTGACTCACCGGGTTTCATCTTAAAAGATTCATATTCCTGAGTCAGTCTACTAATTTTGGATTCTTTCACTTGGGAAGTCCCTTCATGGGTTACCTCAAGGAGTTTCCAAATTTCGTGAGACGTCTTGCAGGTTAAAAATTTGTTGAACTCGGTTTTGTCAATTGCACAGAATAGTGCATTGATGGCTCGAGCATCAAGACTAGCCTTTGCTTTTTCAGCATCGGTGTACTTGTCATGCGGCTTTTCCATAAGAATACCTTCAACCACTGTGGGTGGTGGTTTCTTATACCCATCAATGACTATTGACCAAAGATCAAAATCTAGAGATTTAAGAAAGAAAGTCATTCGTGTTTTCCAGTACGTGTAATTTGTTCCATCAAATAGGGGAGGTCTATTTGTGGATTGCCCTTCACCGTTGAATATAGATTTCACGGCTGCCATATATATATTCTCTAGGGTATGTTATATAAGAATATAACCTGCTCTGATACCAATTGTAGGATCGTTGAGCACCTCTAGAGGGGGGGTGAATAGAGTGCGTGTGTGCAGCAGAAAATAATTACCAATTAAAAAATTAAACTATGGCAGATATGTAAGAGACAGTAAATAAAGATAGAGAATTCAAACTCAGTGACACAGCGATGTATACTGGTATCCCTCTGAGAGGACTAATCCAGTCTCGAGTACTCTTGCTCGATGTTAATCCACTATGGCACAAGCTTTAACTGAGAGCTTGCAATCTCTTACAACACCGTGCTTGGT
Source organism: Iris pallida (assembly GCA_029216955.1). Taxonomy (NCBI): domain Eukaryota; kingdom Viridiplantae; phylum Streptophyta; class Magnoliopsida; order Asparagales; family Iridaceae; genus Iris; species Iris pallida. The sequence continues at coordinate 50,492,394 of JANAVB010031617.1, forward strand.
GACAAGCGCACGACCAGCTTCACAACATCGTGCTTGGTGACGAGCGCACGACCAGCTCCACAACAGAAAAGTTGTTGAAATTTGAACGACCTCTTTACAACTCTTGAGTAACCAAAAGACTCTAAATCAACTCTGATAGTACTGGCTTTTGGCTAAGAGAAGCGTAGGTGAGATTTGAAAATCTTAGATCGTTTTGAAAACACTTGAGTAGTAGAGAAGAGAAGATGAAGAATGAATTGATGATTTGAAACGAAAAGTTCTTCTCTATTTATAGGTGTTTTCACCAACCGAACTCGGGCAGAACTCGGACAGAGTTCGGGTGCAAATATCTCGCAAAGAGACGTTGCTCGCTGATTTGGAGGCAACAGAAGTTTGAATACAAACTGACCGAACTCGGTCAGAGTTCGGACCGAACTCGGGCCGAACTCGGCTAGGAGTTCTGTCAGGAGATATTTGAAATTCTTTTGTAAAAATAGTTTTCAAACATGTTTTTGGTTATTTGTAAAATCATTTGAAAAGACTATTTTTGAAATATGTTTTGGAAATATTTGTAAACGAAAATACGAGTGGTAAAAGTAAGCTTTTGAAATAAGGACAGTTTTAACCCTAAGCCAGTATTACCAAAATTGATTTTACAAAGTAATTCCTAGACTCAATAAAATATAAAATACAGAATAAAAATGAGAACTGAGTCTTCAGAAGATTTGATGATATTGACGCTTTGATTTATGTGATACATCGTCCGTTGAATATGATTTCATGAATCCTGAAATGATTAGCAGCATTTTCTATATTTTGTGTATTGACTAAAGTGTATGTTGATTATCAAAATCGAGTGTGACCATGGAATGGGCCAACAGCTCGGGGTAGGCGCATGGGCGCCCGAGGGGGGCTGTGGGCGCATAATCCCTCACGGGAGGGACATAGGGCGCATGGAGGCTCACTGTCGAGGTGGACGCATAACAGCTGTCGTCCCTCGTGGCACGTGAGCTTTACTCCGTCTCCGCGAAGAGGAGGGGGAAGTTTAAAATTTGAATTGTTTGGACGGGAGACTCCGGGGACGAGTCCCGAGGAGGAAGGGGCTGTTCCCGAGAAGGAAGGAGTCCCTGAGACATAGCTAGGAGGCCGGGGAGGACCGGAAAGGAGCGGGGCCAGATGTGCGGGGGGTTCGTGCGCGAAGGGGACGGGGCCCTGAGGTGCTCGGCGAGCAACTGGGTCGCGCCTGGAGGACAACGAAGTGGCCGCACGACGCCCAGGGTGGGGGCCAGCAGTGGGTGTGACCACCGGAGCTTGGGGGCCACCTCCACCGGCGCAAGACCGACGATAGTGAGCTGGTCGCTGATCCATTCGGAAAACGAACGATAGCTGCGTGAAGCCGTCGTAGAGGGGCGACCGACGGAGCCGGGGCCAGGCAGGCGGCCGCAGAGGGGCTGGTGCCTGGGGAGGAGCGGCTAGCGATGGGCCACCGCCCGGCTCCGGTGGCGAGCGCGGGGGGATTGGAGGGGAGTCGTCAGACCATCGAGGACCTGGGAGTAGAAGAAGAGGAATTTTATATATATATATATATATATATATATATATATATATATATATATATATATATTATATATATATATATATATATATATATATATATATATATATGTGGGATCAACATCCCCTCTTTCACATTCGTTGGATCTTGTTTTAGTCATCTAATCTTAACCATTGAAAAATCAACGATTAAGATTGGATGACTTAAAACAATATACAATGGGTGTTATTATTGGGATGCTTGGGGGATGCAAAAGTGAGAGGATGTTGATCCCTCTTATATATATATATATATATATATATATAACCAAGGCCCGTGGATATATATATATATATATATATATATATATATATATATATATATATATATATATATATATATATATATATATATATATATATATATATATATATTAAACCAAGGCCCGTGGATAACGCCACCCGGCCAGCCAGCTTGGCCCGGAGGCCGTGGACAACGCCACCCAGCCGTCCCCGTGGGAGTGGGGGCTCGAACCCGTGCCCTCACCCCCGAGTGCCAGCAGTCTTACCGGTGCGCCACCGCGCCACTGGGATATATATATATATATATATATATATATATATATATATATACAGAAATGCTCCAAAATCACCCCCTATGTTACATCTCTTAGATTTGAATTGAAAGGTTCAGATTAAAATGTGTAGGTCCCACCAACTTTTAATCTCATCCACCCAATACAAATCCAAGTGATATAAAATAGGGTGGTTCCATAATATGAAACCACTCAGGTGGTTCTAGATCACTCCTTTATATGTACTAGTAAATGCACGTGCTTTGCACGTATAATAATGTATAATAAGAACATTATTCAATTATAGTCAAATATCACTTCTAACTCATGTGGTTAAGGTAGGAGGTGTTCTTCTTATTTGGTTGAGTTTGATTCCTTACGTTAGATAAATATAACAATTTTAAACTTTTTCAACATTTGTTTATATAAATAATTTTTTTTAAATAAAATGGACCGTGATATAATGACTGCTTAAACGGCTCACTTTTGACCCATTTGAAGCCTCATTTTATATATATATATATATATATATATATATATATATATATATATATATATATATATATATATATATATATATGGGGAAAAATCATACATGAGTAGACTTCTAAACTATAAATCGATGGCTGATTTGAACGGTTAGGCCTGGTGTAAATTATTGTGAAGGTCTTGAATTCGAATATTGACTTACGGCAAAATAAAAAGAGGAAAAAAAATAGACTAGTGAAATAAATATGATTGAATGTTAAATTTATCCAATTTAAGGATGTGCACGTCAGGGGAGTGTTGAACCAACATATTTACATAGTTTAATGTTCAACACATGGAGAAATGTTTATGAACTGGTTGACATACAAGCATGGTGAACCTACCATACAATCACCGTCTGAAGAGCCATCTTCTTGCCACTAGTTCTCTTTGTTTGGATTACAAGGGCTATAAGAGAGTCATCTTATCGTTATTCAAACATTTTTCCAATTGTTTATTCTGTTTTATCAGAAATGTGCTGATCCATTATTGATATTTATAAAGGGCCAAATAGGAATATAATTCAGATCCCATAGAGCAGTCATTTGTTGCTGTCGCCACTTTTTAACAGGATGTTGTTACGTCGTCTATTATATATTATAATTGTGGACCACGTGTTAGTATTTTATTGACTAAAATTTTGATGATAGATCAAAGAAATAGAAAAGGGGCAATTGGATTGTGACACGTGGTCCACATTCACAGCGGACAGGTTATATATCATTTTCCTTGATCCAAATCCAATATCATATTTAGACCAAGAGACTATCTAGCAAAACATCAAATAGGACCTGTACCGATAATATTGGACCACTTCTGTGTTCGATACTAATCCTTCGGCCTTGGGACCTATTTGTACATATTGGACCCGGTCCAATCGTACCCGGCAGGATGTGAATGACTGAATGGGTCCAACTGAACAAGGATGAAATGGATGGACAGTGATTGAAACATTAAAAATATACAAATACTGGTGGGGGAACAATCAATCGAGGTTTCTAGAATATGTATGGTGGGTCCCACGTACCCTCCAATAATTATAAAGCTTGTAGTTGTGACCGGCTAGAGCCAATGGTGAAAGAAACAGTTGGGTAATACGAGGATAAGATGGGTGAGGGGATTAACGTTGGAAATTGGAAGAGGTTACCGGAAGTGGAAAATGGCGCTTTTTTTTTTCTTCTTTCCTACGGACTATTTGTGCATGCCGGTCCTATTTTCTAGCGTATACCGAGCATCAATATTAATATCAATTCGACTACATAAATTCATGAGAAAATTTACTGTACCAAAATTTTATTTACATAACTTTCCCAAAACGAAACAAGTTAGAACGAAATTGTCTGCCATTACAGTTGGCAAAAAAATACATGCATAAAATTCTGCCAGCTTGGTTGGCAGAAAGTTATCTTTTTTGGAATTTTTTCGGATTTTGTTTGGTTTAATTTTTGTTTGGTTTAATTGGTTTGTAATGGTTATATTTTTTAGTTGGTTTGTTTGATTTGGTTTAATTTGGTTTGTAACGGCTATATTTTTTCAATGGCTACCTATTGGTTTGATTTGATTTACAACAGTTATAATTTTACAAGATTTGATTTAATTTACAACGGTTATACTTTTGCAGCGTATACTTACTTTTTCAACGGCTACTTGTATGAAATACTCTATAAAAAATTCAATCTTATTCTTGTACACACAACTTTCTCTCTGATTTTCTAAGTTTTCTCATTCTCTTCTCAATTCCCACGAAAAAGAAGTTTATTGGAGATTTTCTGGGTGTAAAGCTCATTCTTTCCTGAACAACACACATAAGAAGTCAGCAACTCATTTTTCGCCATGAATAGAAGTCTAGCAATACTATGCTCGGTTGGTGGTATACTAAATGGGCTAGCCTAAGAAGAACGTTTAACTGAAGTTATTTTAATTAATCGAAATATTTTGTTTGAGAGTTTATGTAATCTAATTATTGATCAATTTTCTATTGATTGTGAATTTATATTGGTACATATTTTTCAATCTAATTGTATAAATTTAGCTAGTGAACAAGCATGGAAATTTATTCTTGAAGTTAATATGCAATCACAATATATTAGTATTTTTGTGACTCCACCACCACCACCACCACAACAAAAATATTAGTAGTGTTCCTAGTTCGATCTCAACAAGTTACTCTATATGCTGAAAAAGAACATATAATAGATGATAGTAATAATGACGATGAAAATAGTGATGATTTAATTGAAAATTTAGATGATAAATTTGATGTTAATGTTGATAGTGCCGATACTACCGATCTTTGATACCGATACTAGTAGGAATGGTCCGATGCCGATTTCGATAGCAATACTACGAACCTTATTATCTACTTTTGGTTTCTTCCTTTTGGAAGTTCTTCACCTCATAAACATGTTTAATTTTTTCTCAATTTTCTCAAATGATAAGAATACTACATGTCTCTATGTGTGTATCATACTTGCTTCTCCATGTTTAGGCTGTGTAAAATGGCCGGGGGATTCCGCCAACTTGTTTGGCAAATATTTGATTTTCTTTTCTTTTTTTATTTTTTATGTGAATCGTGAACCGTGAAACGTGTGGAGCCAACGAACCGGTCGGGCACTGTCGAGATTCCGCCAACTTGGTTGGCTGAAATTTAGCTTTGCTAAAATTTTGCAAACTCAATTGGCGGAAATTTGATTTTTATTTTTTGGTATTCCGCCATCTGCGATGGCGAAAAGTTACGGTGCAAATTTTTTTAAAGTTGTTTCGTCTGGTCTAATTTATATCAACTTTATTTCGGTACAGTAAAATTTTCGTATTTAAATAAGAACTCAAAATATTGATGTAACACACGTAAATTTTACTATAATTTTTTTTTCTCTTTGGCCCTTTGAAAAAATCAGGACATTAGATACATGTAATCCTACGACTTTTAATGGCCGAAGAACTCATGAGTTTCTCTATCATTTTTGTATTAATATTCATCAAATTTCTAGATTCTAGATTTGAGTTCATTTTGTAGAATAATAAAGTTCATTTTGTGCTCCATGATGATTTCCTACAAAAACATGAGCAATAGATTTGGTCTAGAATTTCTTCATCAGATGTAGGAACTCTTTTCTAGAATAGTAAAGTTCAATTTGGAGTCTCAAATTCTAGATTTTAGATTTTAGATTTTAGATTATTTCTTGACCACAATTTTTTTTGACATTTGCAACAAAAAGGTAATTTTATGTTGCTTGATCATTTTCTAATATTTTCATACAGACCAAATATATTCTAAATTTTTTTATTGTAAATTTGGGCCTCAGGATTCATTTTTCATTTCCATCTATTGTGGATATTGTAATAGGAGACTTTTAAACATATGAAGTATATATATATATATATATATATATATATATATATATATATATATATATATATATATATATATATATATAACTACGATAATCGTGGTGGCTGAAGCGTTCATTAAAAGCAAGAAAAATAGAGGAGCGATGGAGTACGTAGGGAGATGGCCCTTGCTCCTAAAGGTGCGGGGCAGAGGCCCCTCGCGGCTAAGCCAATGATGTTGAGCCGGAGAGACAATGTACCCTACTAACTACTTCTTACTGTTAGAGCGAAGAGAGCGTCGTGGTGTTAGCGTCTCACGCCTAGCCTGAATGAATTCGACGAAGACTTTGTGGAGGTTCGGTAGTGATGCCAGGGCTGTGTCCGACTTGTGTACCCTGTCCCTGAAAGCCTGTTGGGATTTGATAGCTAGGGCAGTGAGGATGCTGATCTCTTTGACATCCTCATCTTCTGGAGTGGAGTCCACGATCTTAGCAAAGAAGATCATCAATCTGTTCTTGGTCTCCTCATCCGAGACTGGTTCTTCTGTGACTTCTTCTTTGTCTTCTTCTTCTTCCACTTCTGGCTCTTCTTCTTCTTCTTCTTCTTCTTCTTCTTCTTCTTCTTCTTCTGTGGGCTCCTCCGATGCTTGATCTCCTCGGAACCTGAACCTTCTTCCTCCGTAGGATTAGCTTCTAGATCTTTCTTTAGTAAGATGGACTCCTAATGACTTTAGGGTGCATCGAGCCGAATAATTCGATGTTGGTATGGAGGCTCGATCCGGGATTCGAGAATTGGGCAGTACACTTAAGCATGTCCGGCTGAGACGATGCTATAATGAAAGGCGAGGTTGTATGCTCCCTTCTAACAGATACCATAGCAGGGAAGATGTCTTCCGAGGTGGCACCAGTGGGAGGAGACTCCGTTAGGGTTTTTGAGGGTTCTGCGTCGAGGAGGTTGAATTTGTTAGCAAGGTTAAGGAGATGGGGTTTGTGTGGGAGAAGGGTCTTCGCCAGGGGCTTGGGGGGTGGGTTCACTATAAGAAAAATGGCTTTTCCTGACGGTTTATTTTTTGACGATCGTGAAAAACCGTCAAAAAAATGGGTTATCTTGACAGTTTTAGTCTTACGTCAAAAAATGCGTTGTTTTATATCAGTTTAGCAATTTTATAACATAATAGTTGACGTTTTAGAGGATCCGTCAAGAAACACCACTTTATTTATTGACGGTTTGGTGATAACCGTCAACTAATATATGTGCAAAAAAATTGGCACAATTTTTTCAGCTGCCACTTTGGTAATTTTTTTGAAAATTTTATGTTTGTTGACGTTTGGTGGTTTATTTTAATCGAGGAAGTTAGCAAACTTTCTCTCGATCTCAAGAAAACCCTCTTTCCTTCCTCAGAGAGCTCCTTCCACCCTTCTCCTTACGAGACTCCTCACCCTCAGTAAAAGCCTCTCCCTCACCACTCTCTGGTGGCCTACAAGAACCCTCCCGCATGGCTGTTGCCTCCCGCATGATTGTGTTGTAAGACTTTTCTGACTCCTAATTTTGTGGGTTTTTGTTGGTATTTCATGAGATTTTTTCTTCCTGTTGGGGATTTCGACCCTATTTGTGGCAGATCTACCAATTTTTTTGTAGATCTAGCCAAATACTTGTCAAATTTGAGGGATTTCTCATGTTAATGAGTTCATGAAAAAAAATTATCTTCCAAATTTAATTTTCTTAAAGATTTATGTTCTATTTGGGAGATTTGTATTATTGTCGACTCCGGAAAAATTATTTCTTTCGAAGTTCTTTTTTTTGGAAGATAAAGTCTTGTTTAGGGTTCATGACACCCCTATTTTTTGAAAAATTAATTTTCTATTATCGACTTTTGGAAAAACATACATCTATGACACCAGTATTCGTGTATTTGGAATAGTTCCGGTGACCTCAAAATTTAGGGTTCATAACATCCAATTTTTTGGTGCAAAAATACATCCTCCTATTTAAATTAAGGAGAATTTTGAGTGATGAAAATTTATTATCTTATTTGTGAAAATTTTATGTTAGTTGGTACTCATTTATTGTATTGCTTGGAAATTTTTTGACAGAATGTCAAGTGGTGAAAATTTATTTAAATTTATTTGGGGTGGCTTCATGTCTTGTGAGAAAAATGGAGACTTCATTGTGCACAGGGAACTGGGGGAACCGGTTATGGTTCTGTGATGTTTACAAAACTTTAGAACCTATATTTTTTGTTGATATAGAGTGGATTGTATTATGACTTATTTGTGATTTATATTTATTTTGCAGAAGGCATATCAAGTATTTGGCAATGATGAGGGATTGGGTTATTCCATTGATCATGATAGAAATTTTTATTATTGTAGCCAATGTTTTCTTAGTTCCTTCACAATTGGATGCTTATTTATATGTATCAGTCCCTACAATGCTGGAAATTCTATAGGTGGATTAGTAGCAAGACATGGATAAATCCTCTGGGCGTAGTCTTAAATATATCCATGTTTCCTAACATGGTAAGTCCCTTGTCCCTACAATGTTAGAAATTCTATGGGTGAATTAGTAGTAAGGCAATGGTGATGGATTTGGTAATCCTATGAGCTTAGTCTTAAATATACCCATGTTTGTTAACATAGGTAGTCCCTTGTCCCTACAAGTGTTATATATACACTGCTCAGATCATTCATATTTCTGAAAGGCATTGATGATACATTTGCTACAATGGAGATATCAAAATAAGTTCAAGTGTGTAAACGAATGTTCAAAACAAATTGGCTACAGATAACATTTTCTTCATTACTAAAAGGTTTGAAAATACACAAGATATAACCATGTCAAAATAAGCTGTAGGAAATAGCATTACAAAAATATGAGCCTTCATGAAGAATATGAATGAGATCCTAATATAGTGTGTACATTATTTTTTACCATATTGTCATTTTCAGTATAGTTTGAGTTCTTTTAATTTTTAGTTTAATTCAACTTGTTATCTTCAAATGAAGGGTTTGGGTTTGAGTTAATCTGGAAATACTTTTAATTTTCTACTTGCTTAGGATATATTTCTGTATTATTGACTTGTTAACTTTATTTTATGCTTGGTTGGGCAATGATGAGACAACTTTAATAAGATTTACATTTTTGTCTTGGATGACAGTATTTTCAAGCTTTGGCTATGGAATTGTGCAATATTCTTTGGGTTCCTCTGCAGGGATTGTGCTGTATTCTTTTGTTTGACGACAATTGATGGGTTTGAATTTGGAAATAGACTTGCAATTTGTGAACTTATAAACAAATGGGAGTGCGTGGTTAGCCCAAAGGGGTCTTGTGAATTAGAAGTTTGGTCTTGTGAATTTACAAATCTAGGCTCATTTTGTAACTCTTAAAACTACATGGTCAATCATATCACTGGTCAAGGAAAACTACATGGTCAACCATATCATTGGCCAACATGATACTCCGTTATTCCTGATACCGAGCTACAATGTGAATAGGCTCTGATACTCTAGGCTATGACTCTTGCCACTGAGTTGCAAGAGTTGTAATCTGTCACGACCCGCACCCTGATTAGGGGTACGAGTACGTGGTTACGTCTAGCCTACGCCGCATAATCGGCAGTAGAACGCTGTAGGTCGTCTATAAATACTATAATTAGACAAAATATAAGGGTACCTGTCATCTCCGTACGGAGGTATAATATGGCATAACTCAATCACAAGACAAACTAGGATAGATAGCACGAAATAGAATTATGATAGAAAGGAAAAACTGGAAAGGAGTTCAAGATCCAATACAAGCTCAGAGATATAAACACATCACAGAAACTCAAAATATAATATAAAAACTACAGTCTGAAAATACTAGCTGGATCGCAGTCCAGGCAAACCTATCTAACAGTCTAAACATGAGCTATATCATCTACGAGCTCCAGGGGTAATGTCTCATCAAACTCTATCCTAGCCATACCAATAAAAGGTAGAGCAATCAGCTAACATGTACTCTGTAAACATCAACGGTTATCCTGTCAAGAAAATGAGCAAGTACAAACACTAACAGCAGTTCCATATGAATTGACAAATTCTATAAGGGACGGTATAATAAAATACAAGACAAAATCAACAGGAAATATATAACAGGTTGTGAGTACTAAATAGGACGACAATTTATAGGATGACTTGGGAGCTATTCCGGAAGCCAAGTTACAACCCGTAAACCAAACAAGGACCAGAGTTATAACCTTTCTCCTGAACAGAACTTAGCCATCTGTAATAAAATAAATATAAAATGTGTCATGAATTATTAGTACGTTATGTGATCGGCTTGGAAATCAGGATCAGGCTTTCCATCTGACCGGTTATGAACAAGTGTACAACGGAGCAGGATCAGGCCGGCCACCATAGAAAGCTATGAATAAGTAGGGTTAGGCTTTACCCGTTGTGAGGTGAGGTTATAGCTATGAACAAGTAACAAGTACAAGTGTGAAGAACAAGTAGGGATTTTGATCACACAGCCACTAACAACTCCCCATCTCCGAATAGTATAATGGATCCGAACATGACACGTCATGATACGGGACTCAAGAGCAGGAAGCCAGCCCGCTCCTAAGTCCATGTCTATACAAGTACAGGTAACAAGTCGAATAATGTACCAATATACCAAGTAATCCAGGAACAATATCTCATGACAGGATTCGACATATACTAGTCCGTGAACCATCGTGTCGGGAATCAATTAAGATACTACAACTGAATCGAATATAGCAGATATCAAGACAATAAAAACTATCAGTGATTGTACTCGCCTGCGAGCCTAAGCTGTCAAATGGGGTCGATGCTCAGAGTGATGCCATAAATCTAAAGATGAGATATATATAAGCTAATTAGGGTTCAACTGTGTTAGACAGGATTATATAGTATAAGCTATGTAATCTAGGTCAATCTCAGTCCAACTAATTCAAACTAGGTCACACTGAGTCACACTAGGTCAAACTAGGTCACATGAAGTCAAACCAAGCCAAACAAGTTCAAAGGTTGACTTACAGTTGACTTTTGATCAACTGGTCAACTCTAGGTCAAACTAGGCTAATGTTGACTAACAGTTGACTTTTGGTTAACTGGTCAACTCTGGTCAAGTTCTAGATATTTCTAGGCCAAGTATTGACAGATAGTTGACTTTTGGTCAAAGCTGTCAAACTTGGTCAATCAAGGTCAAAACTAGCCTAAGCATACTATTCCTAATATTTACCTACCAAGATACCATATATCTTGGTCAAACATGATCAACTCTAATCTAAGAATTAAAATATCAAGTTGTACCTTGTTATTCATATATCGAAACCTACGACATGCAAATCGAGATAAGATAATCAATGATAAGATTAATAATCTTATCACAGTGATCCACATGATTATCTTGCCAATTTCAGCGATGTGAGATCACTGGAATCGACTGATCTCAGTTTCGTTGTACTAATTCCGAAATACGAACTTAATAAGAATTAATTATAATAAAAGGTTAATACACAGAGAAATATCTACAAACATTGTCGGATCAAGAAACAAACATCACCAACGTGTCTAGAATGGTCAAATTAACTAGGATAGCCTATTCATAAGTCCAATTTGGACACAGGGGCAAAAAGGTAATTTCGGGTCAAAACGGTGTCCGTGTTGGACCCGCTTTGTACCAAAAAATATGCAAGAATACTAGTCCACTAAACCTAACAAATTATATGTCTACGAATCCAGAATGACGATACGAACCCAACGGTATATCCAGAATTGGATTTCGCTGACCCGATCTCAAATTGGTCCGTTGACCAGGACATTGAAATTCTGATTTGTACGAAAAAGTATGTCGGAGCCAATTTCCTCAAAACTCAGCAAATTATATGTCACTGAGTCTAGAATGATGATACGAACTCAACGGTACGTCCAGAGTTGGATTCCGATGAGCCGATCTCAAAATGATCCGTTGACCCGGATATTGGTATCCGACTTGTACCGAAATGCGTGCCGGAACTAATGTCCACTAAAACCTTGTAAATTATATGTCAACGAATGCAAAATGATGATATGAAATCAATGGTATATCCAGAATTGGATTTCGATGAGCCGACGTCAAAAAGTCCCGTTGACCCGAACTGTGGGGCCCGCTTTGTACCGAAATGCATGTCAGGGCCCACGTCCTCTAAATCTAAAAAACTATATATGAATATGAATTTGTTCCAGAATGACGCCATGAGTCTACTGATGGTGTCAGAAATGAAATCCAGAGTCCGTGGTTCAAAAATAGAATTTAACAAGTTGAAAATTACGAATTCGGACGACCAACTTTGGCGTCGAATTCAACCAATCAAACGTGCTCATAATGAAACGAAACTTAAGGGGTAGGAAGAGGGTTATACCAACTGCGCGTAGGAACTAGTGGTATGCCAGACGGAGCTGCGACGAAGGAGATACGAACCGACGAAGTTGGCTCCACAAAACTGTCCAAAAATAACACAATTTAAAACGTCAATTTTGTGGCCGGTTTTGATGTATCAAACGATAAAATTAACGGAAGAAACTTGAGGAGAGTGAAGAGCTATATACCAAGATTGTGACGGAGTAAAGAGTTCGCTGATCCAACCGTCAATTTTTCAAAAAACGTGCGCGAAGTCGCTGCGACGAGGCGCCATTTCTGGATCCATTCCGAGCGCGTCACGACGGGATTTTGTGCGAAATGCACGAATAGCCTAGGCGGCGCATCCCGGAGGAAGGTGGCGACCACGGAAAGGTGCACCTGGCCCACACGCAGCCCGGGGGGGCTCGTCGGCGACGCTCCAGAAGTCAAAGTCACGAAAAAGAATATTAAATCAAATAATAATATCTATTGTAAATAATTGATTTATAAAATTAAAAAAATAAGCCCTAAATTCAGTGGGCTTACATCCTACCCACCTTATAAAAATTTTGTCATCGAAATTAAAAATTATCTAACAGGTCAAGCTAAAAATATGCAACTGCTATGGCTACAGTACCCAATCTGCTACCTTTGTGATCATCTATGTTGTTTCTCTCTACAGATATTTTGGTTCAGGTTTAACAAAGGTCCTTCTATCATAAACTACATCATCGAACCTAAGCACATGATTCTAGTCCTAAATCCATAGTCACAACAATATAATATTCTTTACTCCATCTAAGATACCTTAAAATCAATCTATACTATCAAACTAATCATTCTTAATAGTTTCTAAGTCCACTATAGTCACTCATATCTGTCCTATAAGCTTAATCCAATAAATCCCTCGAAAAAATATACTCATCACAATCACACATAATAACATATTATAATTAAACTACAGAATCTGTTAACAAGGTTTGGCTATCCAATCATCAAAAATAGAAGGTAACAAGGGCCTAAGATTGGGTCTAGCAATCCATATCAATATTCAGACAAGGTAAGGGTCGAGCAAGACAGGAAAGATTGTCGAAATATTTCCAAGAATAGTACGAGGCCAAAAGAAATACATAGGACGTAACCAAAGTAAAACTCAAGAACCATATACTCCGTAATTATGTCACATGAAGTTACTATCGCGCTAGTGTACATCTGGCTGCGATTAACTTCCTTGTTCCATAATACGACGGATGGCTGCAGTGCACAGCTGCCACGCTAGATAATATAGGTTACTGAATTTAACTTGGCCAAATCCGGGAAATATTTCCAAACAATTTTTTTACAAAATAAAGGAGAAGATGTTAGTCAAATTGCTTAGGGAGTGGTCCAAGTAGAATTTGAGAAACATATTTAACCATGATGCCATTATCCGAAGTCATACCTCGCCAGTATTTCTCTGGATACAAACTTCCGATTCCGTAATCACTACACCAAAATGGATAATTAGGAACACTAGGCATTTTTCAATCTGGAACGCATATTTAGCGTGCCTATGGTTTGGAACGAACAAAAACCGTGCCAAAACAAAAAATGCGTTCCAATTTTTATTTATTTAATTTTTAATAAAAAAAGTATTTATTTCGACACACACAAAATCGTTCCAAATGAAATGAGAATTTAAACCACGTGAATTTCACGTGTACTTAGCAAAAGCGTACAGGCTTGGCACACATAATCCCATTCTAGAGGGAATGAAAAAAATCCAATCCACCACGCGGGAACTGAAACCCTATTCTCAACAAAACAAATAAATCCTTTGAAGACTAACCCTCACCACAACCAGATGCCTCATCCGAACATCCACCCATCGACTATACCAAAAATGAAAATCCCCAAATCCGTCCGTCCATTCATCCATCCATCCACCCACCCACATTCCTTCATGGGTTTCGGATTCGGTCCCGGATCCGCCTGAACCTATCCCCCACCTCCACGCTTTCCCATGCCATGGGGCCACCGATGAGGTCGGGCAGCTGGTGCAACCCGATGAAGAAGCCGGGACCAGTGATGATGGACCACGTGCTGCTGGCCCTCCGGGAGACTCCGAAGGAGAAGGAGCTGCGGATCCGGAGCCTCTTCGCTTTCTTCGACGTCGCGGGGAAGGGGTTCCTCGACTGCGCCCAGATCTTTTCGGGGCTGTCGTCGTTGTGCATCCCGGAGGAGTACAAGTATGCGAGGGACCTGCTCAAGGTCTGCAATACTGATCACGATGGGAGGGTCGGGTACGAAGAGTTCAGGAAGTACATGGATGCCAAGGAGCTGGAGTTGTACCGGATCTTCCAGGCGTTCGATGTCGAGCAAAACGGGTGCATACTCCCGGAGGAGCTCTGGGACGCGCTCGTGAAGGCTGGTAAGGAAGAACTACGCAACCATCGTCAGTATTATTGATCCCTTGTTTATTTTGCTATCACCATTCATCGCTGACATCGTAGAAAAAGAAACATAATTACTCGATTATTTAATCTGTTAAAAACTCATAGTAATATTCTCCGAATGCATGGCTTATGCATGTCAGAGTTGACCCAATTGATAACCCGGTATCGGGCTCCTTGGGGGTTCGTTCATGTTGGCCTTGGGATTGGATGCTATGTTTTTTAGCATTTTGGTTTTACTATGGCTGACTGAACAGTCGACTCTTGTTGGGCTTGCTGCATTCAATTTGCCTTCGGCTTCCCCTGGTTGAGCAAAGGAACTTGGTTTCCATTTGTTCACCTTTTCGTGGTGGAGTAGCTGTGGCTACAAAGCAGGATTACAGCATCCTCCATCATCGTCATCGGGATCATCGGCAGGATCGCATCTCTCCGTCCTCGTCTCGTCGTCCTCATTTCTCCATCCCCTTCACTCTCCGATGATTTAAGGACGAAGAACCCTAAGGTATTTGTACTTATTTTGAAGCCCTAAACAAAATTGAAGGGTTAATGTATATGTCGTCGCGTCGTTGGTCAGTATCTGAAGGTTTTGGTATCTGAAGTTTGAGAGTTTTTTCAGTTCATATGATTTCCAGGTTTTTGGAAGGAAACATTTTTTTAGAATCAACTTTCTTTGTGTGAGAGAGAAGCTATCTTATGACAAGGGATCTCTTGTCGGCATATTTTTTTTTTGAGATACTAATATATAACGTATGATTCACACGATGTCTTATGTCATATGTGTCTGATTTTATGTGTATATATTAATTATATGTTGAAATGGTTGATTTATAGATCTATCTCCCTTTGTAGAGGGTTTCTACACATGCTAGGCTTGAAGCAATGTATATTATATAATGTGTTCCTATTGGCTGTTGAAGGTTGTGCAGCACTTGGAAAGTTGTTGGATCCGCAGGACTGTGTAGCACATGTCACTACACCAAAATGATCATTTTGGAACACCAAACAATTTTCAATCTGGAACACTATTTTGTAGGTCAAAATTGAAAACGTTGGAGTACATACAGAACTTCGGAATAGTGTGACTATTAAGATGGGTAAAATAGCTCTTGGTACAATAATTCTTTTACTGTGTTTAAAAAATTTAATCAGCGACAAAGAAGAATGATGATGGAAGATATTGAGATATAGGGCTAGTTGGGCTAGCATTCTCCAATCATTGGGCTAGCATTTTCGAACCATCTTTGAGCTCGGAAATGAATGCAACATTTGGATAAGTGTCCATTTAGAATGAAAATTGTCTGGCTCGTCTGTGTTTGACACCAAATGAAATCCCGGATGAACGTAATTGTAATCCAAAATTGTCGTACGTAAAGATGTAGCCTAAACATGGTAGGGCACTTTGCAAAATGTTCATAAATTATATTACAAAATTGAAATTTCTTAATATATACAGCCCACCATTCCAAAGTATTCATCAGTTACTACATTAGTTAAAATTGAAAATGTTCATCATGCTATTTTTTTGTTTTTATTTGTGTTCTTTCCTTACATTTTTCTTATTACTTGATGCCTGAAAGGCATCTTGGTCCCTTGTTTTGATATTAACAGCAGCACCAACATCAGGGAGTGTCAGAAAATGAATCTTTGGTGTTTCCTTTTATTTGCAGGAAAATGCTAAAGGGTTATCCAGTAATTTATCTTAAATAGTTTTGTTGGTAAGTATTCTCTCTGACTTGCCTACCCAAAAAAGGACTATTCCTTCAGCATAATAAAGTCAGAGGCTTAGTATAGTGTAGAATGAATCATGACTTAAAAGAAGTATACTTAATTTGAATGTCATCATAATTCTTGCAATTGAAGTATTTCATCTGTCTGTGCTAACACAGTTATGTTTAGCAGGATGTATTGAGCCAAGAAATTCTTAAACGGACCAGAGTACCCGAAGAAGCACCTTCCATAACAATATATTTGAATGGCAAGGTATTGGATACTTCTGTAAGCATTAGCTTTTGGGAGTCTATGAGCTAGTTAACCACATGAACATCACATGTAGACATTCATTGTAATAAATCCAGCCTTTTCTGAAAGCACTTTCCACAACCCCAGCCTACTCACATTTTCTAAGGTGGTCTGTACACTAGCTTAGATCGTCTCTTTTGCCAAACCAAAATATATGGATTAAGGATCAATGTCCAACCACCTCCGTTTCTAGCTTTTAAGCGTTTGTCGCACACATGAAAGTACCTGCTATTTGTACAAAAATGAATTGTGTCAAATGAGTTAGTACTTCCCATTATATCTCCATATATATCATTCTTGAAAATCAGACTTACCCTACAACTTGGGTCAGGCTTACCATATATATCATTCTCAATTTTGTATATGTTTCCTGTTTGATTCATGATGTGAGTTTACTAGAAGAATATTATATAGATGAGCAAAAACAATAGACAATGCTTACTAGAATAGCTATAGTTACACAAGCAGTAGGAATCATGTGCATAAAAGTGCAAAATTCTAGCTCATTGCTTACACCACCAATTGAGAACATTTGATGGAGTCAACTATCTTAAACTTCCAGTGAAAGAAATGAGTCCAACTACAGAAACTCAAATAAGAACTCAAATAGTAACATGCAATGAGGTAATGACACGTGCATTTTTTTTAACTTAGGACCTTGCTTTTTCTGTTTAGACCCTTGGAAAAGTCAAAGGATGAGATGCATGCAATCCAACGGCTATTAATGGCCAAGTCCTAAAATTAAAAACTCATGAGTTTATGTAGGATATTTGAAAAAAATGTAGTATTCCACTACCTATCTATTCTTGAAATAAGAAAGAATTAACTTTCATTTTTCAACTGACCTTCCATATAAAAACCTTTGTTACTTTAAAACCCATATAAAAAACTTTCATTAGTTTGAAAACAGATAACTTGTAACAATTGTTGATATGGGCATCAAATTAATACAAGATCATGCCATTAATCAAAAGATGAAGGTATTTGACTACTAAAATTACCCGGGTTACTAGAATATACATAGAGATAATAGCATCTGTTGTCTTTAAAAATGGACATGACGTAGAATAAGATAAGAGGATACCTCTGATGTTTACAACAAACATTGCACTGCTTCATATTTTTTACTTTAGACCGAAAGGAAGATGAAATAGAAAAATCAACTGTAGAAGAGTCTGGATTAGGGAACTCCTTATTTGTTGGTGTTACTGAGATAGCAGAATCTAGATTAGTGGTCATCTTCTCGCTCTTGGAGCCTCCAAAATCACGACCAGAATCTGCACTAGTGATGATGGCTAGGGCCTTTCCTTCAGAAGTGGAAGCTACCAATTTTGGAGCTTCCAACTTAAGTTTGTCATCTTTACTACTAATCCTTTTCTTCCAACAAATGGTAGTCAGTCACAATGGTAGCTAGTCTGATATTTGAAATGGCCATCCCAATGAATGCAATCGGCCTAATACTTGAAATCCCAATAAATTCTGGATCTCTAAACAAATGCATTCAGTCTGATACATGACACTTCAGAAGTGGAATGCAGTCTGATACTTGAAATCATAATGGTGGTCAAGTTGCTGCTCTATGATCCTTTTAGACAGAAAATTTTCTTGTGTTGTTCTTTTGCTATGCCAACTTCTGTAAATGAGATAACTATTTTGAAGAATACTACCTTGGGTTTGACTAGGTAATATGTTTCCCATTTGTGTCATCTTATAGTACTTTTCCATATCAGTGGCTAAGCAAGCTTCATGCTTGTTTGCATGCTAACTTTTATGCAAATTGATATATCAAAGACACCAACAGAATGACTAATATTTATACAAATTGGTCCGTCACATCTTACTTCAACTGATGGTCATTATTTGTGCCAAGTATTGAAGGTAATAATGCTGCATGGTTTGATTTACTCTCATTTGTCAGTTAAACCAATTGAGTTTTTTCCAAATTTAATGTCTGACCACAAGGACCTAATGTTTGTAGATCCAAAATATCTTATATGAGGCCTGTGAACAATATGCCTTATTGATGCCTGAGGTATTGAACTCATGATGGATTTCCTCCTCAAATGGTCATCATTGTTACCATTGTAAAATATTCTTAGAACCGATTACATTGTTAGAGATCATGATATGATTTGCTCCATTTGTGAGTTAAACGAATTGATTTTGTTCCGTTATTTAATGTCTGACTAGAAGGACTTACTTTGTATAGTTCTTAAATATCTAGTATAAGGTTGCGGACAATATGCCATATTGATGCCTGAGGTATTGAACTCATGACGAATCATACGTTGCATATGTTGCCCAGCATGTTAATTTAAGAATTAAGTTCTTTTAGTGTAAGCTTGATTATCTGAGAAATTTCAATCAGTCACATAACATCTTTTATCAAGAATTATTTCCTTCAACAATATTGTTATGTACATTGGTCGCATATTCTCTTTAGGATTATTGGATCATACCTTTATATCCCAGTTTTCAGTTTTACCGTAAGGAGAGACTTGAAGTGAATCCATCCAATAACATACTGTTCTTCTCATCGACCTTGCAATTAAACCTTATTGAATTTTCTATTATTTTTTATGTTTGATAGCAGTTCTCTGATATTTCAAGTTTATTATCTTCTGTGTAGGTGTTTCTGACAAAGTTTCCTAGCCTGCCACCATTATTTCAGCATGTTAATTAAAAGATGCCTTCAGATTTTGCTTCACAAGATTTGTTTATCCATCTCTATTCCTACATATCTTCATTTTACTGAGGTATATGAACTGGGGTATTTGAATACGAAAATATGCAATTCAGGGAAATTATATGATCTCAGAGGAATTCTATTACTGGTTCCAATATTAAGTGGACCTCTAAACTCTTGTTTGGTAGCCTTGTATAAGGGTATTTTACTTTTTCCTCCTATTTTTTCCGTTTAAACTTTGCCTGGCATGAGGATCCTTTTACTGCGACTAGTAACATTGTATGGACTTTGTGTGTCAGAGGGCGAATATGCATGCAAATGGAAAACCTTGTATGTGAAATTAGTTGCGAAGTTCTGATTATACAATTAAGACTGCTACTTTGTTTAGGTGACTAAGATAATTGGCATGTGTTGACAGTTGACACTTGTCATTCATCTCAAATAACTAACACAATCGTTCTTTGTGTTAATTGAGTCCCTTTTATTCCATCTTTTTATTGTTACTTATAAATTGTAAGGTCTATTATCATTTGATGGTTTTCACGGTCAGTGACTCTTTGCCTGGTAGAGAATCTAGAGATTCTCAATGTTCTCTTGTTTTAGTTATCTTTCCTTTTAGTAACATTGTATTACATATATGGCCCTCCAGTTATTTGCTTAGATATGCAAGCATTTTTGAGAAAATGGAAAAAGGTGCTATATAACTAATGATTGTTTTGCAGGCTGGAGAGAGGAAGCTATCTACTCATGGAAAAAAGATGGAAGGTGCTAACCTCAGCAAATTGGCAACTAAGGTCAGCAGAGTCTAAACTGTCTTTTAACCATTTTAGGAAATTGGCTTCCTGTACTTCTTCAGTGTGTGAGCTCTTTGTGTCTCATCAAGTAAGATTGGAGAAACTTTGCTACAACATTAATTAAGTGCTGGTAGATGGAAAGCCAAAACAGAAAAAGGAAATGATTCATTATAGCCATGTGGAAAAAACTTCTGAATGGTTTCAGAGATTTTTTGTCCTTTAGATTCTTTTGATCGATTGTATAGGTTCTTGATTCACAATTGCATTGTTTCTTCATGTCGTGTAGAATTGATCCATTCTTTGAAGAGTGTATTCTGTATTTGCACCACATTACTTTAAATTAAGTCAATACCTGTAAATTTAGTTTCAACAAACATGATATGGAGATTGAATTTTCTCTACAGACGTGCAATAATAAAGATAACCTTAGCATCTTGCTCAATAGTGGTTTATGCAAGTGTAAAAACAAAGAAAACAACTTAGGTTGGTGCGATATCCGAGTATGAAGGTGTTATAGCAAATCCTTGCTGGAGGCTTATCAAATATAAAGATGTTCTTCTTTATACTAATCTTAGTTTGATGTCTGCTGACGATGGCAATATACAAACAAGGCGACTTGCTGACAACTTGAGTTTGTCCGACTGTCCTGAATTGTCGAGTAATAATTTCAGTTAGGAATTAAGACTATTGTCATCCTTTCTCCTTCAGAAATTATCTATGATCTTCTAAACAGCAAAATTTGTACCAGATACTACTTTTTGTACTTTATCCACGACTAAATTCATGACTAATTGCAGTTGGGGAGAACGTGCACCTTCCATCTCTTGCAGGTTTCAGTCGGGAACCAGGATTTAAAAGGCTAGAATCATGACCTCTCTTTTCATAACTTGTACAGTACCTTTGATTTATGTAGCATGGTAGTTGTTATTTATATAGTGTTTCTTGCACAACTTTTTTTAAATTTCTACTCCAAGTGCGAGTAGTTAGACGATATAGCTTTGATGTGTGTTTACTTTCATATCCCCTTTTTCTTCTAGTATTGCAAGTAACACATGAAAAATCCAACAATTGACATATTTTCCTAACTATTTTATATCATTCAATATACATGATTGATCTATGATTTAGAAATATCAAGTGATACAACATTCTGGATTCAACTTTATATAGAACACATTGAAGGTTTAGAGCTAGTTCTATTAGCATAGGAGTCATTGACGGTTTCTTCTGTTGCAGTTCTTGCATCACGTCGGATCCATGTGGCTGTCTTTATCAACGCAAATCTGGAAAATATGATGCACACTGGTTGACCTCCTCCTTCTCATGTCTTCGAAGAAACTTGGAGAAGTCCGGGTCAAAGATTTCCATGTGTGGAACAAGTTTTTCATCAGATATATGGAGCTATATGAGGATAAACTTTCCAACTGATGACTATGTATTTCTTTATTGTAGAAGACCAATTAAGTTAATAGGTTGCTTTGTGTATTACACTCAAGTTTTATTGTAAAGATTTGTTGAAGACTGTAACTTTTTTATAAAAGTAATTTTGTTTTTGGTTATTGTTAGTGTTAATTATTTTTAATGCATTGACTTGATCAGTCTTCTTGGTTTACTTTCATTTATATTATAAAGAGCTTTACTTTTATACAATCTTAAGAGGATTACAATATATATATATATATATATATATATATATATTGAAATTTCAAATAATCTGCAATTAAATAAAAGATCCTAGCTATATTAATATTATCAAAATAGGAACACTTTTTTATCGTTACAACTCTGGAATACATTCTAGGCGTTCCAATAAGTGGCACAGAAATTAATTTGGAACACTTTGTCAGGAACGCTTTTTTGGTGTTCCAACACTGGAACGCATTTAAAGCGTTCCAAAAAATGTTACTTGGAATGCTTTTTTTCCGTTCCAAGAAATTTGGCAGCCCAAAAATAGGTACAGTAGAAAAGCATTCCTAAAATTTTTTGGAACGGATTTCCTCTGTTCCAAAATGACCTTTTTGGTGTAGTGATACAAGGATAAATATACTTTTCGAACCTTTTTTGAATCAACCCATGAGGCACTTTCAACAATTATCGGGAAGGACAAGAAGAATTACCCAAGAGGTTAGCGAAGAAGAGTTTAGTCAAATCATAGGAAAAATGGAACGCAAAACAATCATGTTGAGAAAATCTTACTTGCGGCTGTAGATAGACAGAGTTAACCAAGACGGGGAAGAATGATGATAAAAATTTGTTCTTGTTCATCAGTTCATAACGAAGTGATCCGATTTGAGACGTAATCTGATAACCATATACGTCTTCCTAAAATTATATTGCCAGAATTTTTGCCTCGCCAGTAAGCATAGCTGCAATAAACGATAGAGTCCATAACTAAGGTATACACCCTAAAATCATGTCATCTGGAATTCTTCCCACGCCAACCGGTATGGCTGCAAGAAAATCCAAATTCCATAACTAGGATAAGAATATCTAAAATCAGACTCTATGTCTTTGTCATGCTAGTTAGTATGACGGTGATAAATTCTAAACTCCATAAATAAAGCAGACATTTGTCTTATCAAAATATACCTCAATTACAATCCACAAAATTTATCTGGATACAAGATCAAAGTTAACAACGAACATCAGGAATCAAAATCAACAACAAATCAAGAAAGTGTAAATGGAGGCAAGCGGGAACAGATTCAAGAGTTTTTGAAATAAGATTCTCAAGGGTTATTCCTGGAATCTATCAAAAGTTCCTAACTGTGATTGAGCAACTTCTATCATAACCTAGAATCTATATCCTACTAGCAGGCTCGCAGCAGCGCTCTTAGTCAAGCACTACTACGAAATCATACTAG
Organism: Iris pallida; assembly: GCA_029216955.1. Lineage (NCBI taxonomy): Eukaryota > Viridiplantae > Streptophyta > Magnoliopsida > Asparagales > Iridaceae > Iris > Iris pallida. The sequence continues at coordinate 50,515,518 of JANAVB010031617.1, forward strand.
TTATGATTCTGACCTGCATGGGCCACCACAAAAATGTGTCACGACCCGTACCCTGATTAGGGGCACGAGTACGGGGTTACGTCCAGCCTACGTCGCAGAATCGGCGGTAGAACGTTGTATAGGTCGTCTATAAATACTACAACTAGACAAAATAAAAGGGTACCTGTCATCTCTGTACGGAGGTATAATATGGCATAACTCAATCCCAAGACAAACTAGGATAGATAGCATAAAATGGAAATATGATAGAAAGGAAAAACTGGAAAGGATTTCAAGATCCAACACAAGCTCAGAGATATAAAAACATCACAAAAACTTAAAATATAATATAAAAACTACAGGCTGAAAATACTAGCTGGATCGCAGTCCAGACAAACCTATCTAACAGTCTAAACAGGGGCTATATCATCTACCGGCTCCAGGGGTAATGTCTCATCAAACTCTATCCTGGCCATACCCGTAAAAGGTAGAGCAATCAGCTAACATGCACTCTATAAACATCAACGATTACCTGTCAGGAAAATGAGTAAGTACAAACACTAACAGCAGTTCCATATAAATTGACAAATTCTATAAGAGATAGTATAATGAAATACAAGACAAAATCAACAGAAAATATATAACAGGATGTGAGTACTGAATAGGACGACAATTTATAGAATGACTTGGGAGCTATTCCGGAAGCCAAGTTACAATCCGTAAACCAAACAAGGACCGGGATTGTAACCCTTCTCCTGAACAGAACTTAGCCATCCTGTAATAAAATAAATAGAAAATGTGCCATGAATTATTAGTACGTTATGTGATCAGCTTGGGAATCAGGATCAGGCTTTCCATCTGACCGACTATGAACAAGTGTACAATGGAGCAGGATCAGGCTGGCCACCATGGAAAGCTATGAACAAGTAGGGTCTGGCTTTACCCATCGTGAGGCGAGGGTATAGCAATAAACAAGTAACAAGTACAAGTGTGAAGAACGAGTAGGATTTTGATCACACAACCACTAACAACTCCCCATCCCTGAATAGTATAATGGATCCGAACATGACACGTCATGATACGGGACTCAAGAGCAGGAGGCCAGCCTGCTCCCAAGTCTATGTCTATACAAGTACAGGTAACAAGTCGAGTAATGTACCAATATACCAAGTAATCCAGAAACAACATCTTATGATAGGATCCGACATATACTAGTCCGTGAACCGTCGTGTCGGGAATCAAGTAAGATACTATAACTGAATCAGATATAGAAAATATCAAGACAATGAAAACAATCAGTGAATGTACTCGCCTGCGGTCCTAAGCTGTCAAATGGGGTCAATGCTCAGAGTGATGCCACAAACCTAAAGATGAGATATATATAAGCTAATTAGGGTTCAACAGTGTTAGACAGGATTATATAGTATAAACTATGTAATCTAGGTCAATCTCAGTCCAACTAAGTCAAACTAGGTCATACTGAGTCACACTAGGTCAAACTAGGTCACAGGAAGTCCAACCAAGTCAAACTAGGTCAAAGGTTGACTTATAGTTGACTTTTGATCAACTGGTCAACTCTAGGTCAAACTAGGCTAATGTTGACTAACATTTGACTTTTGGTCAACTGGTCAACTCTGGTCAAGTTCTAGATATTTCTAGGCCAAGTATTGACTGATAGTTGACTTTTGGTCAAAGCAGTCAAACTTGGTCAATCGAGGTCAAAACTAGCCTAAGCATACTATTCCTAATATTTACCTACCAAGATACCATATATCTTGGTCAAACATGATCAACTCTAATCTAAGAATTAAAATATCAAGTTGTACCTCGTTATTCGTACATCGAAACCTACGATACGCAAATCGAGATAGGATAATCAACGGTAAGGTTAATAATCTTATCACAGTGATCCACATGATCATCTTGCCAACTTCAGCGATATGAGATCACTAGAATCGACTGATCTCAGTTTCGTTATACTAATTCCGAAATACGAACTTAATAAGAATTAATTATAATAAAAGGTTAATACACAGAGAATTATCTACAAACATTGTCGGATGATGAAACAAATATCACCAACGTGTGCAGAATGGTCAAATTAGCTCGGGTAGCCTATCCATAAGTCTAATTTGGACACATGGGCAAAAGGGTAATTTCGGATCAAAATGGTGTCTGTGTCGGACCCGCTTTGTACCAAAAAACGTGCAAGAATACTAGTCCACTAAACCTAACAAATTATATGTTCACAAATCCAGAATGACGATATGAACCCAACGGTATATCCAGAGTTGGATTCCGTTGACCCGATCTCAAATTGGTCCGCTGACCAGGATATTAAAATTTCGTTTTGTACAGAAAAACGTATCGGAGCTAATGTCCTCAAAACTCAGCAAATTATATGTTAATAAGTCCAAAATGACGATACGAACTCAACGGTGTGTCCAGAATTGGATTCTGATGAGCCCATCTCAAAAAGACCCGTTGACCCGGATATTGGTATTCGACTTGTACCGAAATGCATGCCGAAACTAATGTCTACTAAAACCTAGCAAATTATATGTCAACGAGTGCAGAATGACGATACGAACTCAACGGTATATCCAGAATTGGATTCCGATGAACCGGTGTCAAATTCAACCAATCAAACGTGCTCATAATGAAACAAAACTTAATGGGTAGTAAGAGGGTTATTCCAGCTGCGTATAAGACCAGTGGCATGCCAGACGGAGCTGCGATGGAGGAGATACGAATCGACGAAGTTGGCTCTACAAAACTGTCCAAAAATAATACAATTTAAAGCGTCAACTTTGTGGCCGGTTTTGATGCATGAAACCATAAAATTAACGGACGAAACTTGAGGAGAGTGAAGAGCTATATACAGAGATTGTGACAGAGCAAAGAGTTCGCCGATCCAACGATCAGATTTCTCGAAAAATGTGCACGAAGTCGCTGCGACGAGACACCATTTTTGGATCCATTCCGAGCGCGTCACGACGGGATTTTGTGCGAAATGCACGAATAGCATAGACGACACGTCCCGTAGTAAAGTGGCCGCCACGGAAAGGTGCGTCGTCCCACGTGCAGCCCGGGAGGGCTCGCTGGCGACGGCGATGACCGCGGCGGCACGTGGCTGCCAGTGCGCACGTGGCATGCTGCTGCTGCTGCTCGCATTTATCGCAGCTGCTGCTGATGTGGTTGTGCTGCTGGCCACCCACAGTGGTACGGCGACGGGACGGCAAGGCCACGGGGCACGATGACGACGGCGGTTGGTCGTGGCAGGGTTGGCATGGATGATGGTGATGATATTGAGAATGATGGTGGTGATAGTGTGATGATGTTGAGAATGATGGTGGTGATGGAGTAATAATGTTAAGAATGATGGTGGTGATGGTGTGATGATGTGAAAGAGGAGAATGGAGAAGGAGGCTGGGGAGGAAGAGGGGTCGGCCATGGGAGCTGGTGTCAGTGGAGGGGGTGGTTGCTTGCTGTTGAAAAATAACGAGAGAGGGAGAGAGAAATATATGTGCGTGTGTGTGTAATAAATGAGAGAGGGAGAGAGAGAATAGGAATTCCCTACATAGATTTTAGGGCCGGCCAAGTGTTGGGGGGGATGTGTGTGTGAGTTTGTGGGAATAAGTGGTGTGGATTGGTAGAGAGGAATCCAAGGGCTAGGATTAATGTAGAAAATATATTATTCTTAGGGATTTAAATCAAAGGGGATTATCCAAAAAATATTTGAATAGGTTGTGGTGGCCCATGCAGGTCAAGATAAATTGTTTGGTTACTTTACCGTACCAAGCAAGCCTGCGAACAGGATTAGAAGTCTAGGATCTCTTCCACATACTTGACCTCTTTCCTTGATTCCATATTTGAACTACCGTTCGACTCATTAACCGCATCTTGCTTGATTCCTTCTATCATTATTCTTATCTTCCCTTCATGCTTGCTAGAGATTGACCCTACTAGTTAGATGTCCCAAACGCTCTTAGTTTAATTCTTTTAAGTTGGGTAGAATGCCTTGTGACCTAGCAATCCCTTTGTACTTGTAAAGTTTATAGGGCCCTAACCCATCTAGTCAACCAAGGACTTGGACAAGCAGACTGTAGGACGACTGTATAGAGACCAACACAGGATATGATTTAGAATTGTTGAACTAATTCTACTTTATTTTAACCTTAATCTCTCGTGCCTATGTTTTTACCATCTTGACTAATGATGCTAATGTAGCCTAGTTTTTGCAAGCTTATTCTTCTATCAATCTTGTTTCAAGACATATGTTATTTGGGCATGTCCACTAACATATGGTCTAATCAGAACCGGTACATGATGGTCTGATCAACCAAGTGCACTTTGGTTTACTTATATCTATCGTTCTACGTGGATGGGGACATAGCTAAACTTGTCCTCTAGAGTCCCATCCGCGATTGCCTTGGCAACTCCTTTTGAAATTTTTCGGTCGTCCTTGAAACCACATATTCGTACTCGATAATATCGTCTTTTGAACTCCTTATTGCTTTCGCCTTCACCTATTTTAGAAGGACGAAGGTGTTATACTAGAACTTCCTCTAACTGTCCTATCACCATTACCACCCAATGTAACTATATCTTTGTCTTGAACTACTCGACCTTTCCCTCGACCCTAAATCTACAATCTTGACTTTCCAATCACTTGAATTAAATAGTGATTACAATCGTCTCTTAATCATATCCTCAACCTAAACTACGACCGTATAAACCTCTTTTAGGAACCCTTCTATCTACCGTTGTGCCTTCTCACCCCCCTCCAAATTCTTAATTTCGAGGACGAAATTCTTTTAAGTTGGGTAGGATGTAAAACCCCTAAATTTCTACTTTTTTTATTAAATTTGGTACTGATTTAAATTTTTGTATTGTATACGTCGCGTAGTCGTATTGTACGTCACGCACAAAATTTTATTTTTCGTAATTGCTCGACGAGTGCGAATATGTGCGAGCGTATATTTTTTAGAAAAACAATTTTTTTTCTATTTTTATAGTTTCAAGATAATATATATAATAATTATTTTTAGCTATCAAAATTCCTAAATTTATGATTTTATTTATGAAAAGCCTTTTATTTAGACAGTTATTAATAATAAATAATATTCTTAGTGCATAAATATATTTTATAAATAATTTATTAGTTTATTTTTAAATAAGAATGTAATTCTCAAAATTTATTAATATTAATATTTTATTATTCAAAAAGATATTTAAAAATAATATTATTTTCGAAATTATTATTATTGGTATTTTGGAAATATATTTGAAAATTATTGTGGTCATTTTAAAATCTTGATTTAATTTTATGGATTTAATTTAAATAGTATAAAGGTAGAATTTATAGATTTAAATTGAATTTGAATTTGAATTTAGATTTGAATTCGTTCATTTAATTTAATAATTATCTATTGGGGTTTTAAATCAATTCTAGTCCTTATCCAATTGGAAATTCCCACATCCTATAAATAGGCAGGTACTCCTCCATTATTTCTCCATAATTATTCTTCCACAAATTCTACCACAAACGTGCTGTGCATCGTGTCCGTGTCTCTACCTTTTCCACTATTTTCCTTCATTACAATTACATTGTCATCTTCTTCGTGTCTACACACGGACACATGTCCTCTTCCTACCTCGACACCATTAAATTCCAATTCCTCGCTAACCCTAAGGACCTAACCATGCCGCTGCTTCTGCCCCCGTCGACACCCGTCGTACCCGACCTCAGCCTCCAACCTTCGTCACCACCTCGTCGCCCTATCGTCGCCACCAGCAACCACCATCACCCTCCTTCGCAAATGAACCCGACATATCCTAACACCACCGCCACTAAGGCCGCACCACCACACCAGAATTCGTCACCATCAGTCGCTCCCCCGACACCTCCGACCGAACTTCCCAAAGCCACCTCTGACTACCCTCGCTGGACCCAACACCATCCCGTCTGACCCGCCTTCCCATCAAACTGACCAACGACAGCAACGCCACCACCAGCGTCGCCCACGTTATTACGGCATTACTGGCACGTGACCCCCAGACTGCCCAGCCACCACGGCCAGATCTACACCCCCACCACAGGCAAATCGACCGGTGTCAAAACACCACTCAAACCCCCTACCGCCGCCACAGTACGCCTAACGCCACCACCGGTGTAACCATCACCACCATCAGCACTGGCTATCGCCGTCGCTCACCACCAAAAACCCAACCAAATCCACAACCCAAAATCCAACCGACCAAAGAAATCCCCAAAAATCTAAGAATTCCAAACCTAACTGACTCACCTCGCCGCCGTGCTCGGCGCAGCCCCCATGCGTGCGCCGGCGAGTTTTTTTCCTTCTCGAACTCTGCCGCACCCCTCGATCTCTTCAGCGGCGCCGCCTAGTCGAGCGCCCGGCTGTAAACTCCAGCCCTCGTGGTAGCCACAATGGCCTACTCCCCTCCTCTGCGCACCTCCGCAGTGCCACCGCCCATCCTCCGGCGCAGCGCCCACCGCGCGAGCCGACAAACCTTCCACCGTGCCGAGCAGCCCCCACATGGCCGCCTTCCTCTGCTCGCCACCCGCTCTTCCTTCTTCTCCGCCGCGCCATCGAACCGCCGCGTCCAACCCGTCGAACCGCGCGCGTCCCCTCTCTCTTCAGCCTCTCCGCCCCTTCCTAATTTCCCGCTCCTACGCCCCTCCGTTTTCTCTCTCTCCTCCTCACTTACTTTCCTAAATAAGCAGTGGAGTACTGCTGTTTGAAGTTGTAAAGTAATGGTTTTATTTTACTTTTACTTTTTTTTTCGTGTTCTTTTCTCTTAATTAGTATTCTTATCATTAATGTAATATGTATATGTTATTATAGGTATTATTATCATTAGTATTATCTTATGCTTTAATTAATATGTATAATTAATATCTCTAAAATATTGTTGTGTTATGGTATCTCAAATATGGCTTTCTGATTTCAAAAAAATATATTACTACCGTAATATTTCCTAAATTATAAGTTTTGACGAAAAATATGATTTCCTATATTTTCAAGTATTTCTTTATAAAATCTTGAATAAAAGAAATATGTAGTTTTTAATTATAACTAAATTTCAAAAATAGTTTCTTTATAATAAAATACTTTATAAATGTAGTTATTAAATAATTTTGACTAAGTAAAGTTTTTCATATATATATTTTAATTTTTATAAATATTTATTTATGCTCAATTTCCTCCATTATTGAATCGTGTTCCTGGCTAGTCGTACTCATATCTTCTTGCCAATCTTGAACTTCCACGTATCGTTCCTAGCCAATTTGACCCTTCTGGACCCAATGGAACTGTCCGTGCCACCATCAGATGTCACATTATGTAGTTATTACACCGAAGTCGCAGTTTCTGCCACCATGATTATCGTAGTACACCAGGCGTCCTACCAGGCAAGACACCTTACCTTTACTGTTTAATTTCTTACTCAATATCATGCATGTTTTATTTCTTATAGGTTGTTCTTCCAAAATCCTATGTAGTTGCAAATTATTATATTTAGTTTTTCTTCATGTATTTATCCTAGAGTTAAAGGACCACCTTTGTTTGTGCCGCATTCATGGGCCGATACTTGTGTACCACGATGTCACGTGTCTCATATAGATTCGGACCTGCGTATCGACCGTACATCGGTGCGTACAGGACAAGCGTTAGGATATAACCGCTAATATAATTGCCTAGAAGACTTAGCGGTTATTAGGAATGTCGTAGTGTGGATTCAGCACGAGTAGTGCATGGGGAGAGTGAAGAAGTTATTAGGCGCAGGGGCTTTCACACCTTTATTTTTCTCTAGCTGCCATTTGTGACTCAGTCGAGAGCTAGTGGCCGTGCATTTATTTACTTTTCTCTACATGCCACTAGTGCCTCGATTGAAACACAAATGTGCCGTGCATTTACCTTCGTCTAGCTGCCGTTAGTGACTCATACAAGAGCTAGTGGCCGTGTATTTTTCTCTAGATGCCCCTTAGTTCTCACTCGAGTGCTAATGGGCCGTGCATTTAATATTTTCTAGACGCCACTAGTGCCTTGGTTGAAATGCTAGCACGCCGTGTTTCTAGCCTCGAGAGCCCTTGTGTGGAACGTTGTCTTCAAAATGCATTTTCACATAGAATGGTTAAGGACCTTTAATTGTGTATTCACACATACTTTTCTGTTGAGCTTTATTTATTCAGTTATTGGCATGATATTATGTGTCTGGTTTCGTCCCTCTGAGGACCTGGTTATCTCGCCAGGTGTGTGCTCTTGTCTTTCGCAGGTGCTCTAGTTCTAGCCGTGACTATCTCCGTTTCTTTGAGGGTGACTGCACTTGGATCGTCTTCGCTCGCTCGCCAAATTTATTTCGTTCTTCATGTATTTCTTTCCTTTCTTGTTGGTAGTGGATTTGTTTCCGCCCAACATATTGTATAAAGACTTTTCATAGTTGGTATTATGAATTCTTTATTTTCTTATTTGTGGATGAGATTAGTCATTTTGGTTTCTACTGTATTTTATAGCATATGTATACATACGAGGCCCATGTATTCGTATGTATACAGTTGGCATGTCTTCGTTCCTAGTCCTACGTATTTTGGGACTGGGACATTACATAGGTAGTCTAGGTATTTAATATTTTTCAACAGCAAAGAGGGTGAGGGTGTCATGAGGGAGGGTAACATGAAGCTTGGACTGGGTTTGGTTGAGCCGGGTCGGGTCAAAATCGGATATGGTGCAATATTTGAATTTAAATAGGTATTTATGATCATAGGTAAATAAGTAACATGTGTAAATTCAAATAAATGGGACACAAGTATCATGTGGGTGGTAGGCTTCATGTGGGCTATGTCCATATTTTGGGTCGACTAGGTTGGATCGATGTCGGGTCCCAAAATTAAAATGTAAGTCAGGTCACATTCTACGGTGGATAATTAATTGGCCTGAATTAACCCAAAAGTTGTGCGAAGCAAATGAAGCACAAGATGGTGTGTCTGAGTGGGACACGAAGGTCAGGGATGTAGGGCGTCTCGAGTAGATCATGTATGAGAAGTTGGTTTCAAGAAAGTGACTAGCCTTGCGCTCCTAAATTAAAAGTCACGGTAACGTGCATATAATGATCAAAGGTAAAAGTGAGAAAATCAATTAATAATTATTTAATGATCAAATGGTCTAAATTGACCCGAAGTTGTGTGAAGTAAAAAGAGTACAAGAGAACAAGTTTTGGTAGGGCATGATATATCAACATGAAGGTAATCTTGTCTACTACACACTGATGAAGGAGTTTCCAAAGATTGGTATCCCTGACGCTCCAGAAGTCAAAGTCACGGAAAAGAACTTTAAATCAAATAATAATCAAATAATAATCAAATAATAATATCTGTTGCAAATAATTGATTTATAAAATTAAAAAAATAAGTCCTAAATTCAGGGGGCTTACAGAATCTGAATGAGAGCTAACCCTTTCTGAACTAGGGTCTCCAAATCTAAGCCAACTACGTCATGGGGACCGTAGTAGGTAGGACACTCCTCCTCACCATAATCTGTAAAAAAATTTCAATATATCCAGTCAGGATGGAACGAGCACAAATCTCCAATAATAGTTCTAGTTAGACGATATTAAAAATATAGTAGTAAATAGACAGAATATACAAGGTAAAGTAAAGAGTACATGAATCATGGTGAGGCATATCAAGACTGTAAACGATTGTAAGAGCAGGAGAACAGTGTATATCATGTACATGAATCATGAACTATTATCTATGTGAGTTTAGAACTAGTTTCAATATGTGATCGGCTTAGGAACATGATACAAGATTTGGCCTGGTTAATCATACGTGCGGTGGATGATTAACACTATTCAAGGTTCAAGGCTTGATACGAGGCTGGTATTGATCACACATTTATGCTAATACCCTCCACCCCTAACTAGTATAGTGGATCCAACCATGACACGTTATGACACGTATTCTATGAGAAGGTCGTGAGCCTTCACAGGAATCGTGTCTACACAATGCACGAGAAACAAGGAGTCTTGCACAAGGTATACCATGAAGTACAAGGAATAACATTTCATGACGGGATCCAGACAAATACCAATCCGTGTAAACAATGTGTCAAGAGAATTCGGACATCTATACTAAATACAAGAAACATGGACTATATCATAAAACAAAAATACTATCAGAGAATGTACTCGCCTGATACGTTGTGCAACTAATGAAAATAGATGTCTGAACCTGAGTCACAAAGTCCCAAATAAAGCAATACAGGTTATGATGTATCCAAAATAAGGTAAATGAAATCTATAATTCAATCTACATGACCCAATCTTGGTCAACTCTGGTCAAAACTCTAGTCAAACTAGGTCAACTCTAGTCAAACTACAAGTCTAACCAACAAGTCATATAGGGTAAACCACTCTAGGCCTATATACAATATAGGTACAATACATACATGCATATTCATTACATTCATTATTGCAAACATAGATACTTGCATATCATTCATTCATATTCCAAATACATGCATACTTCAGTTCATGCATTATATTCATTCACATATCATTAAGTTGCATATATATACTTATTTTTATTACATACATATCATTCATGCAAATTACATACTTACATGTATCTATACATTATATACATTGTATAAAACATGTAAAAATAGAAGAAGGAAAAAAAGGAAAATTGAAATGGAAAGGAAAGGGAAGGAAAAATATAAGGAGAAGAAAAAATAGTGGACATATACATGCTTGCATCAAATATTCTATATTACCACACATGCTATCATTATATATTGTATTACATTATGTATACATTATGCATTCATATCTATCGTTACATGTATACCTTGCATTCATATCTAGCATTCATTATATACTTTCATGCATTCATTGTATATCATTTTTTCATTCATGCATTTATGCATTGCTTACATACATTACATTGATTGCATTCCTACATGCTTGCATTTCTACATGCTTGCATTCAACCATATATACACATTAATGTAAAGAGAATAAATATCATATATATATCATTTCATTCATCTGACATATCATGCATTACATACTCTACATTCATTTAATATCCATACTACATAGGCTCATAGGTTACAAAAAATGCCTATGTCGTATAGTCACTCTTCTACTTAAAACTAATACTGTATCAATTGGGAATTCACTTAATTCTAGGATTAAATTATGTCATAGCCCTTTGTGTTAGCTTTCCGAAACTTTAAACGGATCGCATTTTCGTGTCTGCAAACTCCCGGAATCGTAAAAACACCGAAACGCATTCGTCTTTCGGACAACTGACACTCAAACAGTTTTACAGAAAGTTTTAGAATGTATTTTACCTATTAATATATATATATATATTTGGAAAGCTAACTTCAATATGGTTCTTTTAAAAAAAATAGAAGATTAATCAGAGTTCTTAGCTAAAAGTTATGACATTTATAAGTTGTTATGGCTACAAAAAACGTGGATGAATATTATGACGAATTTGTGTTGTTTCGACAAAAGAAACACATCTCACTCTCCACACCACTCAAGACACACATAAAACCACACTCCCCTCTCCTCTAACACAAGCACACCACTAACAACATATCCACACACATCTAAATATATGAAATATATCTAACATACATATTATATATATACAAAACAGTCCATTATATAAAGAGACACTAAAATGACAAGTTGAGGCTAAAAATATGACATGTAGACTAAACCACTTAGATCTAACCATGGGTATCCAAATGAAACTCATTCTAACCATCCTAACTAACATTAATCTATCCTCAAACATGGCTAAAACTGAAATTAAAACACAATTAAACATATTAGACATTAAACCAAACACATGAGGTGTCCTAATTTGAGATCTAATCAGTAGGACACAAGACACAATTCTAACTTGCTTTAGAGAGCTCCAAATGGCCTCAAACTTGAATCTAAAGGGGGTACATGCATCGGGGTGGATCCTATGGATTCAAAACTAACTAATATGCATAGGAAATTAATTTAGAGGGTTGATTTTACCTATTGGGAGTGGGATCCCAATGATACTCTCAAGGACACGGCTCCGATACGAATATAATGCCTATAGTTCGTATTACGTATCTTGGAATACGTACACGTATTTGTTCTTGTATTACATATCTCTTAGCTTGGTCCGGTTTATTTTGGGTTGGTTCGGCTAGACTTGGGTTGCCTTGGTTCATCATGAACCAAGGGGAGAACCCCTACCTACCACCACCATCATCCTTTATTAACCCATTCCTTTAATTCTCTCTCTTCAATTACTTCTTCTTCTCCCACCATTACTTCTTCAACCACCAGGAGAGTGAGAGAGATAGAGCTTAGGCAAGTGCATCTTGCTTCATGGAGGAACATAAATTTTATTGTTCTATTCTCTTCTTCACAGCATTCTAAGATACTTTAGTGCTTGGCATTTTCAATTTCCATGGCTAAATTCTTCTAGATCTAAGATTATAGTATTTTCGGATTTCTTGAGTTTTAATCTATTTAACTTTATTATTTCTAAGTTTTGATGGTTCCATGTTGTAGAGAATTTCGTTCTACCCCATTTTGACCTATGGAAGTTCAAATTTGGACTCACGATGAAGGTTTTATGGAGCTTGGAAGCTATGGGTTCCATGGCCATCCTTCTCAGACTTTCTGAGAAGATGGGTACCCACTTACTCAGCCGCATAGATGGGTACCCACTTACTCAGCCGTATAGATGGGTACCCACTTACCCAGCCACATGAGATTTACTTGCTCAGCAGCATGGGTACCCACTTACTTAGCCGCATAGATGGGTACCCACTTACCCAGCCGCATGAGATTCATTCACTTAGCCGCATGAGATTCATTCACTTAGCCGCATGAGATTCATTTTACTCAGCCGCATAGATGGGTATCCACTTACTCAGCCGCATAGATGGGTACCCACTTACCCATCCGCATGAGATTTACTTGGTCAGCCGCATGGGTACCCACTTACTTAGCCGCATAGATGGGTACCCACTTACCCAGCCGCATGAGATTCATTCACTTAGCCGCATGAGAATTATTTACTTAGCCGCATGAGATTCATTTTACTCAGCCGCATAGATGGGTACCCACTTACTCAGCCGCATAGATGGGTACCCACTTACCCAGTCGCATGAGATTTACTTGCTCAGCCGCATGGGTACCCACTTACTTAGCCACATAGATGGGTACCCACTTACCCAGCCGCATGAGATTCATTCACTTAGCTGCATGAGATTCATTCACTTAGCCGCATGAGATTCATTTTACTCAGCCGCATAGATGGGTACCCACTTACTCAGCCGCATAGATGGGTACCCACTTACCCTGTCGCATGAGATTTACTTGCTCAGCCGCATGGGTACCCACTTACTTAGCCGCATAGATGGGTACCCACTTACCCAGCCGCATGAGATTCATTCACTTAGCCGCATGAGATTCATTCACTTAGCCGCATGAGATTCATTTTACTCAGCCGCATAGATGGGTACCCACTTACTCAGCCGCATAGATGGGTACCCACTTATCCAGCCGCATGAGATTTACTTGCTCAGCCGCATAGGTACCCACTTACTTAGCCGCATAGATGGGTACCCACTTACCCAGCCGCATGAGATTCATTCACTTAGCTGCATGAGATTCACTCACTCAGCCGCATAGATGGGTACCCACTTACTCAGCCGCATAGATGGGTACCCATCTACTGCCGCATGAGCCCCCAATTCACCCTTGGCCGTATAGTGTCTAATTTGATTGTTTTTCTTGTCCTATTTGGCTGGTTTATGGTCAGAATTTCTTCCAACTCCCAACGTGAAAGTTGTAGATCTTATCCTTGGCTTCAAGAATATGTTATTAACTATTTATGCAACTTTTCTCATTTGTAATGTTGTAAGGATGGAGCACGATAGTGGTCCGTCATGGCGCACTCTTGATAAGTAATCCTGACATGATACACCTCGATATGTTGTTGAGACAGCTAGCACGACTTGACAAGTATGAAAGACCTGGACACCGTGGCCGATTGTGTTTGTACAAATAAACTGGTACTGTCTTGCATCATGTCTAGGATGGGGATCCCTGAGTACCACGGTCAGGGGTACCAACTGAAATTGACTAAGGCTAATTAACTAGAATGATTCAGTAGTCATGAAGAGATTCCCAGCTACAGGCAATCCCGTTATCTGGGCGCATTAAGTGGACTTGTAGCCTACCGACGAATAGGGCACATTTCCAGCACACAGTCATGTGGTGCACCCTTCATAAACGGACATTCGACCCGGATAACCGGATGGTCTGCAGGGCTTGTGGCTGTTGGGATAATCTCATTGCATCTTGCTAGTAACTAGGCTGTGATAACCCTAATTAGTTAAAAGTATCAAGCCGTACTCTTGATTGGCCGTGATTGATTGGATGAAGTTTATTCCAGCTTAGTCTTATCCTGATCCTGTGCAAGATTGGGATATGACATGATTATTGATGCTTGCCTTAACAATAACGATCAGGGGTCCAGTTCTGTTCAGGCGAAGGGTTACAACCCCGGTCCTTGTTTGGTTTAAGGGTTGTAACCTGGCTCCCGGAGCAGTTCTGTGTCCTCTCTTCGTTTATTGTCTTATTGCAATCCCATGCCATGCTCGTCATGTTCTTTTACCTTATTTCAATACCATGATTATTTATACTGGCCTTAGCAATAAAGATCAGGGGTCCAGTTCTGTTCAGGCGAAGGGTTACAACCCCGGTCCTTGTTTGGTTTAAAGGTTGTAACCTGGCTCCCGGAGCAGTTCTGTGTCCTCTCTTCATTTATTGTCTCCACTATACCAATAGTATTTGAGACGAGTTTCTATTCAGGCGAAGGGTTACAACCCCGGTCCTTGTTTGGTTTAAGGGTTGTGACCTGGCTACTTGAATGGTTTCTTCGTACTCAGTTTACTGTTGTTATCTCTATTATTATCAGTTCTTTATTTATTATCTTTAATATTCTATTGTGATATGCTGGTTTTAGTTCCTAAGTGAAGCCTCCTTTGTGGTACTTGCTCTTTCTGGGGTTTGACCCAGCTGGTTTTGTGTGGCCAGATATTGGAGCAGCACCAGAGGATCCACCTATCTTCCAGCCAGATGGTGACCACCAGGCGTAACCCTGGCAACGAGTGGGTTTCTTTTTGTCCTCCCACTTTATTGTAAAATTATTCTTTTGAGGCATTTAGCCGGCGAGCACGTGTTAGCTCGTATTGTACCTTATTTACTGTCTGCCTACGGGCTGTAACATGATTGACAAATCCTAGGGTTGATCATGTATGACTGAAACTCTTGCTAGTCCTGACATTTTGTACGACTAGCTTCATGATCATCCGAATATGTAATGTATGGGACGCCTTACTATTGTATATTTGGTGTTCTGACATCTTGTAACTGTTATTACATTGCTTGAGATTGAGACAATAGGCTTGTTCTTGACCATAGGAGACTGATGGCTTATAATTAAACCCTCATATATCTAGACAGCCGTGACCGTATAGTGACGTGGTTTCCATTTCATTATACGTAGCTGGCTATGTCTGCCCCCGCTCTCCAGTATTCTGGTTCTGGGGCGTGACATGGTTTAAGTGGTGGCCCATGCAGGCCTTGTAAATCAAGATATGTGAGGGTTTACCGAATAGATGTCTCAATCAGTATTCGCCCTTGATCTCTACTCGTATCTTCAAATCCCTGAGAATCTTGACCTGATCACATGCTTGTATCGTTGATCTGTCATGGTCCTTCCTTATTGTTCCCTATGTCGTCTTCTTCAGCGGCATTGTTCCTGGACCTGCCGATCAGCAAGGCGGTGCACCTCCAGCGGACCAACAGCAACCCGGAGATCAAGCCCAGCATTCAGGAGTAGCCTCCAGAGTCATGCCTACCGGAGGAGAGCCACCAATTCAGCCCGTTCAGCCTGCCGAACATGATGATGGCACTTTGGTGGGTCTCATCAGGTCCCTATTAGATTCCCAGGATCGTCGCGGAGATGCCTTGCACCAGGCGGTGGCAGATGCTTTGACCAGAGGCGGTCATCAGGGTAATAGCGCGGCCAACAGCTTCAAGCGCTTGAACCCTCCCTTCTTCGACGGCAGTGAAGATGCGATCACTGCAGATGCATGGCTTTAGGACACCGAGGTGATTCTAGAAGCAGCCAGGACCCCCGAGATCGAGAAGGTGGCCGTGGTACGCCTGCAGTTACTAGATCTTGCCCGTAGCTGGTGGGCAGCACAGGCCGAAGGATTAGTGGCCCCTATTTCATGGGCAGTATTCAGAGAGAGATTCCAGACCAAGTATTTTGATGCTGTAGCTCGGTATGATCTACAGACGAGGTTCACCAATCTGAAGCAGATGGGCAGGACAGTCGATGGATATGCGGCCGAGTTTTCCAGACTCAGTCGGTTTGCTCCCACCTTGGTGGCAACCGAGTATGATAGAGCCCAGCGATTCCAGCAAGGGCTTCACCTGGAGATTCTATTGGCAGTTGAACAGTTTGAGCATCAGACTTTTGATGCAGTATTGAGAGCAGCCCGGAGGCATGAGTATACCTCCCAGAGGATCGTGGATAGGACTGGGGGTCGAAAGCGATCCCACAGCCAGATGAATCAGTCTTCGGCGCCAGCCCTGGCAGCCAGGGCTTTGACCATTGGAGCCCCGAGGCGGGCGACCTCAGTGACGTCGGTTCAGCATTCAGCCCCGATGCACCCTCAGCAGCAGAAGCAGAAGCAGTCTTCCGCAGTGGGATGTTCACACTGCGGGAAGCCAGGGCATGTGGTGTCCGAGTGTCGCAGAGCACAGGGTTTGTGCTTGGCTTGTGGCGCCCCAGACCACAGGATTGGGAACTGCCCGAACAGGGGGAGTTCATCCTCAGCCCTCACTAGTCCTTCAGTTAGAGGACCAGCACTAGTCCAGCCGCAGTAGCAGCTGCAGTACCCGTTCTCGAGGCCGTTGCCAACGCAGGCCCAGGCGTTCCAGCAGCAGAGACCGCAGTAGTATGCCCAAGCCCAAGCCCTGATCCAGAGTAGACAGAGGAATTTTCAGCAGAGGGGACCCGCACCCAGAGGACATGGTCAAGTGCTGGCTTTGACCATGGGAGAGGAAGGAATAGCACCAGGTGAGGTGGTGGCAGGTACTATTCTCGTCAACACCTTTCCAGCTTCAGTATTATTTGATTCTGGTGCCTCGCATTCATTTATGTCTGCACGATTCGCGACACGGGTAGGACTGGAGCCCGAGTCATTATCAGTAAGGCTCAATATACTTACTGGTAACGGACTTGTGGGAGTAGATAGGGTATTTTCCTCGTGCCGGATCGTAGTTAGCGGTAGAGGATTCCCCGCTAGATTGATAGAGTTTCCGATGGCCGATTATGATGTGGTCTTAGGGATGGATTGGTTGAGGGACCAGTATGCTAGGATAGACTGCCACATTGGCAGGGTTGTTTTTAGCATTCCAGGCGAGCCGGAGTTTTCCTTCTCTCGAGGCGAGGTTGAGTCTTCTTCTCCAGTATTGCGGATGGCAGTAGCAGCAGTGCAGTTACCCCGAATAGTAGAAGAGTTTCCAGATGTTTTCCCAGAAGAGCTTCCAGGGATGCCGCCAGAGCGAGAGATCGAGTTCACCATAGACTTGATTCCTGGGACAGCTCCAGTGTCGGAGAGAGTCTACAGGATGGCGCCGTCAGAGCTAGAGATATTATACAAGATGATTGAAGAACTCAGAACTAAGGGATTCATTCGTGCTAGTGGATCGCCTTGGGGAGCCCCGATGCTTCTTGTGAAAAAGAAGGAGGGTACGTCCAGGTTATGTGTAGACTATCGTACCTTGAACTCAGTGACAATCAAGAACAGATACCCTCTCCCGAGGATAGATGACTTGTTTGATCAACTCCAAGGGGCTGCAGTGTTCTCGAAGATCGACTTGCGATCAGGGTACCATCAGATCAGAGTCAGAGAGCAGGACATTCCGAAGACAGCTTTTAGATCCCGGTATGGGCATTGGGAGTTCCTTGTTATGCCATTTGGAGCAACCAATGCGCCGGCTGTATTCATGGACCTCATGAATCGCATCTTCATGCCTTATTTGGATCAGTTCGTGATTGTATTCCTAGACGACATCCTGGTCTACAGCAAGAGCGAGGCGGAGCATGAGCAGCATCTCAGAATTGTCCTCCAGATTCTTCGAGAGCACCAGTTGTATGCCAAGTTTAGTAAATACGAGTTCTGGCTCGATCGTATTTCGTACTTGGGTCATATCATCACCAGAGGAGGAGTTGAAGTAGATCTCCAGAAGATCGTGGCCATTGAAATGTGGCCGGTACCTAGCACAGTTGCAGAAGTTCGCAGTTTTCTTGGATTGGCCGGTTACTACCGGCAATTTGTTTCAGACTTTGCTCGGATCTCAGCGCCATTGACCCAGTTGACCCGTAAGGATGTGCAGTTTGCTTGGACAACAGAGTGCCAGGATTCTTTTGAGAAGTTGAAGCGAGGCTTGATGACGGCTCCTATTCTCACGCTTCCAGACGGAACCGGAGGATTCTCAGTATATTGTGATGCTTCAGGCAGAGGTTTAGGATGTGTTCTGATGCAGCATGGGAAGGTAATAGCTTATGCATCACGACAACTTCGTGATCATGAGAGGAATTACCCAACCCATGACTTAGAGCTGGCAGCTGTAGTATTTGCACTTAAGTTATGGAGACACTACCTGTATGGAGATAGGGTGAAGATTTTCACCGACCACAAGAGTCTGAAGTATGTTTTCACCCAGAAAGATCTTAACATGCGTCAGAGGAGATGGCTAGAACTACTTGTGGATTATGATGTCAACTTGCAGTATCATCCTGGGAAGGCCAACGTTGTTGCAGATGCATTGAGCAGGAGAGCCGGAGTTTATTTCCTAACAGCGCAGCCAGAACTGTTGGCAGATCTTCAGAAGATGGGTATAGAAGTTGTTCTCCCTTCCAGTGTGGCATTGATGGCCAGTATGCAAGTTCAGTCTACTATAGTCGAGAGGATCCAGATGGCGCAGTCAGCAGATTCAAAGCTTCAGCGACTCAGAGCAGAGTGCGAGGCAGGACGAAGACCAGAGTTATGTATCCATAAAGACGGTACCCTTCGACATGGAAGGCGTCTTTGTGTACCCAGTAGAGATATCAGACAGGAGATCATGACAGAGGCTCACAGTTCGCAGTATTCCATCCATCCCGGTGGCACGAAGATGTACCGTGATATCCGCCAGCACTTTTGGTGGAATGGCATGAAGAGGGAGATAGCTCGGTTTCTCTCTCGGTGTTTGGTTTGCCAACAAGTTAAAGCTGAACATCAGAGGCCGGCTGGACTTCTTCAGCCCTTGCCGATCCCAGAATGGAAGTGGGAGCATGTGACCATAGATTTTGTGACCAGATTGCCTAGATCCCCAGCTGGTAGAGATGCTATCTGGGTTATAGTTGATCGGCTCACGAAGGTGGCTCACTTTCTTCCATTTAGGGTTGGCCAGTCGACGGCTCAGCTAGCAGAGATGTACCTCAGGCAGATTATCAGATTGTACGGTGTGCCAGTTAGTATCACCTCGGACCGAGATTCAAGATTCACGTCGCACTTTTGGCGTAGCTTACAAGAGAGTTTGGGGACTCATCTCCAGTTCAGTTCAGCGTATCATCCGCAGACCGATGGCCAGTCGGAACGCACGATCCAGACTCTTGAAGACATGTTGCGGTCCTGTACACTTGACTTCGGTGGTTCATGGGAAGATCACTTGCACCTGGTAGAATTCTCGTACAATAACAGTTTCCAGGCCAGTATCCAGATGGCACCGTTCGAGGCACTGTATGGTAGGAAGTGCAGATCCCCGCTAGCATGGGACGATGTCGGAGAGAGACAGATGCTCGGTCCAGAAATGATTGCTCAGACAGTTGAGGTGGTCAGAAGAGTCCGAGATCATCTTCGAGTAGCACAAGATCGCCAGCGTCATTGGGCCGATTCTCATCGGCGACCCCTTGAATTTTCTGTCGGCGATCATGTATTCCTTAGGATCTCGCCTACCCGTGGTGTCATTCGTTTCGGCGTACGGGGCAAGCTTAGTCCTAGGTATATAGGACCGTTTGACATTCTGGAGCAAGTAGGAGATGTATCCTATCGTCTCGCTCTTCCACCATCGCTACGTGAGATGCATGACATATTCCATGTATCCCAACTGCGACGGTATATCCCGGACCCGAGCCACATCCTGGATCATTCGGAATTGGTTGTTGGTACCAACCTTTCGTATGAGGAGAGGCCCGTGTCTATATTAGACCGAAGAAAGAAGACACTCAAGAACAAGACTATCAAGTTAGTCCGAGTTGTTTAGGGTCATCACTCTTTGGGTGAGTCAACGTGGGAGCGTGAGGATGACATCCGATCGCGATATCCCGACCTGTTTGACTCATGAGGTATAATGTCTTTCTTATGCCTCATGCCATCGATTCCTTGCTTGCATGATTGATTGTTTGTCTAGTTAAAACTTGCTTGTGATTAGTATAGCTTGTTCTTGCCACTCTAGCCTCTTGATTAAATTCCGAGGACGGAATTCTTTTAAGGTGGGTAGAGTTGTAATGCCTGTAGTTCGTATTACGTATCTTGGAATACGTGTACGTATTTGTTCTTGTATTACATATCTCTTAGCTTGGTCCGGTTTATTTTGGGTTGGTTCGGCTAGACTTGGGTTGCCTTGGTTCATCATGAACCAAGGGGAGAACCCCTACCTACCACCACCATCATCCTTTATTAACCCATTCCTTTAATTCTCTCTCTTCAATTACTTCTTCTTCTCCTACCATTACTTCTTCAACCACCAGGAGAGTGAGAGAGATAGAGCTTAGGCAAGTGCATCTTGCTTCATGGAGGAACATAAATTTTATTGTTCTATTCTCTTCTTCACAGCATTCTAAGACACTTTAGTGCTTGGCATTTTCAATTTCCATGGCTAAATTTTTCTAGATCTAAGATTATAGTATTTTCGGATTTCTTGGGTTTTAATCTATTTAACTTTATTATTTCTAAGTTTTGATGGTTCCATGTTGTAGAGAATTTCGTTCTACCCCATTTTGACCTATGAAAGTCCAAATTTGGACTCACGATGAAGGTTTTATGGAGCTTGGAAGCTATGGGTTCCTTGGCCATCCTTCTCAGACTTTCTGAGAAGATGGGTACCCACTTACTCAGCCGCATAGATGGGTACCCACTTACTCAGCCGCATAGATGGGTACCCAATTACCCAGCAGCATGAGATTTACTTGCTCAGCCGCATGGGTACCCACTTACTTAGCCGCATAGATGGGTACCCACTTACCCAGCCGTATGAGATTCATTCACTTAGCCGCATGAGATTCATTCACTTAGCCGCATGAGATTCATTTTACTCAGCCGCATAGATGGGTACCCACTTACTCAGCCGCATAGATGGGTACCCACTTACCCAGCCGCATGAGATTTACTTGCTCAGCCGCATGGGTACCCACTTACTTAGCCGCATAGATGGGTACCCACTTATCCAGCCGCATGAGATTCATTCACTTAGCCGCATGAGATTCATTCACTTAGCCGCATGAGATTCATTTTACTCAGCCGCATAGATGGGTACCCACTTACTCAGCCGCATAGATGGGTACCCACTTACCCAGCCGCATGAGATTTACTTGCTCAGCCGCATGGGTACCCACTTACTTAGCCGCATAGATGGGTACCCACTTACCCAGCTGCATGAGATTCATTCACTTAGCCGCATGAGATTCATTCACTTAGCCGCATGAGATTCATTTTACTCAGCCGCATAGATGGATACCCACTTACTCAGCCGCATAGATGGGTACCCACTTACCCAGCCGCATGAGATTTACTTGCTCAGCCGCATGGGTACCCACTTACTTAGCCGCATAGATGGGTACCCACTTACCCAGCCGCATGAGATTCATTCACTTAGCCGCATGAGATTCATTCACTTAGCCGCATGAGATTCATTTTACTCAGCCGCATAGATGGGTACCCACTTACTCAGCCGCATAGATGGGTACCCACTTATCCAGCCGCATGAGATTTACTTGCTCAGCCGCATGGGTACCCACTTACTTAGCCGCATAGATGGGTACCCACTTACCCAGCCGCATGAGATTCATTCACTTAGCCGTATGAGATTCACTCACTCAGCCGCATAGATGGGTACCCACTTACTCAGCCGCATAGATGGGTACCCATCTACTGCCGCATGAGCCCGCAATTTACCCTTGGCCGTATAGTGTCTAATTTGATTGTTTTTCTTGTCCTATTTGGCTGGTTTATGGTCAGAATTTCTTCTAACTCCCAACATGAAAGTTGTAGATCTTATCCTTGGCTTCAAGAATATGTTATTAACTATTTATGCAACTTTTCTCATTTATAATGTTGTAAGGATGGAGCACGATAGTGGCCCGTCATGGCGCACTCTTGATAAGTAACCCTGGCATGATACACATCGATATGTTGTTGAGACAGCTAGCACGACATGACAAGTATGAAAGACCTGGACACCGTAGGCGATTGTGTTTGTACAAATAAACTGGTACCGTCTTGCATCATGTCTAGGATGGGGATCCCTGAGTACCACGGTCAGGGGTACCAACTGAAATTCACTAAGGCTAATTAACTAGAATGATTCAGTAGTCATGAAGAGATTCCCAGCTACAGGCAATCCCGTTATCTGTGCGCATTAAGTGGACTTGTAGCCTACCGACGAGTAGGGCACATTTCCAGCACACAGTCATGTGGTGCACCCTTCATAAACGGACATTCGACCCGGATAACCGGATGGTCTGCAGGGCTTGTGGCTGTTGGGATAATCTCATTGCATCTTGCTAGTAACTAGGCTGTGATAACCCTAATTAGTTAAAAGTATCAAGCCGTACTCTTGATTGGCCGTGATTGATTGGATGAAGTTTATTCCAGCTTAGTCTTATCCTGATCCTGTACAAGATTGGGACGTGACATGATTATTGATGCTTGCCTTAACAATAACGATCAGGGGTCCAGTTCTGTTCAGGCGAAGGGTTACAACCCCGGTCCTTGTTTGGTTTAAGGGTTGTAACCTGGCTCCCGGAGCAGTTCTGTGTCCTCTCTTCGTTTATTGTCTTATTGCAATCCCATGCCATGCTCGTCATGTTCTTTTACCTTATTTCAATACCATGATTATTTATACTGGCCTTAGCAATAAAGATCAGGGGTCCAGTTCTGTTCAGGCGAAGGGTTACAACCCCGGTCCTTGTTTGGTTTAAGGGTTGTAACCTGGCTTCCGGAGCAGTTCTGTGTCCTCTCTTCGTTTATTGTCTCCACTATACCAATAGTATTTGAGACGAGTTTCTATTCAGGCGAAGGGTTACAACCCCGGTCCTTATTTGGTTTAAGGGTTGTGACCTGGCTACTTGAATGGTTTCTTCGTACTCAGTTTACTGTTGTTATCTCTATTATTATCAGTTCTTTATTTATTATCTTTAATATTCTATTGTGATATGCTGGTTTTAGTTCCTAAGTGAAGCCTCCTTTGTGGTACTTGCTCTTTCTGGGGTTTGACCCAGCTGGTTTTGTGTGGCCAGATATCGGAGCAGCACCAGAGGATCCACCTATCTTCCAGCCAGATGGTGACCACCAGGCGTAACCCTGACAACGAGTGGGTTTCTTTTTGTCCTCCCACTTTATTGTAAAATTATTCTTTTGAGGCGTTTAGCCGGCGAGCACGTGTTGGCTCGTATTGTACCTTATTTACTGTCTGCCTACGGGCTGTAACATGATTGACAAATCCTAGGGTTGATCATGTATGACTGAAACTCTTGCTAGTCCTGACATTTTGTACGACTAGCTTCATGATCATCCGAATATGTAATGTATGGGACGCCTTACTATTGTATATTTGGTGTTCTGACATCTTGTAACTGTTATTACATTGCTTGAGATTGAGACAATAGGCTTGTTCTTGACCATAGGAGACTGATAGCTTGTAATTAAACCCTCATATATCTAGACAGCCGTGACCGTATAGTGACGTAGTTTCCATTTCATTATACGTAGCTGGCTATGTCTGCCCCCGCTCTCCAGTATTCTGGTTCTGGGGCGTGACAACGAAGATCCTTCCAAAATGAACACTCCTCCTTGCACTTTGATCCAAATCTTTCCTAGCCCTCTCTTGATAGTATGAGATGGTTGGATGGAAGTTTTGGTGGAGGAATGAAGAGATTTGGAGATCAAATCAATGAGGAAAGCTCTCTAATTTGGAGAAGAACACTTTGTGAAGGAAAAAAGGCAAGATGGAATGAAATGAAAGGAAGGGAGCCTAACCTACCTATAGTGGCTGCCATTAAACCCTATTTGGGCCTTAGGGGAAAGCCCAATAAGGCCTCAACTAGTCCTCTTGGTTAATTTTAAGTTAGGTTCAAGTTTGGGATCAAAATGGTTAAATTTAAGCCTCTAACTTAACAAATCTAACAAGTATGATTAGTCTAAACTTACTAACTTAATTAGTAGGGTTTGTGGGTCATGACTAACTGATCTTGGGGTCCCGTCTAGAGTATAAGCTACCCGGGTCACTAACACAAGTCGGAACGAAATGAAACTTAAACCCGACTAAACAAATCCCGTAAAATTAATATTAAAATATAAAAATTTCTAAAATATTAAAATATGAAAAATGACCAAAATCACAATACATCAATTTAAATATTATTAAAATAATCTAAAATTTTTCAATTAATCAAAATCCTAAATAATTCAAAAGTCACAAAATGACCAAAATATCCTTAGCCTAAAATGTGGTAATTAGCTAATCTAATCATTTGGGTTAGGCCTCCATGGTCATGGTTAGTCTCTAGGCTAAGCAGCTCTAAGATTACACTAGCCAAAGAACAAAATCACAAAACACTAATTTAATGATATTAAAATAATCAAAATTTACCAATAAATCAATAACATGATTTAAACCTATTATTAAATAATCAATTTTACAAAAGTTTAAAAATACCCTCATTTTAGAAAAGTGGTGGTTACACCCGCTCTTGCCTACTTGATATTGCAAATGCGTTCCACCTGCCCTTCTCCACCAAACTTTGATGTTTTATCCATGGATTGGGCCATAAATTTGTGGCCTCCCCAACATTTGATGGATCTAGAGATCACCTATTTCACTTTAGCTAGGTAGTGCAAAATATTCCATATCATTATTGTTAGCCATTTGCACCCATAAATTATTTCCTTTCAAATATCTTTTTTCCATCCAAACTGTCCATAAAGGGTCTTTCGCTAAGAACTTTTAGGTTAGCTTCATACCTACTATGACACGAAGCACCCGTAACGTACAAAGCCTCACTCCTCCTTCTTTTCTTGGCCGACACAGGTTCTCACATCCAGTAGTGTATACCCCCTTGCCAGATAAAGTTTACGTATATCTTCTCCATTCTACTTGTAGTAGTCGTCAGAAGCATAATCATATGTAGCCAAAATAATGTTATACTGTAATAACCAATCTCACCACCTCTATACATCTACTGAAGGACAAACTCTACGTGTCTTCCCTCCGCTCAATGTTGGACATACTCCACCATGCTCTAGCAATCTATATTTCTGGCTTAGTAGATGGATAGTGGTATCCCCAGATATTCAACTAGCATACACTACCAGAAATATGGCTTTTGTTGACAGTTTTTCCCCGTCACCAAAGGGTTTAGTTGACAGTTTCCCTTCAGTCAGCTAGGCCAGTGTCAGCAAAAGTTTCCACTTTAGTTGACGGTTGTTGAATGACTTTAGTTGACGGTTTTAGCCGTCAACTAAAATTGCTTTAGTTTATGGGTTTTAGCTGTCAACTGAACCCAGTTTTGGACCCAGTTTTAGACTATCAATATTGGTGCATACTTTTCCTAACGCTAGCCTAGCTGACGGTTAATGACCGTCAACATGGATATCTCTTTTTGTTGACGTTTCTTAGCCGTCAAGAGACCATATTTAATTATCAATTCCATTTACGTTGCCAACGATACGAGATCCACGCATAACATCAAATCCAGCAATGCATAATATAAATTCTAGATTCTCTCACAAACATTAAATAATTTACAAGCACATTTTATATTAACAAAACAAATATGTTTTTGCATTCAACCAGTTCCTTTGTTCAGTAACCAACAAAAGATAAAGTTTGTTCACAGATCATACTTTTGTTCATAGATACACACTTACACATGATACACCAACCCCACTTTATGTTAACTAATTCACAATAGAATAAAATACCCTTAATGGAAACCCGCAGCTTCATAAACCATCACAACCGAACTTGTCCGCAACTTCACAAAACATCAAAACTGAAGCCCACAGCTTCACAATTCATCTTTCATCGAGAATCCCTGTATCGCCAATTAAAAACACATTGTTAATATTGGACTGGTATCAATAAATAGGGATTGAACAAAGAAATATTTGATATAATATCATCAACAAGGACTGATACAACAAGTGGGTGATGCAATAATGTATATAGGATATAAATATATAAAAAAGGACTGCTATAAAGGTTTAAACCAAACCGAACCCCTCCTATTTGTGATAATAAAACAAAATCAGGTATCAAGGCTCTCAAACTGATACTCTCAGAAGAAAGCATTATTCTTAGGATATGCAATGGATAAGAATGCTTAGGGATGGATTCACCAAATGTGGAATCACATCTTCATCTACTATACATTGGAGAATATTAATCTGGTCTTGCAGCAATCATGTGAGTTATGTTCAAATATGAATTGTATAAAATTCTTTCAAACTTTTTGCTTCAAAATTTGCTTTCACATAAACTCTCCAATAACTGCCTGCACCTTTTGCCCATACAGTACTGTCTATCGCCAATAACCTTGTTACTTCAGCAACATGTTCAGTAATGGCATGTGATAACAAATTAGCATGTATTCGTTTTAAAACTCCAAAGGATTGCTGTAATTCTATATGGAGTCAAGAGCTTTTCAAGCGTAACAAAATTTGATTTCCAGATACAAAGTAACATTTGATTTCTGCATGTATTTTATAGAATGCTAGGTTTCTCTACCACGAGATGTTAAATTACATAACGAAGAGAACCACTTCCTATTCTTCCATCAAGTTTGAATTTTGTGTCTGTCATTGTCACTGCACTTTGTCAATGAGTACACAGTAGATCAGTTGATATTTGATTTCAAGCCTTAGAACAATAACAATCATATAATATCGGAAACAACCTCACTCATGAGCACATGTATAGAAAAAATCCTCACTCATGAGCACACTACTCACACACACTTGCACATGGAACACTCTCCATTAAATAGTTACACAACAATTATCCTGAACACAAGTATCATAAACATGAGTATCAGAGCTAATACTAATAATGCTTAGTAGTGGCTTAGTATCATGAGTATCAATATCAACAAGTATCTTGAACACAAAATTAATGACAACAATGATACTTCACTACTAAGTGTCTAAGTGTATGTGCCACCAGTATCCAGTGGCATGCAGCAGTGGATTAGCAACACAAGATAGAGGGAAATAAGACTAGATATGCAATGACAGTGGTAGGTAGGAAGGGAAATTGTTGCTTCAGACTGGATATGCAATAACAGTGGATTAGCAAGGCAAGCTAGGGGAAATGAGACTAAAGTTGAGACTTTCTTACAATCTTATCCACCCTGTAAACTTTCTTTGCTTTTTTCGAGCTAGCTTCCAAAAAAGGCAGCGGTCAACTTCTTCCTCGGTACACGTTGCATCCTTTTCTTTTCTTTTTATCATAAAAATGAACATAGGTGAGTACGTTTGTATTGCAACCATCACTTGTTTCAAAGCGTTGTATCAGAGTTCAGATTACTTACTATTTCTTTTCTTAAACCTGCATAGCATTTTCGGCCTAGCCTATGGTTGTATACATATCTGTCTCTCCTATTTTGTTGCTCTATGCAAAGGTTTTAAAATTATAAGTAACATATGATAAGTAACAACTTATGAAGTAGACAAGTTAACCAAATTCTTGAGACCGATACCTGAAAGTCCTCTGAAAGTCTAGATGTCAAAAACTTGCTCCATTTAATTTGATGGATGAAACTATACATTAGAGGTGGATATTTCAAAACAGCAATATCGTCCTTATTGGCAAGAACGTAGTCCGTTAAGCTATGATGAAATGACTTTGTTACAACACCCATCGTTTGTATCAAAATTTTTTTAGCTCGTGGGTTAACAATAAAGCATTGCTGCATATTAAATAAGATTAGTAATAACCAAGCAATAAACTCAAAATAATTTTAATCTTCAATATAAATTTACCTCAATTGAGTGAAGGGATACTCCTATATTCCATCCTTTTAGTATCAGTCATTTTGATTTACTTGCATCCTTCTATGTTCAGTATAATTCAATCATAGTATCAATCATAATTCATTCCTTTATGCTATTCAGTTATAAGGGGATACATATTATAATAATATTAGATTATGTATGGCTAGAGTGCAGGGTTACCAGGGGGCCTCTGTGTGTGGCTCTATTGCACAGAACAGAGATGGGGGTTCACTGTCCCTATGTAAATAAGTGTGTGTTATAACTTTTTGTGTGTGAGTGAGTGTGTGTCTATGTGAGTAAGTTAAGTGTAGTGTGTGAGTAAGTGATAAGGTCAATTGACAGTTGTGAGTGAGTGCATATGAGTATCTCTAGAACAAAGCTTCTTGTTTGGGGCTAAGGTAATATCTAGATCCACAATTTGTCCCATATACAGCTAAGTATCAGAACAAAGCTTCCTGTCTGGGGTTAAGGTAATGTCTGGATCTACAAGTAAAATATTTGTCCCATATACAGCTAAGTATCAAAAAAATGTTTACCAAAAATATATACCTCTTCCGATTTTCTCTTCCTGTCATTAACAAAATTGCTAAGTTTAAGCATTGGGGATGTCTGTACACAAGTAAAAACATATTGTATAAGTAAAGAGAAGAAGTTAGAAAACAAATGAACAAAAATCTAAACATATTATATAAGTAAAGAGAAAAAGTTAGAAAACAAATGAGCACAAATCTAAACATATTGCATAAGGGAAGAAGTTAGAAAATAAATAAATACTAATCTAAATATTAGCTTCATTAGAAAACATAAATTTGTTACAGAATCACAGATACAAATTTGCTCATCAACCTAATCTCCTTCACAACCCACTCTTTTATAAAATATATTGTTGGCCCATTGGTCATGGTTAAACCTGATTTTAATAATTGATAAAACTCTGTCTCGATATAAGGGCTACTTGGATTATTTGGATAACTTGGACAACTGCCAAAGAACTGCTACCTATTTGTTCAAGACCGAAGCTGTTTTTGCCGTATGAGTATATTTTTTTATATGCAGTATAATTTTCACATTTATTGAGTATGGAAATAATTTATACACCGAGTCGTACTGGCAAATAGACTATCCTAAAATATTTTAAAAAATATCCTATGTTTTGAAAAATAGCCTCTCTTACAAAAGCTCCTAACTGCTTAAAGTTTTCAAGAAGCTAAACTAAAATCTATTTTTATAAAATACCCAAAAACTCAAAATAGGCCTCAGAAGAATTCAGCCAGAGTTCGGCCTAAATTCTCCTAGTGCCCGTTGGATTTTGAACTTGGTCATTCTTCTGTTACAGATGCAATGACTATTTGCCTAGATTCTCTCAAAGGGTTCTGCCCGAATTCTCCCCGAATTCTATCAGAATTCTGACTTTGGAAAACCTATAAATAGAGAAGGATTTCAATTATTTCAACTCACTAATTCACTTTCTCATCTCTTCTCTCTAAGCTTAAACATCTTCCAAAGTCTCTAAAGCTTTTATTTTCAAATCCGAAGCCAGTTACAATCCTCTAGGAAATCTGTCAGTGCAGTACGGTCTAGAATTTTCAGAGAGATTGTAATTAAAGGCTTGATTGAAGAAAGACACTTCACAATTGAAGTTGGTCGAGTACTTCGTATCAAAGCTCGCGTTGTAGAAGTTACAAGGACTTTGTATGAAAACTTACAATATTTTCCAATAGTGGATTCAACTGGATGCTAGAGTTCTTCCGTCTGGAATAGTCCTCACAAGGGAAAAATTAGTATACATCGTCGTCTTTGCATTTGCTTTCTGATCTCTGCCTTTACATTTATTTACTTGTGATACATATATTTTTGTAATCTTGCTGCTAACTTTTTAATAGCTAAATTCTGCTGCCTACTCTATTCACCCCCCTCTAGAGTATTGCGCTTTATGATTCGTTTCTACAATTGGTATCAAAACAAGTTATACAGGTAAAGAGAGATAACACTACTATTATATTTTTTATTATTTTAGCTATTACATAAATCACAGTATTACACATGTCAACTGTAAAATTCACAAGTGAAGGCCAAGCCACAAATAAACCTATACTGTTTGACAGTACAAATTACACTTACTGGAAAATACGGATGAGTTTCTTCTTGAAATCTCTAGATTTTAAATTATGGTCTATTGTTATTGATGGCTATAAAATCCTGCTCGTATTCTTGTTGAAGGGGAATTGGTTAAGAAACCCCATGACAAGTATAATGAAGCTGAAAAGAAACAAGCCAGTCTTGACGTACGTGCTATTTTTGTTTTATTTTGTGCACTAGATAGGACTGAATTTAACAGGGTGTCTACTTGCATAATATCAAGTGAAGTATGGAAACTTCTTGAAGTAACCCACAAAAGAACGACGTAAGTCAATGAGTCAAAGATCAGCAGACTTACTCAGGAGTATGAGGCATTCAAGATGAAGCCAAACGAATCTGTCACTCAGATGTTTACGAGATTCCTAGATATTGTAAACCCTCTGTCATCATTAGGCAAGGAGTACAGTAACTATGAGAAGATTCGCAAACTTCTACGAGCTCTCACGAAGAACTAGATTCTGAAGGCTACGATAATCATTGAAGGGAACGACCTCTCAACTATGTCTCTTGAAACACTCATGGGTAAGCTACTCACTCACGAGCTAGAACTTCAAGACTTTGAAGATGTTGCACAAAAGTAGAAGTCAATCGCTTTCAAGGCTCAACACAGAAGAACTGTCGAAGATAATTCCGATGATAGTGACTCTGACTCCGAAGATCAAGCTTTCCTAGTAAGAAAGTTTAAGAAGTTTATGAGATTCAATAGAAGAACAAAGGATTATAATAGCAACATCAACAATAACGAAGAAGATCCTATCTGTTACAGTTGTAAGAAGAAAGGATATATGAAGAAGGACTACCCAACAACATCATCATCAACTAGAAAAAGCAACAAGTATGACAAAGGCTACCTGAAGAAATCTACATCCAAAAGGTACACCAATACAAGCATATGGCATGAAAGTGAAGCTAGCGACTCAGAAGAGAACAATCAGATGATGCTGCAAATATATGCTTAATGGCATTCGATCAGGTAACTACTATCCCCCTGTTTGATACATATGATGATTTTACCTTTGATCAATTAGGTGAAGCCTTTGGTGACCTCTTAGATGATTACAGAAAACTGTATAGTAAATATCAAAACTCTAAGAAGGTACTCAAGGAGTACAAAGGTAAAATAGGATGACTTACTGACCTACTAGCTAAAGATAGAAGTAATGATAATTCTATTGAGGTAGGTGAGCTCTCTTTTGTTAAGCTATTACTACACGAGACCACAAGACTACCGAAGAGAAAGAAAAGACCATTACCTAATTAAAGGAAGACCTACTCAAAGAGAAGAAGAGTCTTCAGTAAGCACTTATCAGCAATGATATACTTATTGCTGATTATATTGCAACGTATGACACTTCTAAAAAGTTAAAAATTAGGTTACAAAAATAGCCTAAGCCAGCTGCTTCCTATCCTAACAAGTGTCACCGACCAAAACATCTAAACACTATTAAAACTAATACTGTCAGATCAAACCAAACCAAACCAAACCAAACCAAACCAAACCTTTGCCCAAGAAGACTAATAGGCACGCATTCTTTTATACTAGAAAACTAAGACCTACCAATCATGCACAGCACACTGTTCCTAACACTCAACATGTTAAATGTCATTGTTGTGGCCGCATTAGTCATATCTCCCCTACATGTAGTTTAAGGAAGCTTGTTGATTTAAAGATATATACATGCATACTGAAAACTAACATTCCAGGACCCTACAAGAAATGGGTACCAAAGTTTTCATCTTTAATTCTTTTGTAGGTGGAACACCCTTCACATGCTATAAGCAAATAGATCCTCGACAACGGTTGCTCACGGCACATGACCGATGATGCATCATTATTCAAAACAATGTCGAAGAAGAAAGAAGGATACGTCTCCTTCAGTAATAATCTTATAGGGTACATAATAGGTATATAGATAATATTGGTAAGGCCCCCTACCCTGTGATTAAAGATGTCTGTCAAGTTACCAAGTTAAGACATAACCTACTCAGCATACGCCATTTAGCTGACCATGGTTATGGTATTAACTTCGTCAAAGACAAGTGTACTATAGTTGATAGCTCAACTAGTAGTACTATCTTTGAAGGTATCAGGGAAGACAATTTATATGTTTTCTATTTGTTAGAAGATGCTAACAAAGTAGGTAGATGCTTAACGACCAAATGTGATGAGGGTCAACTATGGCATATGAGACTTGGTCATACAAATATGGACACAATTTCAAGATTATCCATAAAGAAGTTGGTACGAGGCTTACCGGACATTACTTTCAAGAAGGATACAGTATATTTTTAATGCGACAAAGAGCAAAGGGTACCGAGTCTTCAACAAGAGAACCATGATCATCGAAGAATCGATAAATGTTACATTTGACGAACTAAATCAACATTCAGTCGATAATGATGATGAAGACATAAGTACACCAGTCTAGTCTTATCCAGACAATGCCAGTACATGGTTACTTCAGTGCATTTACTGTTATGCTTTACCTTATCGATAATCGGTCAGGGACTAAGTTCTGTTCAGGAGAAGGGTTACAACCATGGTCCTTGTTTGGTTTACGGGTTGTAACTTGGTTACCAGAATAGTTCCTTAGTTACCTTATCGTTTATCATCCTGATTTCTTTAACTCATATCTTTTATTATCCTTTATATCTCATGTGCTAATATGCTGGTTTTAGTTCTTAAGTGAAGTCTCCCTTGTGGCACTTGTTCTTTCTGGGGTCTGATCCAGCTGGTTTTGTATGGCCAGATTTTGGAGTAGTACCCGAGGATCTTCCAGCCTTCCAGCTAGATGGTGCATACTCGACGAACCCCTGGCAACGAGTGGGTTTTAGTTTGCTCACCCACTCTATTATAAATTATTCTTTTGAGGTGTTTAGCCGCCGAGCAAGTGTTAGCTCGTGTTAAATTTACATTTCTGTCTGCCTAAGGGCTGTAACATGATTGAAAAATCCTAGGGTTGATCATGTATGACTTAAACTCTTGCTAGTCTTCGTATTTTGTATGACTAGCTTTATGATCATCTGAATATGTAATATTTGGGACGCCTTACTTTGTATGTCTGATGATCTACCATCTTGTACATTACGTGCTTGCTTGAGATTGAGACACTAGGCTTGTTCTTGACCATAAGTGACTGTTGGCTTGTAGTAAACCCTCATGCATCTAGACAGTCGTGACCGTATTACGAGGTAGGATTTACTTCAATGTACGTAGCTGGCTGTGTCTGTCCCCCGCTCTCCAATATTCTGGTTCTGGGGCATGACAACTATTCTCTATCCTCATATCATGTTGTTTACATATAGCATTATCTCTTTTAGCTTATACTTCAACATATAAACTGCCTGTGAAATACATGTTTATCTCTATATATTTATTATATTTCTTCAACGTTTGTTTCTTATGCATGAATTGCAGGAAAGATTTTCTCTTTGCAATTACTTTGCTAAGTGACAACGGGGGATAAATAGGATCTAACATCTTTTACAGGATGCATGAATTTTTTTGAGGACACAGTACAATATTTTGATTATTTTTTAAATAAAATAATCAAGATGTTATAACGGTTAAGGTTTATCAATTATCAAAATGGAAGAGATTGTTGGTCCATTGGTTATGCTCGAACCTGATTTTAATGATTGATGAAACTCTGTCTCGATATAAGGGCTACTTGGATTATTTGTATAACTTGGACAACTGCCAAAGAACTAGTACCTATTTGTTCAAGACCGAAGCTATTTTTGTCGTATGAGTCTGTATTTCTATATGCAATGTAATTTTCATATTTATTGTGTCTAGGAATACTTTGTACACTGAGTCGTACTGGCAAGTAGGCTATCCCAAAATGTTTTCAAAAATATCCTATATTTTGAAAAACAACCTCTCTTACAAAAGCTGCTAACTGCTTAAAGTTTTCAAGAAGCCAAAACCAAAATCTGTTTCACAAAATACCCAAAAATTTGAAATAGGCCTTAGGAGAATTTAGCCAGAGTTTGGCCCGAATTCGTCTAGTACCTGTTGGATTTTGAACTTGGACATGCTTTGTAGGAGCGTAAAAAAGTGCTTCATGAACTTAGTCAAAGAAGTTGAGAATTTTACGCGAACTACTTTCTACGCAAGCTACACTTTACGCTAGCTACTTTACGCAGGAGCTAATTCATTGAACTTTACGCTGGTGGGACAGACTGTCAGTCCGCATTTAATTCCAGAGATTTGATCTGACAGAATGATTTTTTCTGACAGTGTGCAGCACAGAAGTCGAGAAGATTGGATTTACACCAAACCCCATGCTCGTCGTATAGTGTACAAATAGGGCTATTTTATGCTCAATAAAACTGCTTCTTTTACGCAGGATAGTTATTCGAGCTTTTACGCTCAAGGCTACTTTTCTAGCCACTTTACGCTGGGAAGTTTATTTTGGGCTATTATACGCCCAGTTTGCCACTTTACGCTAGGAGTGTGTTTTGGGTCATTTTTACGCCCGATCTTTCCTGACCACTTAAGAATGTGGTTTGACCACGTGGCTTTCATGCCACACTTCTCGAGGAACGTGTATATGTGCTCTCCCCACTTTGTTGAAGTAGTGGGACATGTGTCACCATGCGTAGAGATCAAACTCTACATGGGACACGTGTCAACGTGCGTAGAGGATGAAGTTGCATCGTGGGTGACAGTTGCTAGCGTAAAGACCCAATTTTGCTGCTTTTTACGCACAAAGGGTTAAGTCTATAAATAGACTTATTTTTCTTATAGACAGGATCAAGAGATCAATAGAAAGACATGAGAGGAGATTCTGAGAAAACTCTTACTTCTAGAGTGATATTTCCAGAAACATTTCTTCAACTTTTTTTCAAGAACAGGGTGAAGCAAAGCAAGAAAGCATTCGACTGTGCCATCAGTGCCGTTGTTCGATACCTTTCCGGTGACTTAGTTCTTCTGATTGTTCGTCTTCTTCAAGCAGTTTTCTTCATCATCATCGTATGGTCCAAGGAACAAAGTGATCGCTTTCAGATCAGACTTCCATAGCAATACTTCCCAGAACAATTTATACTTCATGTACTTTTTCTAGTTTTCTTTCAAAAGCCAATTTTAGGCATTTTGTTAAGTAAAACAAAATGGCGACTCTGCTAGGGACGACCTTCTCTTCTAACGAGAAGGCAATTGCTCAATATGATGATGTGTCGGTCGGATCGACAAAGAAGACTCTGGTTGTGCCCTTCGACCAGACTGCGTACGAAGAAATACTCCGAACTGGGGGTAGTACTCGTTGCTCCAATGTTCAGAAATTGTGGAAGGCACAAAAAGTTTGGATTCCCAAGTCCAAAGCATCCTCGGATCTCCCTGCTATCTCTGAAGGCAAAGGAATCCTTTCTACTCCTGTGGTAAAGGCTCCCGTCTGTGACGAGGCAGTCTCTACTTCGGTGATACGCCCTGCGCGTAAAAATCCAGTGATACGCTCTGAGCGTAAAACTCTAGTTTTACGCTCTGAGCGTAAAAATCAAGTTTTACGCTCTGAGCGTAAAAATCAAGTTTTATGTTCCGTGCGTAAAACTCAGTCTCCAGTCTGTGACGTGGCAGACTCCCATGTTTTATGCCCTGTGCGTAAAACTTAGTCTCCCGTCTGTGACGTGGCATACTCTCATGTTTTACGTCCTGCGCGTAAAAATCAGTCTCCCGTCTGTGACGTGGTAGACACACAACCTTTAAGCCCTGTACGTAAAAATATGTCTCCCGTCTGTGACGTGGTAGACAAACAAAATTTATGCTCCATGCGTAAAAGAAAATCTCCTGTCTGTGACGTGGCAGATCTCATGTTTTGCGCTCTACGCGTAAAGGTAAATCTCCTGTCTGTGACAGTGTAGATAAAATTTACAATGATATTTTACATCTAAAGTGAATTTACCTGCACGTATGCAGCGTAAAAATATTGTTGGTAAAACTTCGGTTCTTCACCAACAGCCTTCTTACACTGCTTTACGCAAGGTACCAAACCTACAAATTATGCGTAATGCAGATGGAGTTCTTTGTGCTCAAAAATCTCAGGATTTACGCATGCAACTCCACGCGCGTAAAAATGTATAGTTTGGTTCTGATAATGCAGCCAGTAATCTTCTTTATACACAAGGGACTAAACGTTTTTCTACCCCAAATGTATTAAAGAAGACTACTCCTTCTACTCCTTCTGATTTACGCAAATTGCTAGTACAAAAGCGTAAAAATAGACAATCTCCTGTGATACTCCCCCAAGAAAATTATTATTGTAAGTATCACCAGATTGTAATCAAATATTGCTGTTCGGCTTCTAAGCGGTCAGTTTTTGACCGATTAAGCTATAATGAGGCTCAACAACAGGTTGATGACCAAGAACATGAGTTGTGATATGCGTCAGTCAACATGGCATCTCATACCAACAGAGGACGATGTCCAAGACGCAACTCGTCCCAGACTCCTGGTCAACAACAGTTCAGTAGACTTCTTGATTTCTTTGAAAAAGTATATCAGAATACTCGATCAAGAAGACAAAGACAGTTGCAGACTTCCGATTCAGAAGCTGGGGGTACTCAGTCTTTTGAGTCCGAAACTGATAGTGTCGATTCATACCTATATACCAATCCCTCTGTATCTTCAAGAGAGGTTGAATCTTATGCTATTGGAGATGAACCGGAGACATCATCTGCTAATATAGAACAATATCTCTCTCCGTTGAGCAATCACTAAAGGACATACTTACCATGATGCAAAGCATGTACCAAATAATAATGACTCAGCAAACTGCTCAGCCGGCAGTAATAACACCAGTGCAGGTAGCAACACAAACTCAAGATAGTCAAGGGTTTGATATACCTTTGAATAATCAAGAGCCTGCTGTCAATCAAAATTCTACATCTCTAGATTCTATCATTCCAGAAGATGTACCACCTCCGGTGGGGGTTACGGTACATCCAACGACTATTCAATCGAATGTGCTTCCTCAAACTAGTGAAGCTATTCAAGCAGTGCGCAAGCTCAAAGCACAATTTGAAGTTTTGAAGCACAAGGATCAGCTCCAGAGGTTAGGGATTAAGCAACCTTATCCTCCTCATTGGAATGATGTACCTTTTCCTCCGAAATTTAAGCCACAATCGATGGTATTATTTGATGGAAAGGCTTCTCCTACTCAGTATATCAATTACTTTGATATTATGACTGTACATCTACAGAAGAATGATGCTCTTCTTACTCGAGTTTTTATCGGGTGTCTAATGGGTTCAGCCTACGATTGGTATCGCAGTCTACCTGACAATTGCATTTCGTCTTTTGACGAATTCGAAGCAATATTTCTCTTCCGCTTCTATGAAGGAGGCATGGACATGAATATGTCCTCCTTAATAGAAATAAAACAAAAGGAGAAGAAAGATACTCGGACGTTCGTTGAATGTTTTCGAAAGGCAACTCTGAAGATGCCTCCCGGTATGCCAGATTCAGCATTGATTGATACATGCAAGATGAATCTGCGACCATCTATTGCTGTCTTTACGAGTTCCCAATTCACAGATTGGGCCTCGTTTATTATCGTAGCAGTTTCTGTCGAGACCAATGGTAGGTTGGCTCGTGAACACGGGATAATCTTTGCCTCAGAGGAAGAGGAAAGAGAGGCTCTTCTGGAAATAATTCTGGCAATCGTAATGGAAAAGGGAAGGAAACCCTTGTGGTTAATCTTTCAAAACCTAAAACGACACCGAATAATCAGGAGTCTTCCAAGCCAAAAGAAGAATACTCTTTCGATGACAGTGATATCCCAGGGATATTCCAATATCAAGTAAAGAGTGGCAAACTCCAGATTCCAGAGCCAAGAGACCTAATGAGGTGAATCTGACCGACAATCCCAAGTATTGTATCTATCACAGATACATAAATCATCCTACCAAGGCTTGTTATGTATTGAAGAAGAAAATCTAGGAGCTGATAAATGCCAATGCTATCGCTTTAACTAATGATGAGCATACGGTTACAACCAATATAGTTTTTCTTCAATTTGGAGGTTTTCCTCCACAACAAGTCCCGGATGGGATTGTCCCAATTCTAAAGGCGACGATAAAGATTGTGAATATCCCGCCTGCCAGAGAGCAAAATGAAAGACTTTTGCCTCTTACATTGAAAACTGGTGAAATCATGTGGGTACGCCCTGATTTAGTACCTGAAATAGAGAATGAAGGTAAAACTTCAAAAATCCAAGAAGGGTAAAAAAGTTAAAACCTGCAACATGATTTCTCATGTTTTAACCCTCGACCATGATGTAAACAGAGAGAGAACTGTAATAGAAATATCTACTATAAGTAGAGAACTAACAGTGGCTAGTGAGTCAGAGTATAATATAAACATGTGAATGACATAGGGTGATTCTGATGCTACATTACGGAAGGATTCTGATGTTTCAATACTTGGATATTATTCATATGTCTAATTCTACTCCCCTGTAATCCCAATCAATACACAAGAGTCCAGCCAGGTTATATTATGATTCATGTAACGGCCCCCAAAGGGTGGTACATGATAGTCCCATAAATGGGGATTCTAGGAAAGCCCATAAATGGGAGATTCAAGGTAGACTCTGTGATCATGAGAGTACATGTCACAAGTGATTCAATGAACCATAAAGCATAGTGATACACCATGTAAGTGAAACGCACAGAACATGTAGTATCCGATGCTTCCTGAGGGGATAACATCTCAAGAAGGGATCTATATAGTACTAATCCGTGTGACCAACGTGACAGTATCAAGTAAAGTAATTTAAAGCAGGAGAATAATTCTAACAGGATATAAAATGATCAGAGAATGTACTCGCATGTATCCTGAGTATCTGAAGAATATATACTGTCCGAGGAGTGGTGTCTGTCTCCTATAGAACAGTACAAGTCACAACAAGTCTAAAATAAGGAAATAGACTACTACAATGCATCTACATGAAGTTTGGTGTCAATCTAGGCTAAAGTCAACCTTTGGTCAACTCTAGTAAACCCTAACAGTCAAACTAGGTCAATTCTAGTCTAATTAAGTCAAACTAGGTCAAACGAGGTTAAACTTGGTCAAACTAGTCTAGGTTGGCCAAACCTAGGCTTAACCAGTCAATTCTAGGTCAACTAGCTAAATACCACACAAGTCACCTAGCCTAGTGATTCACACATGCCATAGGCCATCTACCTAGGCCATGAGCCAAATACAAATAGGCTAATGAAATTCCTATCTCATACCCCACTACATATTCACCTAGGCTAGTATAACTATTACCCCACATATATATATATATTATATATATATATATATATATATATATATATATATATATATATATATATATACATATATAAGGATACATAATGTGTGTGTGTATGTGATTTGTGTAGACATGTGTGTGTGTGTGTGTGTGTGTAACATGTGGTGGCAATGTGAGTGAGTGTTGTGAGATACATAGGAAAGTGATAGTGAAAAGGAATTATGGGTGTGTGTATGCGTGCCAAT
Organism: Iris pallida; assembly: GCA_029216955.1. Lineage (NCBI taxonomy): Eukaryota > Viridiplantae > Streptophyta > Magnoliopsida > Asparagales > Iridaceae > Iris > Iris pallida. Next base: position 50,555,568 of record JANAVB010031617.1, read on the forward strand.
GTGTGTGTGAGAAGAGTAACTGATTTGTGTATGACAGTGTAAGGAGTCTGAGGGTGTATCTATTTCAGAAATGTGTAGATAGGACTTAACATATGTGTGTGACAGTGTGTGTGAGTGTTGTGAGTGACTGTGTGTGTATCATTCACATGGGTGTGTGTATATGACAATCAAGAATTCAGAAATGTGTGTGTGATGATGTGTGTGTTAGATTGGACTAGAAACAGTGACAGAGAAAAATGGCCTGTGTGTGTGATTGTGGAGAGTATGCAAAGTGTGAGGGAAAAACTAGAATTAGTTTCAGGATTCCTGAAACAGTGATTAAAACCCTCAATCCAAACACAACCCAAATCGATGATCCCTTAGCGTTAGTACAAATCAAAGTGACCTATCAATCACTCGTTAGTTAACAATTAAGTGGGTGAACTAATTTACTCAATTAATCATCAGTAAAATAGAAAAAAATGAAAATAAATTTTAGAATGAACATTCATCCATAGGTATCAATGCGTATCAGTGAATAACAGTACACATAGGGAATTCGAATTTTCGAATTCAAATCTCCAACAAAAAGGCAAATAAAGGGTTGGTACCTTGTGTCACACATGTGAGGGTACTAGAGAGTGTCCTCGTGTCCAAGAATTGGACACGAATCGTGTCCAAATTAACTACATAAATACAGACCCAACATTGCACAAATAATAGTCGTGCACGCGTGCACGTGCATCCAACACGCGACACACGACACGACACGACTCGTGTTCGTGTCCAGTGGTGCGCCTAGGGTAGGTCTAGGACTGACACACCCTAAAACGAGTCCACGTGACACACAGATACGACACAACACACGTGTCAGCCGTGCCTGTGCATGCGCATAGCAGCCCGCGCGCAATAGCGCGCGGCCGATGCAACCCCGATTTCTCCTCGTGTAGTACACGTCATGCTCCCAAATTTTGGGAGCATGGTCACAGACAATGCCCCATGATTCCCACAAAATTTTAGGACACAACGTGTCCTGTATCCTGAGATACAGGGCCCGTGATGTAGGACACGACCTACGGGCTCATGCTGCGTGTCCACGTGATAAAACACGACACAAATGGACATGAAACACCATACCACCTTCACAAAAATTAATACACTCACCTAGATCGACAAATCCATGCAATTAAATTTCAAAAATATGAAAATTAATTCCTATGTGGCATTTCTACAAATACCTACAATACCAATACGATACGTGTCCGATACGGACATAAAATGGACACAAATTGTGCCCAAATCTCGTGGGCAGTTAGATAACCCGTAAACCTAACCTATTATGCAAAGAAATCAGGAAGAAACAAGGGTTTAGGTGGTTTACCTATTGAGTATCAAAACTCAGGAAAAAGCTTCAAGAGGGGATTCCAAATGGTAACTCTAATCCTCCAAATGGCACACAAACTGAGGTGATCCTCCAAAATCAGTAAATAAACATAAATTAGATCCTATTATAAAAGACTAGGATTAAAAAGGAGATAAAATGAATTAAATGGGATTTTGGAGCATAGGGGAAAATACCTCTCCTCCAAAATTAGGACAAACCTAAAATGAGGCAAGAAACTCTAAGAGATTACTTATAGGCAAAGGGAAACCTAATAGTGGCTGCCATGGTTGGGTTAGGATTGGTTTTGGGCTTAATTCATGGGCCTATGGCTTAAACACTAGACTTAAAATTGGTAAGTCATAAGTCATTGACTTAAGTCACTAGTCATGGACTAATTCCACCCAAACTAATCCTCCCTACTTTAAAACTAAATTCTAATGACTAATAGTAGGTTAACTAGAGTTAGACTAGGGTCACCAACTAGGGTTAGCTTCTAGGTTAGGCTCCAAAGTCAACACTAGTCAAGTCTAGATTAACCCTTAATTAAATTATACCAAAATCATATAAATTCTAATAAATCCCAATAATTCATAATAATTCCAAATAATTCCCAAAAGTTCAAAATGACCAAAATACTTCCATGCTCAAAGTAAAAATAATTATCCTAATGCCATATCACTAGTCTTTAAATTGGTAAATCACAAGTCATGGTTTTAATAATTTTTAAAATAATCAAAAATCACCCAAAATTCATATCATGGTTTATATATCATTAATAAAAGATTAAAATTACAAAATTTTAAAATTCCTCTCATTTAGAAAACTGGGTGTTACACATTACCTTCACACAAGAAGATATGTTGTTGAAGCATAATAAGCACGACAGGCCTTTTTGCTACACTGGGTATATTGAATCCACAGAAATTGACATGATTTATATTGATCCTGGGTCTTCTATTAGCATTATTCTTCAGAGTATGCTAAGACCTTTGAGGATTTCTACTAGTGATTTTACTTACAATAGTACCATAATAGTTGGTTTCAACTCTGGCAAGAGTAAACCACTGAGAATGATTCGTCTGAAGATTCAGATTGGTGATCTTCGAACTATGGCGACCTTCTATGTTATCAACTCAGACATATCCTACAACATCCTTCTTGGAAGACTGTGGATACATGAGCATAATATTGTGCCTTCAACTCTCCACCAATGCTTCAAGTACGTGGATTCCCAAGGGATCGTAAAGACGAAATTCGCAGATATCAACCATTTTAAAGGTATTGAAGCTTATTTTTCGGATTCAATCCTCTACAAACATGAGCATATAAAGGAGATATCGGATATGGCTGAAGATTAATCACCTACTGAAGATCAATTTGTCAATAAAGATTCTCCAGAAGAGCAACCTTTGAAGATCAAAGTCAAAGGCCGAATCCAACCCCAACCTATCAATGATCAACCTCTGGTGATCAAGGTCAAAGGAAGAACTCGAGCTTCATCTGAGGAATCAGTGAGTATTCCTGCCAAGAGCCAAGTTCAACCTCTCATGATCAAAGTCAAGGGACGTACTTCTCGTACGAACGATCCAGAACCACCATTGATCATCAACCTTGGCAAGCCTACGCAGAATACGGATGACGGTCCATTAATGATCAATCCGAAGTGTAGTACTCAACTTATAAATGATGTAAATATTGATCATTCTGTACTTTCGAATATCAATAAAGATTTCCTTTTTGAGTATATGGCTGTCAAATTTATTGAAAGAATGACTTTATCTTCTGATGATCAAAGTCATCAATATAAAGATGACATAAACACAGAAGAAACCTTATACATTGATCATAAGGAAAATTCTTTTCCTCTCAAGTCGATGTAGGACCTTATGCTCAAAGGTTCCTAACATCTTCTCTCTATTTTCTTCCTGTAGCCTCATCATCACAAGCTTGTGTAACTTTTAGACGTCACGAAGAATCCTATTTTATGGTTTCGTCTAATAAGAAAAACAAGCACCAAATTGTGTTTGGTCTGGCTAAAAATATCCCTGTTGCTCAGACAGATATCTTAGAGATAAAGATAAAGAAAGAATCCGAATTGACAAATATAGTCAACAATCTCTTAAGATTATCCAAAATATAGGATATGATTTGAAGACTATGACGGGTCTTAATCAAGGCAAAGGTAGACGATTACCATTATGTGGTGATCAGTTTTACCAGAAAACTGGTCATGGGTTGGGATATAATCCGTCCCACATGTTTAATGAGGATATACAAGAAGAATTCTCTTCTAATTCTTCACAATCCTCAGATTCGAAAGAAATCTAATTCATCGAATCTGATACATCCCACTCCTCATATGCTGGAGGAGACTATTATGATAAATCTGAGTATGTATTCTCAGTCAACATGGTTCAAACTGATGGTGAATCTAAGCCATTTGAGAATAATCCTTGGGCACATCAAATGGACACTCAGTGGGAGCTTCGTTTTGAACAGCGACAGCCACCTACGGAGGATAAAATTGTTCAGACTGATGTTGGAGATAGAATTATGTCCAAGCCAATATTCATCAGTAAAAACCTCTTCGAAGATGAAAAGGAAGAGTTGATACAATTTATTAAAGAATATATTGATATCTTCGTATGGAGTTATGAGGATATGCCAGGTTTAGATCTGAAAGTTGCTACTCATAAACTCAATATTCTTCCTAACGCCAAGCCTGTAAAACAACAACAACGGCATTTTCGACCAGACATGATGGATACAATCGAAGCAGAAGTCAAAAAATTGATTACATGTGGTTTTGTTCGTGAAGAACAATACCCAAATTGGGTTGCCAACATTGTTTCTGTTATAAAAAAGAACGAAAAAGTCCGAGTTTGCATAGATTTTTGGGATCTTAATGCAGCTTGTCCAAAGGACGAATTTCCACTTCGGATTATCGATGTCATGATAGACAATACATGTGGTTTTGAACGCATGTCTTTCATGGATGGATTCTCAGAATACAATCAGATTAAGATGCATCCAGGAGATGAGAAGCATACTATTTTTCGTACACCCCTTGGGGTTTATTGCTATACTGTGATGCCATTTGGTCTGAAGAATGCTGGTGCCACTTATCAACGGGCTATGAGCAATATCTTTCAAGAACATCTACGGAAGACGATTGAATGTTACGTAGATAACATTGCTATCAAAAGTCGATCAAAAGATGATCATATTCAAGACTTGAAGACAGTATTTGAGTTGATGTGTCAACATCAACTGAAGATGAACCCCACTAAGTCTTTCTTAGGGGTGTCCAGTGACAAGTTTTTAGGATTTGTCATCACTTCTCAGGGTATCCATGTTGATCCTGATAAAATCAAAGCTATTCTTGAAATGCGTCCTCCATGCAATTTAAAAGAACTCCGCGGCTTCTAAGGTCGTATTGCTTATATCAGGAGATTTATATCCAATCTCTCTGGGAGATGTCAATCTTTCTCCCGTCTATTAAAGAAAGGTGTATCATTTGTTTGGGATAAAGCATGTCAGAAATCTTTCAATGACATCAAGCAATACCTTACAAATCCACCTGTCCTGGTACCTCCAGTGGTATGAAGACCATTTTTGCTATATGTTCGAGCCTTAGATCATTCACTTGGTGCTCTTCTTGCACAAAAAAGTGATATGGGTCATGAACAGGCAATATATTATCTTAGCCGAATGATGGTCGGAGCAGAACACAAGTATACTCCTGTAGAAAAGGAATGTCTGGCCTTAGCTTTTGCTGTTCAAAAGACAAGACATTATGTGTCAGGACAGACTATCCATATCATCTCTAGAATAAATCCTATTCGGGTATTGATGAAAAAGTCGAGCATTCTTAACTCCAGGTTAACCACCTGGGCAATATTGCTCACTCCTTATGATATGGTCTATGTACCTCAAAAATCAGTGAAGGGTCAAGCATTAGCTAATTTCTTAGCAGTTCACCCTGTACCTGAAACATCGAAGCTATATAAGGACATTCCAGATGAAGTCGTGGATTGCAACATGACTTTAAAGGATGACATTTGGCAATTATACTTTGATAGAGCATCACGGGTTGGACCTAAAGGCAATATCATCTCCGGAGTAGGAATCATTTTGGTTTCTCCTGACAAAATGGTCATATATCGTACTTATTCTTCAATGAGCCATGCTCCAACAATATGGCAGACTATAATGCTCTGCTGATTGGTCTCCAAGTAGCAAAACAATTAGACATCGAGTTCCTAGAAGCTTATGGAGATTCTCAACTGATTGTTAATCAGGTTAGAGGGACATATGAAGTCAGAAATCCTGACCTCATCTCTTATCATCAAGTGGTAATCGAATTCGTCCTTTTATTCAAAGGATTCTTCATCGAATTTTTACTACATTCTCAGAATTTGGAAGCTGATGCTCTTGCTAGTTTAGCGGCAGACTTAGCTATTCCAATTAGAAGACAAAACACCATTACTTTGTTGGATCGAGACTTATTCTGTGTCAAGAATAATCTACATATTGAACAGAGTTACACTACAGAATCAAGTTCCCAGCAGAGGATTGGAGAAGTCCATTTATTGATTATACGGTTCATGGGATTTTACCTGAAGATCCGAAGGAAGCCATATCGATTAAGAGACGATTATTTCGATTCTATTATGATTCTTCTTTACATATTATATCGTCGTTCTTATGAAAGACTTTTACTACGTTGTCTCTCAGAGAGTAAAGCTAAGCAAACACTTCATGAAGCTCATGATGGTGTCTGCGGTGCTCATCAACCAGGTCCAAAATTACAGGACCGTATTCGAAGAATAGGGTATTATTGGCCATCTATGATGGCAGATGCTGTGGATTATGCCAGACGGTGTAAAGCATGCCAGATTCATGCTGATTTTATTCATCAACCGTCTGAATTCTTACATCCTACAGCAGCTTCTTGGCCCTTCGAAGCTTGGGGCATGGATATTATTGGTCCGATTAACCCTCCTTCTGTCAAGGGACATGGGTTTATACTGGCTATAACTGATTACTTTTCTAAATAGAAGGAAGCAGTTCCCCTTGTTGAAGTAAAAACATCCAATATGGTTAGCTTTATCAAACACCATGTTATTTATCGCTTCGGGATTCCCCGACGGATAATTCATGACAATGGACCACAATTTGCCAGTCAGGCATTTTATCGGTTCTGTGATAAGAATCGGATCCAAAACCTGGCTTTTACGGCTTATAATCCAGCTGCTAATGGTTTGGCCGAAGCCTTCAACAAGACGATCATCAAACTTCTCAAAAAGTTTGTCTCTTCTAATAAATGTGATTGGAATGAGAAACTTGGAGAATGTTTATGGGCCTACCGAACGACAGTCCAAACTCCTACTGGTTTTACACCATTTTTACTAGTTTACGAATGTGAGGTTGTTCTTCCACTGGAAATCCAGATTCCATCTCTTAGAATAGCCATTGCTAATAAGCTAACTACAGAGAACAATGATCGCCTACGACTTCAAGAACTTGAAGGATTGGACGAGAAGCGTCTTCAAGCGCAACAGCACATTGAGCTATATCAAGCCCGCATATCTCGAACTTTCAATCGTAAAGTTAAAGAGAGAGTATTCAAAGTCGGTGAGCTAGTTCTAGCTGTTCGAAGACCGATGGTGATGACTCATAAGAGCAAAGGAAAATTCTAAGCAAAATGGGAAGGCCCTTATGTCATCGAGACAGTTTTCTCCAACGGTGCCTATAGGTTGTCTAAACCTAATGGAGATTTGCTCATGATGCCGATCAATGGCAAATTCTTGAAGAAATATTATGTTTGATTTTTCTTCTTTATTCCCCAGCTACTAATGTTTGGTTAAGCTGATTCTTGTCTCCTTGGAGAGAATTTTAATTTTTTATCTTACCAGTTGATTAAAAAGTGTGATTTATTATTTATCATGTTTTATTATCTCTGAATAAGTATTAAGTCTATTTCTTTTCCTATCTATCATGTCCATTTGACCTCTGAATAGATATTAATCTATTTTTTTGAGTTGTTACGATCTGTCACGTTCATATTACCTCTGATTGTATCGTATACTCTAAACAGAAAACGAGATTTCATTATCTATCATGTCCATATTACCTGGATAGATATAATTTATTGAGTTTAAAAAACTTGTCATGTCCATATTACCTCAGATAAATGTTTTCTATCTCATACCTATTGTTTAATTTCAAAATAAATGATAGGATCACAAAACAAATATTTTATTTAGTTCTTGTAAATATTACAGAATGAAAAAAATAAAAGATTACAAAAGCTCTTTTCTTTCCTAAGGCGGGGCAGAGATATCTTGAAGTAATTTTTGTAGCCGCTAGACGCTTGTCACGAGAGCTCAATACTTTCTTGGTATCTTCAGAGCGTCGAGCTTCGGGAGTACAAATATGAGAAAGTCCAGCAAAAGTAACTATAAGCTTGTCCTTAGCTTCGTCAAGGGTTTTGATGGTGGATTCAGCTCCGAAGACCTGTTCTTCCAAAATTGAGCTCTGAGTTAGGTGCTGGTCCCGGGCCATGATCATCTGCTCCCTCTCTGCCTTCAAGCGAGCTAGCTCAGCCTCGACTTCGCGAATTCTATCATTTTGTTGATGAATTCTTACATTCGAAGTTTCATAGGCTTCTCTATGGCTATCCAGCTCGGGCTTTATTCCAGCTAAAAAAGCATTTTCTTCGGCAATTTTTATGCTATATTCATGGAGGGCTTCATCGAATCTCGTCTCCCGAGTGAGGTAGTCGGCAGATAAAGCCATACTCTTCTTGGATGAGACTTTCAATGGTTTTACTTGACAGCTTTAGATATTCTTTGATGGGCTGTTCAAGTCCCTCCACGATTTTCTCTAATGCTGCTGCTCTTGCCGTATCATTGAACATGGCAACATTTCTGATGGTAAGAGCGATTGTCGCCTTCAAGCTCTCATAATTGAGGCCCTTATTCAGGACCATTTTGATTAGAGTCGCCAGAGTCTTGTAAAAGGTTTCAGTATGAATCTCAACTAAGAGATTCATTTCTATACTTGAACTTGGCATTACGGCGATGTCTACCAAGTCTCTTCTCTGAAGACTAGAAGCAGATGCTGATGCTTTGATAGCAGGCTAAGATGAAGCCATTGTTGTTACTGCTACCATAGCTAACTGGTTTCCAGGAGCTTCAGGAATAGTGTCTTCAGTATTTCTTACTCCAGCCGTCTCTGGAGCTGAAACTACTAGAGTTTGGGTGGCGGTGATAGGTGCGGGTGGAATGACAGTTGTGGCAGCTGACTCCGGTTCTAGCATTGACTCTTCAGAAATTTGTACTGGATCAGTAGTAATAGCAGAGGATGCTATTTCAATTTCCCCAGTTTCAGTTGGTGACTTGAGTATGCCTTCATCACCTTCCTCGGCTACTGGCTTTGCAGGCTCTTCGAGTATCTCAGTTGTAGTGAATTCTTCTACAACTGAGTCTTCATTAAAATCTAGCTCTTCCTCAGCAGCCATTTCATCATCTACAGTAAGTTCTACTGTAGTTTCTTCTTTATCTTTGCCCTCAGCAGGAGGAAGTACTTCTGGCTGAGCCTGTACTTCTGGCTCTTATTGTACCTCCATAGAAGGAGGACATTCTTCTTGAGTCTCCTCTTCGGGCTCTCGTAGCACTTCTTCTTCAGCATCTTCTCCTTCTGAAGAAGAAGCCTCCTCATTCCTCGTTTTCTTTATAAATATCTTCTTGAGGAGGAGGAGGAGGAGGAGGAGCCACAAGCTTTGGAGCAATGATAACACCTATAAAAATTAAACAAAATAAGTTAATATACAAAAATCATAGTTTTGTATGGATTTTACATAAATTATATTTACCTGGAGTATGTGTGTGGCATGCCAACTACGCATCATAATCCCCATCCCAGTCTTCATCATCAAAATTGATAGCTGGCTCATCTGATAGGATAAGCACTGAATCAACAATATGTACTGGGGTGACGTCTTCAACAACTTGTGCCTTTTGTGGCAAAGTTAAATGAAGCGACGAGCTGAGACGTCCCGGAGATAGGACTACCATAGGTGCTGGTTGAGATGCTGAAGATCCTTCTCCAGGGTGAACTGAAAAAGATGCAACATGTTACGGCTCATCCACCTGAGTGTCACTCCGGGGTAGAGGCTCATGATCTGGAAGGTCTTTTTGTGGTAGCCTTCTTTCTTCTTCTCTGGGATTTTCTCTAGAAGAATGACGGCTGCACTTTGTTTCCATTTACGGGACTTGCCAATAATAATAGGTTCTGCAGCCTTTTCCCCAACTCCCGTAGGGATAACTTCCAGATATTGATCTGGAACGGCAGTGTCGTCAAGGATGTCTGATGGTACCCTGATTGGCTCCTCAACATTTTCTTCCTTAGGCCATCTTAGACTCTTCTATGTTATAGCCATGGGCAAAGGAGGGAATAGAAGCATAAAAATGAGTATACGAATGGAGTATACGTAGCTCGGTGGTGCTGGTAGCAGTTGATACTTTGAATTTGGCACCAGTGGGGAGTACTAAAATATCTCCAACCTCTTGCACCATCAACAGTTTCCTATAGTGACGAAAACTGGTAGTGGGATTACCAACATGAAGTTGGTCATACCCAAATTAGCGAGCGAACCTACTGGGTAGATATGGTTCGAACGCACAATTGTCTTCATTTTTGTACATCGGCTGAGAGGGTCTGATGCACTGTAGCCATCTGAAGACTAATTATGACAATAAAGTTCCTCCTTCAACTTCATCTTCAAATTGAACGCTGAAGCAGTCGGCTAGAACTTGTGGCCGGGTGCAGAAAAAGTTCCAACCATAAGAATAATTCAAGACTGTTCGGGTATCTGCCACTGTCGTGGCAATCCAAGTAGCTTTGTTGAACTTCTGGAGGAAGACCTCCGTATTATCTTTCGGGCCTGGTGGCAATAAATTGCAGTTGTGATGCAACAACCAGCCCATCAAGTAAGTGTAGAGCATTTCTACCCTGGGCAATATGTTCCGATGAGGAGCATTGTTGATTAGCTCCTCACCAAAAGTCCTCAGAACTGCGTTTATTCGGCACACCATTACCGAGAGCAGGTTAATTCTGGTTTTAAACCCCAAATGTACCGCTGGCCAAAGCATGTTTCGGTGGATTCTATCAACTGTACCAGTCCCTGGTACAACCCATCTTCTCAACCACAAAGAAAGGAAGCCTGCCAGCAAGGCTTAATTCCTGGAGATCTTCTGACTACCATATCTGAGGAAGCTCAAGGCTTCAGTTCCAGCAGAGAACTCCCCAGTCTTGGTGGACAAATATTTGTTCAGGAATTTGTAGCTGATCATCATATCCCGTATTTTGTCAGCAGGGATTGTTGAACCAGTGTTGATAGTTGGAGCTTTGTTCTCTTGGAATCTTTTTTTATCATCTTTGGATATTTTATCCTTATGAAAAAAGAGATATGTCGTCCACTTATTGATATATGCTAGATGAGATCCACTCTCATGCATAGTAGTGCAAATCATGTAGTGGCACATCAACTCTTCATATACCTCAACCAATTGAGGGTTTTTCTCCCAAATTTTAGCAAGTTCCCGGTTGGAGGGAACATATTCTACATATGGGGCTTTCTCCATTGGCAGCTTTGAGATGAATTGCATCTCATAGAGTGCGAGACCCATTTCACCTCTTGGGGTCGCAAAAGTTCCAGTTGAACTTATATATGTCTCCATCAGGGCCATGAATAAGTTACTGTTGGGTAGTATACCCTGGCTAGTGGAAGCCATGCTTCATACAGGCCGATGCCTTTCAGCACCGTCTGGAAGTTCTTCATCATCCAAATACTAATTTGAATCCAGTTCTGGTTGAATGGAGTCAACCATCCCGGTAGCCTAGGGTTTGTTTGGGGATACAATACCGCAGCCCTTATGAATTTATTGATGAACATCTGGGTCTGCACTGGTTGGATTAAAGCCGAATCTTCACTCGGAGTAAATCCTGGCAAGAGACCAGAGAATGGAACGACATCGCCATTGGGAACGCTGACGTAATACCCTATATCATTGGCATTATCCCTCTTGAATAAAATTCTACCCGGCCTTCCATGGCTGTTGGGAGTCAGATTCCACAGCATCTGTCGGGGATGAGTGGCATGGATGAATGCAGACAAGGGATAATCTCTATCCATATCAGGGAGATATATTGCTCTATCTCCAGACTTGAACACCCAAGACTCCTTCTTCGGGTGTGTTTGTGACTTGCAGTCTATTGCATCCCCAAATAAGAAAGCTGGTTTTACAAATTGTTGACCATCCAGTGAGGTCAACAGTTCTCCATTAATCATGGATAACAGCATTCTATCCCCTTGGGCAGCTATCAACTGTGCTATCTCTACGGGGTACTCCGGTTTCGATTGGGGAAACTCTACATGAGACAAATTCTCCAAATAATTCGAGCCCGCCATACCAACTGATGAGCCAAAGACTTCTGCGAGTGGGTGAGCTTGCAAGTCTACTGCTAAAAGAAAAAGAAAAATCAATTTGTGAAAATCTAATTTAAAATTTTTACGCAGATAAATTAGTCTAATTTTTTACACATAAAGGTTAAAGACTTTGACTATGTAAATTTTACGCTTATTAAAGTTGATAAAAAGTTTTAAAGTGTAAAAAGTATTTGTTTTACACAAAGTCATTCACTTATGAAATTTTACGTTAGCACATGTTGATGTGAGCGTATTATAAGTTTTAAGCTGACATGTGTTGACATGAGCATATTATAAATTTTAAGCTGGCATGTGTCGACATGAGCGTATTCTAAATTTTATGCTAGCACATGTTGATGTGAGCGTATTATGAATTTTACACTGGCACATGTTGATGTGGGCGTACTCTAAAATTTATGCTGGCATGTATAGACATGAGCGTATTTTAGATTTTACGCTGGCATGTATAGACATGAGCGTATTTAGATTTTACGCTGACATGTATAGACATGAGCGTATTTTAAATCTTACGCTGGCACGTATAGACGTAGGCGTATTTTTCTTTATTTTACGCTGACACGTATAAACATGGGCGTATATCTTAACTTTACGCTGACATGTATAAACGTGGGCATATTTTGTTATTTCAGTTTCTACGCTAACACGTATGACGTGGGCGTGAAATATGAAGGTTCGGGCTTTCTTCATTTTCTCCGGCGAACTTGTGGCCGAGACAAAGTAGGGTTTTACCCTTCATTGCCGGAGCCACTGTGGGGTTGCTATATTGGGGCGTCGTGGATGATTGGACGGGGTTTTCGTGTGGACGGCCGAGGATGAACCGACGGGCTTCTTTCCCTTGCTGCCGGCGGCGGACGACTTCTTGGGAGCCATTGGATTGAAAGCAAGAGTTTGAAAGAGGAAGAAAAGTAAGAGAGATCGAGAGTACGGGAGATAAGTAAAGTTTTTTCTCTCTTCAAAGAGCTCTATTTATAGAGAATTTTGAATCGGTTGATATTCTCGATTTTTACGCTGACTATTGGATATTCCAACTTTTACGCGGATGACCGTTGGATATCCCGAATTCTACGCTAACTGTTGAAATTCCGAATTTTATGCTTCTGTTCAAAGTATTTCAAATTTTGAAAATATTTGAAAACTTTGAAGGGGGTCTTGTAGGAGCGTAAAAAAGTGCTTTATGGACTTGGTCAAAGAAGTTGAGAATTTTACGCGAACTACTTTCTATGCAAGCTACACTTTACGCTAGCTACTTTACGCAGGAGCTAATTCATTGAACTTTACGCTGGTGGGACAGACTCTCAGGCCGCATTTAATGCCAGAGATTTGATCTGACAGAATGATTTTTTCTGATAGCGTACAGCACATAAGTCTAGAATATTAGATTTACACCAAACCCCGTGCTCATCGTATAGTGTGCAAATAGGGCTATTTTACACTCAATAAAACTGCTTCTTTTACGCACGATAGTTATTCGAGCTTTACGCTAAAGACTATTGTGGACGTAAAGTCTCTTTGGGCTACTTTTTACTCTCAAGGCTATTTTTCTAGCCACTTTACGCTGGAAAGTTTATTTTGGGCTATTTTATGCCCAGTTTGCCACTTTACGCTAGGAGTGTGTTTTGGGTCATGTTTACGCCCGATCTTTCCTGACCACTTAAGAACGTGGTTTGACCACGTGGCTTTCATGCCACACTTCTCGAGGAACATGTATATGTGCTCTCCCCATTTTGTTGAAGTAGTGGGACATGTGTCACCATGCGTAGAGATCAAACTCTACGTGGGACACGTGTCAATGTGCGTAGAGGATGAAGTTGCATCGTGGGTGACCGTTGCTAGCGTAAAGACCAGATTTTGCTATTTTTTACGCACAAAGGGTTAAGTATATAAATAGACTTATTTTTCTTATAGACAGGATCAAGAGATCAACAGAGAGACAGGAGAGGATATTCTGAGAAAACTCTTACTTCCAGAGTGATATTCCTAGAAGCATTTCTTCAACTTTTTCTCAAGAACAGGGTGAAGCAAAGCAAGAAAGCATTCGACTGTGCCATCAATGCCATTGTTTGATACCTTTTCGGTGACTTAGTTCTTCCGATTGTTCGTCTTCTTCAAGCAATTTTTTTCATCATCATCGTATGGTTCAAGAAACAAAGTGACCGCTTTCAGATCAGACTTCCATAGCAATACTTCCCAGAACAATTTATACTTCCTGTACTTTTTCTAGTTTTCTTTCAAAAGCCAATTTTAGGCATTTTGTTAAGTGAAACATGCTTCTGTTTCGAATGCAATGGCTATTTGTCAAAATTCTCTCAAAGAGTTCTGCCCGAATTCTGTAAGAGTTCTGACTTTGGAAAACCTATAAATAGAGAAGGATTTTAATCATTTCAACTAACTCATTCACTTTCTCATCTCTTCTCTTTAAGCTTAAACGTCTTCCAAAGTGCTCTAAAGCTTTCATTTTCAATTCCCAAGCCAGTTACAATCCTCTAGTCAATTTGCTGGTGGGGTACGCTCTAGAAGTTTCAGATAGATTTTAATCAAAGGCTTGATTGAAGAAAGACACTTCACAACTAAAGTTGGTCGACTACTTTGTATTAAAGCTTGTGTTGTAGAAGTTGCAAGGACTTTGTATGAAAACTTGCGGTATTTTCTAATAGTGGATTCAACTGGAAGCTAGAGTTCTTTCGACTGGAACAGTCCTCACAAGAGGGAAACCAGTATACATCGTCGTCTTTGCGTTTGCTTTCTGATCTCTGCCTTTATATTTATTTACTTGTAGTACATATATTTGTGTGATCTTGCTGCTAACTATTTAATTAGCTAAATTTTGCTGCCTACTCTATTCACCCCCTCTAGAGTATTGTGCTTTATGATTTGTTCCTATAATATTATCATCATCCCCGACATCCAACAATCCATCATTCAATTATGCATTAGTAAAGGAATAATGTTACATCAAATTATCCACGTCTTCAGAATCTTCCTTATGTAGATAATCTTTTGGACTAGAAGACGAAACAACAGACCATTGAGATCTAGTTAGTCTTTTACATAAAATACTTGCTTGGCCTGCGAAGCTAGAATAAAAAAAAATCTAATTTGTACCTAACTCGATTAAGGTTCACCAATGTGAAACCAAATTCATCAACCTTAACACTCTTAATCTCGACCCAATCATATTTAAATACTGGAATGTTAAAGGTATGATAATCATAATCTCGACCACCAGTTGGGTGCTCCTTCCTTCCCTACAATAAGAATGAGGCAGCAGATCATTAATATATCAGTTTCAGTTTTGTGTACTGCAGCAGATCAGTTTCAGTTCTGTGTTAACAAACAAAATTCTACGATATGACAGAGTTGACCTACAAAAAGTCCTACTAATTCACATATCCTAGGACACGACACAGTTCTATAAAAAAATAAAATCCTTAGGAGATGACACATTTCTGTAAATAAACAAAAACTCATATTATATGGCAAAATTGACCCAAAAACCCTACTTATTCACAAATCGTAGGACACGACACAGTCTTATGATTAGTACACGACACAGTTGATAGAC
Organism: Iris pallida; assembly: GCA_029216955.1. Taxonomy (NCBI): domain Eukaryota; kingdom Viridiplantae; phylum Streptophyta; class Magnoliopsida; order Asparagales; family Iridaceae; genus Iris; species Iris pallida. The sequence goes on from JANAVB010031617.1 coordinate 50,571,009, forward strand.
ACAAAACCTACATCATGACAAATTTGACCTAAAAATACTACCGATTCACAACTAGGACATGATACAGTAGAATTACAGAGAAAAAACCCTAACTTCAAAAAAAATCCACAAAAAACCCTACTCTAAAAAAATCTACAAAAAAAACACGAACTTCAACTAACACTACCATAAAATCGAATTGCAGAGAGAAAATATAGAATAGAAATGCAACCTACTGCATGGTAAAGACCGAAGTTGCCGTATGGTGAAGTTGCCGCTGTGAATCAGGTTTTCGAGAGTGGACGTAGGCCGCCAAGGAGACCGTGGACGCCGAGGAGAGAGTTTTAGGGAATGGAGGGGAAGGGATTTCTAAGAGGAACTAGGGTTTTTTAAGAGGAACGAGGGATAAGTGGGGTTTTCTAGAGTTTTGGGAGAGGAAAAACTTATGTTTTAGAAAGAGATCCGGCCTTTGAGTAGCGGGATTAAACATAAAAACTGTCACTAAGCAAAATTTTTGAAGCAATTACGATAATAGCATCTGAAGTAGTTGCGAGAATTCCTCCACTTTAGTTGACGGCTTTAAACTAGCTGTCAACTAAACGTGGTGGATTATGTGACGGTTTCCCCAAACCCATCAACGAAAGTTGTACAATATTATATAGTTAACACAAAATAGGGGTTTAGGTGACACAAGACCTTATTCGTCAAGTAAAATACAATAGTTGACAGGGAATACTGACCGTCAATAAAAAATTGTCAACAAATATCAATTTTCTTGTAGTGATATCTCCCCGTGCGCTCAACTCCCTAAACCATGGCTTGTTCATCTTTATTAGGGAAATGGACATTAAAGTAGTATTTAATTTCCCTACTAAGATGAAGACCTGTGTGCTTCTTGAATACCTCTATAATCGATGCCAACTCTATGAGCCCATCTATTCTCGGTGTCATTTAAATGAAAAGGTCGTCCGCGTATATCAGCCTCACACTCATGCAGCTTAACCTTCTTAAAGTCCCCTGGATTTTAGGGTTTCTTTTTAAAATTTAAAAAAAAAATATTTTCAATAAATATTTTTATTATAATTAGTTTTGATCATTAAATGTACTTTTTGTGACTTTAATTTATGGAGCGCTAGGGATGATCTCTCGAAATGTCCTTTATGAGTTTTGATCAAGACAAGTTTATCTTTATTTTGATACATCATGTCTCATTCAAACTTGTTCTCTTGTACTCTACTTATATCGTACAACTTTTTTGTCAATTTAGGCCATTTGATCATCTACCGAAAAATATGACTTAACTTCTAATTTATTTTTCGGACTCGATATCGATCCAACCTAATCGACCTAATATATGATTTTGACCTATTTTGAGCCTATTATGTATATGCCACTTGTTTGCCATCCAATTGAGCTCCCACATGCTACTATTTTATCAGTGATCATAATTAATCTAAATTTGTAGCTATTGATCAAACCTAGCCCAATCTTGATCCAACCTAACCCAAATGAACCCAACCCAATTTTATGTGACTCTATTATGACTAACTAATCACTCACCCTCTACAAAACACCAAACAGAGCTAATATAGTCACAAAATACAATGGATGACTCAACTAACCATAATACCTATATATGGGTTAACCAAAGGAATACACCATCAATCCTTCATTTAATGTTATCCATAAATGGGCCAACCCATTGGTGGCTAGCAATCCATCACTCACATACACCCTCATTGTTATGCTCTAGTCAACCCTATGACTAAAGTCCTTAACCTCTCTACCACTCAACTGCACCCCTCTCTCACTCAACTTATCTACTCTCTTCTCTTTTTATTTTTAAACACACAACCCTCCTCCCCGGCCGATCACAGCAAGGACCCCTCCATCCTTCTTTTTTTTTCTGCTAATATTCTTCTTTTTCCTCTTCACTCCACAAAAAACCCATACTTAACTCCTATTCTTCTTACACTTCCTCCTCCTTCACCCCATCTTTATTTTCCTCTCCTTACAGTCGCTGCCATTCCTACTGTTGATGCTACTGCCGCTGTTAGTGCCGCCACGCGCATCCACCAAGCGCAGCAGTGTGCCCCCCGATACGTCGTTGGCGAGCCCAACCCGTGCGGTAACAAAGTTGCCCTTCCGGCCGTGCTGTGCCACGTGGCCACCACGAGCACTCCCTATGCAGCCGTGCATCACCTTGTGTGCACCCCCATACGGTCCTTCTGACAGTAGCAGTCCCTTATGTGCATATTCCTATATACGTGACGCGTCCGCGCTCGCCAACGACCACTTCGTGCTACATATCTCTAGCAACCGCACCACCAAGCGGCCTTCCCGCGCCATCGGCGACCACCTTCGCACCCTTTCGGGCAGCCTAGGAACCACCCCGTGTGATTGGGAGTCAATTCTGACTTCGGAGTTGGGATTTCGTCGAAGTGCGCGTATTGTGAAGTCAGAATTTATGTCTCAAGACAGCAATTTTGTACGTAATTTCTGGGCGATCCGACTTTGGATCCCCAACCTCTTTTTTCCATTGCAATTTTGGTATATAGCTCTACCTTCACCTAAAATTTCTGCCATTAGTTCGTTCATTTGATAGGTCAAAATTGGCCACTAAGTTGTCCGAATAATTATATTTATTTTTAACAATTTTGTGGAGCCAACTTCGTGGATTTGTTTCTCCGTCATCGCAGCTCTGTTTGATAAGCCACCGATTCTTGTGTACAGCTAGTATAACCTTCTTCTTATGATATAAATTTTATTCCATTGTGAGCTCATTTGATTTGTTAAATTTGATACCAAAGTTGGCTGTCCGAATTCATAATTTTTAACCTATAAAATTCTAATTTTGGACTTGGGACTCCGAACTCCAATTCGGATACTAACAGTACACTCGTGGCATCATTCTGCCCCAAATTCATATATAGTTTGCCAGATTTGGAGGACATGCATCTCGACATGCATTTCGATGCAAATTAGGTTCCACAATCCAAGTCAACGGGTCATTTAAGATCGCTCATCGAAATCCAATTCTGGATATACCGTTGGATTCGTATCATCATTCTAGACTCGTTGACATATAGTTTGCTAGATTTAGTTGACTTTGGCCACGACATGCATTTCGGTACAAATCGTGTCCCACAGTCCGAGTTAAGGGGTCATTTTTATAAAGGCTCATCGGAATCCAATTCTAAATATATCATTGGGTTCGTATCGTCATTCTAGACTCATGGATATATAGTTTGCTGGATTTTGATGACTTTGATCCTAGCATGAATTTTGGTACAAGTGGGTCCAACGATGGACCGTATTTTGACCCGAAATTACCCTTTTGCTTCTGTATATAGAATTGGACTTATGGGTAGTCTATCTTAGCTATTTTTCTTATTTTGGAAACATTGGTGATGTTTGTTCAGCATCCGGAGACGTGTGTGAAAGTTCCTATGTTGTTACCTTTCTTAGACTTGACGATTTCAAGCAGGATATCATCGGATCACTGCTTCACCCCAGGCAAGATACCTTGCCACACTTGTTTTGTTTACATTAGTCATATTTAATCTTGTGTTGTTAGTCGGTGACACTGGAATTGTATATCCAAGGATGACTTGGGTTTTATCGATGATGGCATCGATGTTATGGGAGCGTATGTGTGTGACTTATAGTTAGTCGACGTACCAAAAAACTATGAAGTTATCCTAATAACTTTTATGATTTGACACGAGACATTACCCGACATTACGAGTGAGGATTCACTGTGTTGGCATGAGCTTACGCATTTGGCTGATCATCGATGCGAGCGGTTCGTGTGTCGGTATATATAGAGTTAGATGGTGTCTAGGTTAGAGACTCACATTGAAATACGGATTGTCTGAGTCATGGATACGACTTGCACAGTTCATGCGCGGGAAAGACAATCAGTTGGCGTATGGAAAAACCATATATATTTTTTAGCCTTAGGGTGTGTTTGCCATTGATTATCAAAGAACATAACAGTTTTATGGGAGGACTGAACTTTAATTCATAATTACAAACTCGCTTGTACAAAGAGAGCCTAGGAACAAAACCTAGGAAAAGCAATCTAAGTACAATTGTTTAATTTGGATTCTGGGGGGTGACGGTAGAGGCTCGGGAAAGTGCTATCAACTCTGCCTTACACCTTGGACGATCGAACGCAACCTTAGCTCTGGTGAAGAGATGCTCTATGTGTATCTCTCTGTGTGTGTCTGCAAGAGAATAACACCTTGCTATTTATAGGAATTTGTGATGAGTGGGGTGTACAGCCACGTGGCCACATCCTTGTAACTGTGCCTTAAGAAGTGGGCAGTTGGGGATTGGTTAAGATTAATCTTGATCTGCTTGTTGCAAATAAATTTGGACTATTATGTCGGTTGTAATAAATCGGAACGGTTATGATATGTTGGTTGCAATAAATCTGAGTTGTTTAAGACTTAGTCAACTTCTGCCACGTGTCTCAACTGTCGCTATGTTGCGAGCCGCATGAATGGTGCATCCTGGCTGAGCCGCATGAAGGACTATCCCTATGATTGAGCCTCATGAGGGTGGCCCCATAACCGAGCCGCATGAGGGAGGCCTCATAACCGAGCCGTATGAGGGTGGCCTCATAACCGAGCCGCATGAGGGTGGCCTCATAACCGAGCCGCATGAGGGAGGCCTCATAACCGAGCCGCATGAGGGTGGCCTCATAACCGAGCCGCATGAGGGTGTCCTCATAACCGAGCTGCATGAGGGTGATCTCATAACCGAGCCGCATGAGGGTGGCCTCATATCCGAGCCACCTGAGGGTGGCCTCATAACCGAGCCGCATGAGGATCACCCAAGCGATCCGCATAAAGAACATTCATGGAATTTATGAACTGTGCCAGCTATCATAAAGATTTTCTCGTCTTTTTATAAGTATGTCGCGGCTCTTCTTTATGTCAGAGCCATCATTTTTGTCAGAGTTGTTGTCTTTATGTCAGAGTAATTATGGCCACCTGTTCAGTCTGTCTTCAAACCGCATAAGGCCACATGAACCTTTCTAAGCCGCATGAAGGTTTCTGAACCGCATGAAGCTTCTAGACCGCATGAAGTTTCTGAGCCGCATGAAGTTTCTGAACCGCATGAAGCTTCTGAACCGTATGAAGTTTCTGGGCCGCATGAAGTTTCTGGGCCGTATGACGTTTCTGAACCGCATGAAGTTTCTGAACCGCATGAAGCTTCATGTGTTTTGTAAGCCGCATGAAGATTCCTAGGTTTTGAGCCGCATGAAGCTTCATGTTGATTTTTGGGCCGCATAGCAAATCCTATTCTTTTCCATGGACAATTTTGAGCTACATGGAACCATCATTTTGGGACTATCATATTTGCTCCCTGATCTGAGGCTAGTAGGGAGACTTTTGAGAACCACCCTGTCTGTTTTCTGTCGGGGGCTGGACACGGGCAGTTCTGTACAACTTTCCATCAAAGGCCCGTATGACAGTTAGCGGGACTCTCTGATGGTCAGTAGTTTGGACAGTTGACTGGGCTTGTTGAGCCCGCACTGCCGTAGACTTCTTCGACTTAGCACCCGAAGGTGCGTAGTAGGAAAAGTCTAAGTTGGAAGGAGGGAAGGGAAGATGGTGCCCTTTTCAAAGGAGGCAAGGGGGCTCTATTTATAGAATGGAGTGAGCCATTTCTTCTTCTCTTTTCCGATATGGGACTAAAAGCAATATTTTCATGCTTCTACAGGACCCCTTCAAAGTTTTTAAATTGCAAATTTGGAATACTTTGAATAAGAAGCATGGAAAGTCGAGCTGTTTAGGTGTGGCAATCCTATCCGACGTAGCATGGACGTGATAGGTTTGGGTACTTCTGCTGGAGATTTTATGTGGACTTATCATCCTTGGCGTACCTTGGTTTTAAGTACAGATAATAAGTTGTGAGAGGGAACCAACATATTTACTCAGAGGTGATATGGACGTGGTAAATATGAGGTTGATGGTAGAGCTTTCCTACTCAGAGGTGATATGGACATGGTAGGGGTAAACTCGAATGAGGATACATAGAACAATTCAGAGGTAATATGGACGTAGAATTTCTATGTAACGGGTAACGAATGCCACGGAACAACTGGGTTCCAGAAGCATATGATTGTAAAAAAAGGGGTGCATGTACTAAAGGACCTAATACAGCATTTATGGTCAACAGAGGACTTTTTTGGACCTATTATCCTTTTTGTGTACTGGCGGTGCGAGTACGGATAATAAGTGGAGAGAAAACTAACATATTTACTCAGAGGTAATGAGGACGTGATAAATATGGGTCTAAAGTAGAGCCTTCCTACTCAGAGGTAATGAGGGCGTGGTAGGAGTGGGCCTAATGAGGATAAACAGAACAACTCGGAGGTGCTATCAACGTAGAAGTTCTATGTATTGGGTGAAAGAATGCTATGGAACAGCTGGCTCCAAAAGCATATGGTGACAAGGAAAGATGTGGACGTACTGGGGGACCTAGTACGGTATTTATGGTCAGCTGCGGACATTTGTGGTCAACTGTGGACATCTGTGGTCAACTGTGGACATTTATGGTCAACTGTGGACATTTGTGGGCCTATTACCCTTGGCATACCCTGGTTTTGGATACGGATAATAAGTCGAGAGAAAACCAACATACTTATTCAGAGGTAATGAGGACGTAATAAATATGGGTCTAAAGTAGAGCCTTCCTACTCAGAGTTAATGAGGACGTGGTAGTAGTGGGTCGAATGAGGATACACAGAACAACTCAGAGGTGCTATCAACGTGGAAGTTCTATGTATTGGGTGAAAGAATGCTATGGAACAGCTGGGCTCCAAAAGCATGTGATGATGAGGAAATATATAGATGTACTAGGGGATCTAGTAGGACATTTGTGGTCAGCTGAGGACATTTGTGGTCAACTGTGAACATTTATGGTCAACTATGGACATTTGTGGGCCTATTACCCTTGGCATACCCTGGTTTTGGATATGGGTAATAAGTCGAGAGAAAACCAACATACTTAATCAAAGGTGATGAGGACGTGGTAAGTATGGGGATTTTACCGTGGAGTCTTCCTACTCAGAGGTAATAAGGACGTGGCAGGAGTGGACTCAACGAAGGATAAATAGAACAACTCAGAGGTAATATGGACGTGAAAGTTCTATATAGGGGGTGATTTGTTTTTGATGGAAGAGAAACAACTCAGAGGTGACATCGACGTGCTTGTTTCGGAAATTTTGTGGACCTATTACCCTTTTTGTGTACTGGTAGTACGAGTAATAGATTTGAATGATATTTTCTGTATCTACTAATCATTGGTACACCGATGGTGTGAGTAATAGATTAGGATAACTTTTATGGACCTATTACCCTTCTTCGCACCGGTGGTGCGGGCAATAGATTTTGAAGTAAATTCTTGGTGGTAGAAAAGCTATGACCAGGGGGTACATAGATATGACCAAGAGAATTCATTCAGAGTAATCAGAGAGTAAGTTCAGTGGTACCTGAGGGTACATAACTCAACGATCTGGGAGATTTGAAGTCGGAGTGTAAGTTCAGCGATACCTGCGGGTATATGACTCATAATCCAAGAGATAGTTGGAAGGTGTCGTTTAGACATAGTACTTTTTGAGGAACTTGCCGTTGTTATTTGTTGGTATTAGGGCATTTGCCCTTATCCTTTCCATCCGAGATATGCAGCCCCAGTTGGCGAGCCTTCTTCAATTTTGCTTCTGCGTTGGTGGCGCTGATGATGAAGGCCTTCTAGTCTTTAAATTGATCTTCGTCCATCCAGACGCTGATTGTAGGGAGCAGCCTCTTTTGGCAAATCTCAATTAAAGAAGAGTCCGGATTACAAGAGGGCAATTTTGTCGCGATTTGGCAAAATCGCTCGATGTAATTCCTTGTCAGCTCCTTCTCTTCTTCAACAACGTCCATGAGGGTTGACATGGTCACATATTGTCCCACCTCATAGAACCTCTCCAAGAACATATTTTTGAAGCCGGTGAAGGAATGGATGCAGTTGTCCGGCAAGTTGCGGTACCAGTCGTATGCGACTCCCTCCAATGTCCCAATGAACAATCGTGTAAGGATGGCATTGTCATGCGGCAGATGATCTGTTGTGACCTCAAAGTAGGTCAAGTATCGGCTTGCAGATGCCTTCTCGTCGAAAGGGTTGATGTTGAATGGCTTGTACCGTGTAGGGGATGGGACATCTCTCCATGCAACTGGATACGGCTGTCGTATCTTGAGGTCCTGAGAGTTTTCTCGGGCGTGAAACATTGCCCGGAGCTCCTGGACTTCTCTGCTCGCCTCCCTGGCCTCTTCTGCAGCAGTGGAAGCCGACATTTCGGATGAATTGTCGCCCATTGTTGGTGCGGTTGTGTTTGAGTCTGCATTGACGGCGGGACCCAAGCTTGTTTGGCCAGGTATTCTTCCTTGGAGAGTCGGCAGGGCTGTCTTGATCTCGTCTACTGATTTGACCAAGGTGTGAAGTATGGCCTCAAGTATGTCGAGGCGCTGTCGATCGCTGGGACCGTCCTGGTCATTTTCAGTCATAAATACTGTTCTCACACGAGGAACAGTGGAAGGAATGGTGGAGGATGTGCTCTCCGAATCATACCCCCGAATGGAGAAGTCGTCGGGATATGTAAGAATATTCTCCTCCGGTTCGGACTCGGAGGAAGTGTTACCCCCTGTATAGGAGGTTGCCTCATCTTGGCACTTGTGGACGTCTTCAGGGACGTCAGAATCTGCTGCATCTGTTAGGGGAACTGTCTTCCTTGGTTCATCTTCTTGGAACAGCGAATTGTCGCGGATGTTCCGGGGAGTGCTACCCCCAGCTTCAGCTACCCCCAGGGATGTAGATGACAAATCTCCAGATGTTGAAGATTTCGTCTTAGAGTGGGTGCATTGATAAAATCCTCCTGTGGTGGTTGTGGACAACTGCTTGGATGAGAGTTTCTTAGCCGTGCCAGTTGAGATCATCGGGCTAGAGATTTTCTTCCCTTCCTTGCTGGTAGGGACCTTCCGGATAGAATTACAGGAGGCGAAAGGAAGCGCCTCGTCTCCCGAGCTTTGTTCTAGGGCCGGTCCCGGCCGCTGCAGTAGTTGGAAGACGGACTACCGACCCTCTTGTACTGCTGTCTTGTTATAGCAGTAATTGATAATGACTTGATTGCAGTGATGTCCATGGAAGGACTCACTGCATGCCAAGCTTTTTTATCTTTCCTTGCGCTTGTGAAGGATCACATCACGTAAGTCAAGTGTTTCTCGAGCAACCTTCACACTCGTTTTATGGGCCCGGGGATCCCGAGCACACGAGTGTGTTGGTATCATATTTGCTTCCTGACGTGGGGCTAGTAAAAGTACTTACCCTTGATCATTGTTGGGAGACTCTTGACCACCCTGTCTGTTGGTCGCCGGAGGCTAAAAACGGGTAGTTTTGTACAACTTTCCATCAGAGGCCTGCGTAATAGTTAGTAGTACTACCTGATGGTCAGAAGTTGGAACAACTGACTGAGCTTGACGAGCCCGCGCTGTCCTAGACTTCTTCGCTCTAGCGCCTGAGGGTGCATATTAGGAAGAGTCCAAATTGTGCCGCACAGAGTCTGGCACACCCTCATGAGAGCGTCTGAGGTCAGGACCGCATGAGAGCCGGTCAAAGACTGAACCTGAGCCGCATAGGGTGGATGGCCTGCGGCTGAGATTGGATGCCGCATAAGCCATCTCCCTGCGGCTGGGCTTGGTGGCCGCATAAGCATCCTGCCTGCGGCTGGAAATTGTGGGGGCCGTATGAGCCTTCTGTATACGGCTGGATTTTGTGGCCGCATGATGCTTTTGTATGCGGCTGGTGTTTGTGGCCGCATGAGCCTTCTCCATGCGGCTAGAGCTTATGGCCGCATGAGCCTTCTCCATGCGGCTAAGATTGGTGGCCGCATGAGCCTTCATGTGGCGGGCGCCCTTATACAGTTTCCGCACAGAGTTGCCCTTTGCTTCTGCAAGTCCAGCATCGTAGTGCTTTCCTCTCTCGGACTTGGGGACAGCAGGGTCCTTTGTGGCCTGAAGTGGGGCCGCATGTGAGTCTTCTCTACCGTCTTGGCCAGCCGAGAATACTTCATCCAGAGCTTGGGGTGGAGCAGCAGTCTTGGGCCTCCACTCCCTGCGGGCCTTCTTCGTGCCGGCTCGCTTCTGGACTGGGCAAGCACTCCCGTCGGAGGGCATCTCTTCAAATGCTTTCTGGTCGAAGCGAACAACCAGCATCAGTTGCGTGGAGCCAAGTTTGGCAGCGTCCGATTGCATCACCAACTTCTCAGCAGTGGAGAAGTTAGTCCCCAGCAGAGTCGCCATCGTGTTTGCTATTGATTATCAAAGAAAAGAACAGTTTTATGGGAGGACCGAACTTTAACTCACAATTACAAACTCGCTTGTACAAAGAGAGCCTAGGAACAAAACCTAGGAAAAGCAATCTAAGTACAATTATTTAGTTTAGATTCTGGGGGGGTGACGGTAGAGGCTCGGGAAAGTGCTATCAACTCTGCCTTACTCCTTGGACGATCGAACGCAACCTTGGCTCTGGTGAAGAGATGCTCTGTGTGTATCTCTCTGTGTGTGTCTGCAAGGCAATAAAACCTTGCTATTTATAGGAATTTGTGATGAGTGGGGTGTACAGCCACGTGGCCACATCCTTGTAACTGGGCCTTGAGAAGTGGGCAGTTGGGGATTGGTTAAGATTAATCTTGATCTGTTTGTTGCAAATAAATCTGGACTATTATGTCGGTTGCAATAAATCTGAACTGTTATGATATGTTGGTTGTAATAAATTCGAGTTATTTAAGACTTAGTCAACTTCTGCCATGTGTCTCAACTGTAGCTATGTTGCGAGCTGCATGAATGGTGCATCCTGGCTGAGCCGCATGAAGGACTATCCCCATGATTGAGCCGCATGAGGGTGGCCCCATAACCGAGCCGCATGAGGGTGGCCTGTCACGACCCGCACCCGCTTTTCGGGCGCGAGCTCGTGAGCAAGCCAGCTACGCATCAAGCGGACTCTCGTTCGACTCGAATATGCAAACGCTGTCACGGCTAGGGTAAGCTGCCAAATCATGGCAAACCAATTTATATCTCGATCTACAATAAGAATAATAAACATGAATGAACACTATGGGTCGTGGTCTGCAGCCCACTAGCATATATGTCCGATAAAACTCTAAAGGAAATAACAAGAGTATAAAACTGAATCAAGAAACAAGATATCTCATGATAAGGTATGAAAGCACGAGCGGATATTAAACACAATAACGATACCTGAATCCCGTAAGCGTATCATCACATCTGTCATCCAGAACCACTAGCTAACTCCATGCAATCGCTAAACCTGAAAAGATTATCAGGTCCTCAGAGGACATAGCAAGATACATAATATACATGCCTATCTAACAGTTTTATCATGCGCAAGGAAAAAAACCAGAAAAACAGAAACACGACAAATGACTATGAACATGAACACGAACACGAACACGAACACGAACACAAACACGAACACGAACACGAACACTAGAACAACTACGCATAAATGAACTGCCGGATGAACGATAAATACGAGATCAATGGAAGATCCAAACCCTCATCCCGAGTGTGGACTCACGGGTTTGAACTAAGCAATAACCCTCGTCCCGAGTGTGGACTCTCTGGTTAGCTCACGGCAAGACACCCTCGTCCCGTGTGTGGACTCTCTAGTGTAATTGGTCAACCCTCATCCCGAGTGTGGACTCTCTGGTGCCAATGATCACGACAAACACCCTCGTCCCGAGTGTGGACTCTCTGGTGCACTGAACAACCCTCGTCCCGAGTGTGGACTCTCTGGTTGTGTAAAACGATAATCAAGGCTATGGCAGTTCACTACACGCACTCGTTCTATGATACGACTCAAGCAAAGTACTGGGGAGAACAACTCCAAATGTGAGGCACAAGACCAAATATGAACACGGCTATATGCAATAAAAACAACTCCACAGAAAATAACACGAAAAGCACATGTCCATAAATAATCCAAAGACTGTAAAATGAAAGGAAATGCATGTACGTAAAACTGTAGAGGGAGGCAAGGTATACTTGCCTGTGGTCCTGAGCTGCTGGCACGGGTCGACGCATTGAATCAAGCCCAATTAACCTGTTTAATAATTTATCATGTCAATGAATGATGAATGAATTTAGCAATCAATCTAATTCTCTTGCTAGGCTTCTAAACCATTTCCCACTTTATACTCCAATTGGACAACTCTCTAAGATGGCCTAATACATGCCCTTACCTAGCACGGCCCAATACTTTGATGGCCCTAATTCTATGTTCCTCATGTACATGTGCAGTCATCCCCTTTCCTGGAGGTACCTTTCACCCAAGTATCTAGACTACTATTCTAACTGAGAACACCCATGACCATACTCTACCTGTCTCAGTTTTACCTACTGTCATACATGTATGGTCCTAGGTAGTATGCAATTGGGTCCTTAGTATATCTATATTATATGGTTGCTTGGCATATGTATAACCTGTAGTACTTACAGCCCCATTCCTAAGTTGCTACAGATCTTTATATCTATTTCTGGTATGATACATCCCCAATGAACCCTCCTATTATAGGCCAAATTTAGTCTAGTATCGAGAACCTTGATTATCTCTAACAAGTCACTTAAATACAAAAGTATTCAACTGATAATTGACATAGCAGAGGATAAGACATCATGGTGGTTTAGGATATCCATATGACATGGTTGGCAGACTAATAGAATCAGTCTTATTCTCTAGTGCAATTTAGTCCAATGCTCTATCTACCAATACCCATTCCAAGTCACAGGGAACAATGGCAGAACCTATAACTAGTACCAGTGATTTCAGGTTTAACCCCAAATAATCCAACCCATTCTTTCTTGCCTCTACTCTGTAAATGAAACAGGACACTGTTTCTAGACCCAAGACTTGACCAAGTGGCTTATCAGTTATTAATAATCCCAGGTAAAACCTTGCTCTAGGTCCCCTACCTTCCTGTTCTGTTTGTCATAGGGCACATCAGTTCAACTGGAGTATAGGTACATAACATGGGTCTTTACTATTCACTCTTGTCTCTAGACACTCTGTACAGTACAAAGTGTATTGTACATTCCCAAATCATATAATAACTTACACTCGACTTCCCATAGCTCACAAAATCTGTTCTCATGTACCCTAAATTGGGACTGTTAGCATATAACTTCTCACCCCTGGTACACTACAAAGTGACCCTAAGCTACACTGTTCCCCACACGGTCAGATACCCGTATACATCTCAGATACCTGTATGTATCTCAGGATATTCAGATACCTGTAGATTGGTCCTCCAATTAACTAGATTTCCCAGGCCACATGTCTGTCCTGAGTAAAGACATTCCTATTTGTCTAATGGATATATCCATACTGCAATATGTAGGTACCTGGCAAACATTGTTTGGTAAAAGGACATGACCTGCTTACTAGGCACTGCCCTATGTTCCTATAGGTACAAGCTCACTCTACCATGGTACTCTACTGTACTTACTCTCCCTTGGTTTATTATTCTCATTACAGGTTGGTAACCTGGTACTCAAAATAATGCAAAAACGCATCCTTTGAATAACACTTTAATTATGGTCTCTAAGAGCAGGGCATGATCCAATTGACAAGAAAATACTAGAGAAAATTGGTATTCATATAGAACAAGTAGAACCAACTAAGCTGTTCTATAACCAAAACTGAGTACTTGACCCACAAGACTTCAGTAGAGCCCTGATATGATCTACTCGTTATCTGGATCTTCAATTTGATAAGAGCTTATGATCCAAACCTTTATACTTATGTCTCGAATTGATTGAATCAAACGATAAAGTTAAAGATAAAATGGTTCTGATGATGTTAGCACCAAAAAGGAGATAGGTTGCCATTTGTCCCCTTAGATGATTGATTCCTAGGCTTATGCAGGATATGATATGCATCGCTGGTCATCAGTAGATGTCCTATTACTTGTTGTACAAGGGTGTAACACCATGTGGGCTAACCAGTCTACCTAAGTCTCCCCTGGCACAGGGTTGTTACCCTCTGCTAACACCTAGATATCACCTTTTGGTTGCTGGATATGGGACCCTTGGTTCCTGTACCCCCAGTACTGAGGTGTATATGCATATGCAGGTGCACTGCTTCCTGGTGTTGACTAGTGAGTGGATTACCAACTCCTTCCTGGTACAACCCTCCCAATGCTTATTTGAAATTACTGACATGTTGGCCCTGTGCATCTATATGGTCAAGCCTTTAGACATCAGTAAGTAAATACACAGGTGTTTGAACTGTGTCTATGTATCCTAGTATCCTAATAACTGATACCAGAATAGGGAGTAGGCCTTTCTCGAGTTCCAAGTACCCGATTGTTCTCATACCCCTTTCTATCCTACAGTCTAATCCCTATGACTGATGATACTGTTACAGAACTCTGCCCTTAGAGACATAGTTCATTGGTGTTTGTACAAGCCTGGCCCACACCAATCTGATACATGTATCCATGGGTTCGACAGAAGCTCTATAACAATATTCAGTCAATTTAATAACCTTTATATGCTGATACATTTCCCTCTTAAACATTAATATAAACACCTATACCATAGTTGACTAGGTTTAAGGAAATAATGGACATGGTAGATGAAGAGAATGGTTTACCTGCTTTGACAATTCTACTGCTCTGTTCTTGAGTCCTCATGACGGTAAGCTTCACGAATTAAGGAGAGCTTAGGGCTTGGGTAAGGAGAAACTGATTGGTTCCTTATTTATACAAGGTTTAGATAAGAGAGGATTTGATTTCAGATTTGGCCTTGATCATGTCATGGATTTGAGAGTATCTTTCCAATCAAATCTGTTCAATCTAGACGAGGATCCTATTGGGACGGCTGATATTCAAATTAAATTTGAATATCTTCCACCAAGCCCCTTAATAATCTAATTTTGCATGAGTCTCCTGTATGGTGAAACCAAATCAGCTCAAAGCTCTAAGGGTTTTGCAAACAAGCCCCTCCTATTTCTGATTTACCAACACACTTTAAATGCCAAAACATAATATCATTACATATTCCCCATGATAACTAACCAATATATAGTATATATTGGTTTTAGAAGATATTTATGAAACACAAAAATTATTATCAAAAAAATTTACTGAGAATAAAATAACAAAAATCAGAACGGGGTTTTACATCTTACCCACCTTAAAATAATTTCGTCCTCGAAATTTCAACTCATAAATATTCTTAAATTTTAAGAGTAAGTCCACTCTCTCCTTAAATTTAATTTCTGCAGATAAATATTCCGCATATATTTCTACTAGTCGTTTGGTAACTACGAATCTTGAGGACTTCTACCGACCTTTGGTCAGACAACCCCTTTCCAAACACATGTCTCTAAAACATTATGACCCTCCCATTAGTTGCTAGCCATTCTACTAATATAGATATCTATGCCTATGACATCTATAGTCCCCCGTATATATATATAACAACCACACTTAATAACCAAACTAACATGCAATATAACTCATGAACTTCTGATAAATTCTAGTCAGCACGATCATTCGTCTCCTCGAAGTAGGAAGTGACGAGAATCAATGGTACAAGAAGGCAAGGGAGAAATAATCAAGAGAAAATATGGAGTTTCAAGAACGGTAGAGAGATTTCTAAAAGAATTTTTATGGCAGTATGGATTAATATTTCTAAGGTTTAGTCATAGTCGCAGGCTCGTACCAGTACAGTTACGTAACCGGTACGATATGCTCTGACCTGCATGGGCCAACAAATGGCCTCATAACCGAACCGCATGAGGGTGGCCTCATAACTGAGCCATATGAGGGTGGCCTCATACCGTGCCGTATGAGGGTGGCCTTATAACCGAGCCGCATGAGGGTAGCCTCATAACCGAGCCGCAAGAGGGTAGCCTCATATCCGAGCCGCATAAGGGTGGCCTCATAACCGAGCCGCATGAGGATCACACAAGCGATCCTCATAAAGAACTTTCATGGAATTTGTGAACTGTGTCAGCTATCTAAAGATTTTTTTTCTTTTTAAAAGCATGTCGCGTCTCTTCTTTATATCAGAGCCATTATTTCTGTCAGAGTCGTTGCCTTTATTTCAGAGCAATTATGGCCAGCTATTCAGTCTATCTTCAAACCGCATAAGGCCGCCTAAACCTTTCTGAGCCGCATGAAGGTTTTTGAACCGCATGAAGCTTCTAGGCCGTATGAAGTTTTTGAGTCGCATGAAGTTTCTGAACCGCATGAAGCTTCTGAACCGCATGAAGCTTCTGGGCCGCATGAAGTTTCTGGGCCGTAAGACGTTTCTGAGCCGCATGAAGTTTCTGAACCGCATGAAGCTTCCTGGGTTTTGTGAGCCGCATGAAGATTCCTAGGTTTTGAGCCGCATGAAGCTTCATGTTAATTTTTGGGCCGCATAGCAAATCCTATTCTTTTCCAAGGATAATTTCGAGCCGCATGGAACCATCATTTTGGGACTATTATATTTGCTCCCTGATCTGAAGCTAGTAGGGAGACTTTTGAGAACCACCCTGTCCGTTTTCTGCCGGGGACTGGACACGGGCGGTTCTGTACAACTTTCCATCAGAGGCCCGCATGACAGTTAGTGTGACTCTCTGATGGTCAGTAGTTTGGACAGTTGACTGGGCTTGTTGAGCCCGCACTGCCCTAGACTTCTTCGACTTAGCACCCGAAGGTTCGTAGTAGGAAGAGTCCAAGTTGGAAGGAGGGAAGGGAAGTTGGTACCCTTTTCAAAGGAGGCAAGGGGGCTCTATTTATAGAATGGAGTGAGCCCTTTCTTCTTCTCCTTTCTGATGTGGAACATAAAGCAATATTTTCCATGCTTCCACAGGGTGGCCCGGGTAGGGGCATATGTACTTACAAGTGTGTATATCCGGCAGCGGCCACTAGCTACGTGCTAAGTACGTTTGGAGGTACGCTAGTATGTGTACATTAATCAGCTCGTGATCCGATGTCGGCTCGTGCTTCGACGCAAATCCTTATTCACCTACCCATATGCTCAAAAGTCATCTTCAACATACATTCACATACAATGGTTAGTTCGTGTACCGATGTCAGACCGTATCATTGGACAGTAACTTATCATGAGCTGGTATGCCATCCTTGTTTATGATTGATCAGTAATATGGTTTACTGATTGATGATTGGTTATTGGACCACGTTATGGTTCGATTTGTTTATTTTATTCAGTTTATTTTATGGTATGTATTTTTTTCTTGCTACGCCCCGCTGAGGACCTAGTAATCTCTCGAGGTATTTACTGAGCAGTTA
Organism: Iris pallida; assembly: GCA_029216955.1. Taxonomy (NCBI): domain Eukaryota; kingdom Viridiplantae; phylum Streptophyta; class Magnoliopsida; order Asparagales; family Iridaceae; genus Iris; species Iris pallida. Next base: position 50,588,362 of record JANAVB010031617.1, read on the forward strand.
GTACAACTTACCTGGACATGTGCTGCATGATGGACTGAGGTTTCGGGTATATACATATGTGTTCTTTGGTATTTTATTTACTCTTCCCTGTATACATTTCATCTTTGTTTTATTCATACTGCTATGTAGCCTATTATTTCTAAGCTTATTACTTTTTTGAGCTTGCCCGAACATGTATATTACTGGGTGGCCAACTTTAATATATCATGTTCATTCTTGATATTATCTTCAATACTATAGATTGAGATATAGATGATTAGTTACTTTTAGTACCGTTGATAGCGTAGTACGTATTGGGATAAGTCCATTAAATTGGAAACTTATCCTATATCGTATTACCTGGCATGTTCGCGTCTAAAGTTCTTGTATATTTTAGAACTAGGCATGACATATTTTTATGGTAGCCTGTGTAGGTCGAGATAAATCATTTTGGTTACGTTACTATATCGAATGAGCCTATATTAGGATAACATATTAGAATCTCAATCCACTACTGCTATTAGAAATTTCTTTGACTTCTAATATCGTCCTTAAAAATTTGTATTTGTGCTCAATCATACCATTCTTGAATTACAATTTATGAAGTCTCGTCTTTCCCTCTCTCGGAAGGACGAACCCTTGTATTTTACAATTATTTCAGTATTATCTTATCATAGGATATGACTAAGACATATAGAATATTTCGTAGGGATTATTCAAGGTATAAAGGGGTTGGGTAGATGTCTTTACTAGATAGACCGATAGTAAAAAGGGCATTTCTATCGAGGTTTAGTTCCTATAGGAAAATTTGTCAAGTCGAATGATTCATTGAATCTCAAATTGGTGATTCGACAATAGCATAGAATTTATCACATTGAGCGAGGAAGTTTTGCTTGAAGGATATATGATCCTATGCTTAACAGGACTTGGTGATTAGCCAAGGTGGGTAGGCCTGTGAAGACACCCCTCTAAGATAGGATGTGGAATAGAGAATAGTGCAGGGTTTAACCATAACAGGAGACATAAGGAGCATTTGGCCAAACCATGCCACCCTGTGCTTGAGTTAGATATAGTTCTGGAGAGAATTATCATAAACCCATACAGGTCGACTAGGGAAAGTATAGAAAAATCTTTGATCATAAGGATTAAACTTGAAGGGAGACAACTTGGAAGATTCAAAGGATAATAGCAATTAAAGTTCGAGGATACGTCAGAATGAAAACAAACTGATGAAGAATGATGATCATGACTAGATATAAACTTTTGGAGTTATATTGTACTAAATTTTGAGGAATTTAGAGGATATAAAAATCAGGAATATGATATAATGAAAAAAAATTCTTCGATAATGAGGAACTATCCTAGGAAGATTAGGTATCAGATAGAAATATGATCTAGGAAAAGGTAAGACTAAGTTAGACAACTCAACCAACTCTATGTTGGATAAGTCAAACCTGGAATGAACTATTAGAGATAGGGTCTAGAAAATGATCAATAGAGTTAGACTATGATAGAGGTATTAGATATAAGTACTTATTTGATCAAGCCTCAAAATTTTCCTAGCAGATAGTTAGGCGTGCTTGTGAGAAACGTATAATTGCTTATGGATAGATAAGGTAGATAATTAGTTACACAGTTATTGGATATGACTTAAGACTTTTAAAGGTATTGCATGGAGTTTTAAGGGTGATCAAGTTTAAGAATTGATCATGATCTTCGATGACTAATCGAAGCCAAGGATATAGGAATAGAGTTAGAACCGTACCTCAAAAGGCAGACTAGTAATGTAATCCCCCAAATTTTTGAAGTATTTTTCTACTTGCCATTTTAATTATTTAATTATTTTTATTGGTTTTCATCTTTTGAAAGGAATTGGATTGTAACATTTTTGTAATTTTTTTAATAAATAATACTAGTAAAAAAATATACTCTCCTCAAATTTGTGATTTGATGAAAGTATTATAGTCATTTTTATTTTTATTTGAAATTTTATTATTATTGTTGTTATTTTAAGATAAATATGATTAATATTATTATCATTATTGTTATGGTTATTACTTTATTATTAGTATCAATATTATTATAGTTATTCCTAGTCAATGGCTAAATTTATATTAGATATTTTAGATAATTATTAAATCATGAGCAAGATACAAGTAAAATTTTAGGGAATATTATACATACATTTTGAATTTATTTAAACTTTTAATAGGGAATTTATTAGTATTAATATTTTATGAGAAGGATTATCAAAGAAAAAAACAAACAAACAAAACCCCTGGCCCACTGCTCCCCGAAGGAAGCAGCAAGTGAACCCGAGCCCAGTAGAGAGCCGACCCCCCTTTTATTTAACGACAACAACAACCAACATCGTAAAAAAGAAGAAGGAGAAACCCTAATCCTACTGAGCCGACCCCAGATGACTCCCTAGTCGTGCCGCCACCGCTGATGGTCGGCAGACGGGCGCCCCCACACGTGGCAACCGCACCGCAAGCGACAAGAGCAACGGTAGCATTACGACGATAGCAACTCACCTGACTTCACATCGTATTTTCTCCGTCCTCGTTCGTTCGTTTTACGAACTAATTTCACAGATGTATTCCCAACCTAACCCTCTTCTATCTCTTCAAACAGTTTATTTAATTTCGCTTCATGCGCTTCGAGAAACGAGTTCTAAAATTGAAAAAATCTCGACTTTTGGACTATAGAAACTGTCCCGACCACCAACGTTCACGGTCGAATTACGACCAGGATATTATGGAATTTAGAAATCTACCTGAATAGACTTTTAGACAACCTATACGAGAATAAAACTCTTTTTATATGTCTAGATTTAATTACGTATGTGAGACGTTATTTGATTTCAAAAATAAAGAAAAACATGTTTTCGAAAACTACAAATTTAGAAAAATTTCTCGATACGACGTGCGCCTCGCCAAACCGGGCGACGTGGCCGCGAACCGAAAATATCGAAATGTGCGTAACGACTTCATGGACGTGGGGGCTTTGACGGAATTCAAATTGGTCGCGTGTGCGCGACGAATTTGATGCGTATCCGTCAAAATTCACCGTATCGGCCTATTTGCAAATTTTCTAATTACTTTGTGTACGTTCGTCAAATCGAGATAAAACTTGTACCAGCAGAACCGTATTATTTTTTTGGTCCTGTATGCCAAGTTTGGTCCGATTCTGAGAAGGTCGACCGGAACGCTATTTTGGCAGGGCCGCGACCCGTTCCAACGGGCAAATTTGTGCACGGCTCATCAGAATCCAAAATTGGACATACTGTTGGGTTCGTCTCCTCAAACTGGACCCGTAGACATATAGTTTGATGACTTTAGAGCCCGTAGGTTCTGGCATGCGTTTCGGTGCAAAACGGGTCCAACGGTGGATATCGTTTTGACCCAAAATTATGATTTTGCCCCTGTTCTAGAATTAGACTTTTGGACAGGTGTTTCCTAGACATATCTTATATTTCGAACACATCTATGGTGTTTATTTCAGCATCCGAGGACGTATGCGGGATTTGGCTTTCATCGCTTCGCTATTCTGATGGTTCGAGGTATTAGACGTCGCTCTTTTGCACACAACCTCAGGCAAGATACCTTGCCACATTTACTTCTTATATTTAGTCTGCATTTTTATTTTTTCATATCACTGTTTACTTATTTTCAGTTCTTGTAGCTGTACCATTATTACAGTTCCTAATTTATTGCCTGCTCAGTAATATTAGCTTTACTTTACTTATTATCCTTTGATTGTATATGGACCTAGAGTTAAGGGACTGCCGTTTGTAGTGTATCGCATATACCTTGACACAGTTGTACCACGAGATATGTGTGAGATGAGTGGCATGTAGAGGTCCTTGCGTGTTGGCTGATCCCAGTGCGCATGCGTTAGGGCTAACTGCTAATAGAGGCATGCTAGAAGATTTAGCAGTTAGTAGAAAATATAGTCGTGGATATGACTTAGATAGGTACATCGGGTGGGAAGAACAGTTCCTTAACGTATGGGCCATGTATGCACTTTCCTATTATTGCCTGTCACGACCCGCACCCAATATTTGGGCATGAGCCGTGGGTACGTCCAGCCTACGCTACAGTATCGACTGTAGAACGCTGTCTAGTCATCTCCATAATTTATCAAATACAACCACGCAGTTTATAGATTTCCATAAAAGACCAAATTTGCATATCAGTCTACAACATGAAATTATATACACAATGTCCATGATGAGAGAAACAAGCTAATAACTGAAGAGAGATCACAAAGTGTAGAGACCATAATATAACAGAAAAAATAATCTCAATATAACCAAAATGTACCAAAAGGATGTCCACTACTCAACTCTCATAATCCACAAATAAAATGAAATACAATAAAGAAAAGAGTTTCTGTGAGCAACTCATGCTCTATGGCATAATGTCTAGCTAAAAGTCTCCTGCGGAGGGTAGCCCGGCATCCATGTCCTCTTGCATGCTCAAATCGGGGTCTTTCGTCTGCTCATAATAAGTAGTACAGAACTCCTCTAACGCATCACCTAAAATAGTGGTTTTCCAGTCAGGAATGGAACAAGTACACATATGACCACTATCCGAGTCTCAATAGAATCATAAACATGCATGTAACATATGAGAATGAAACTAGAAAGTAACTAGCATCATGATACAAAAGAAAAGGCATGAAACTCTATCAATGAGAATATAGCTACAAGAAAGCAATATGTAAAATCATGGTATCATGGCAAGTGGTGAAGAACATGATGTAATAATAGAAATATTAACTATCTACGTGCATTAAAGACTTCGACGTGTGAATGGCTAAGGGGTAAATCCGTCACCCTCCACGTGTCGTGTACAGCTGCTATCAGGCAAGAATAGACATTTTGGGGATAGATTGGGTAGTTCACACGTCTACTAAGATATTTTCCTGCCCAACTAGTACTCATGGAATCAATCGCAAGTAGGGTAAGCATGTAAAGGCAGTCAAGATGTAAAATAAATCTATGATACTATCCCGTGTGACGATCGTGTCAACAAGCAGCAAGACATACATATAGCATGTGAAGGAAACTATCAAAAATGGTAACAATCAGTATATGCACTTGCCTATCGTCTCGAGCTGCGAATACCGATCGAGTGCTGAGTTGGAGTCCAAGTAACCTGTTTGTAGCATACACCTACTATCAACATAAATTAAAATAATACTAGTCTATTTATTTATATATTAGTTATCTAGCTTGACCCTTATGGGGAGTTTGTATATTTGACTAGTCGTGGTATTAATAGGGTGTTGTTTGGGACTTTCTTTGTTCACCTAGGCTTCTTAATAAAAAATAGTGGCCATTACATACTTCCCTTGGTGGTACCCACGAGTTGACCTCTACTTATAATTCAATCCTCCCCTTAAACTCTTGACACCCACATCTTATTAAGATACTCCCTATTGAATATCCTAACCTACCATGGCCTATGATATGGGGCCAAAAATAGACCAAACCACCCAGGCAATTTCCTGTACTCGAACCCCTCAACCCCTGGTAGCTCTAAATACTGCTCCCTGTGGCTCAATAGAGCTAAATTCCCTGTCCTTAATTTCTGTAGTGGTGGCCAAACCACAAGTAGTTCATCCAAGGCTCAAGGACCCTGCCCTCTTTCTCTTTCTCTCTCTCTCCCTTCCATTCTCTGTTTTCCAATCTCTCACAATTAATTAGTACGAACCGCAAGCTGCTGCGATTGCAGCTACTGTCGCTCTCTGCATATCTTGACTACTTACCTACCCATACACAAATTTGCAGGAACTAGTAGGCTTTGTACTCTCTATGTGCATACACCTTCATATAGATGGAATTATTCCATATAGGTTACTATCCATGGGTACTTGTGACCCACAAAGAACACCCTTAATACAAGTTTGTACTCCTGTGCATTACCTTATAGGTACTTGGCATAGTATCCTACTTTCCACTGCCTATAGAGAACTATTCCCTTATGTAGCTGTTGTTGCTTAATGCATAGAACTGCATCATATATTACTGTAGCTCTATCTACTTTTTCTGCCTAGTCCTATAATGCACTACACGTTTATGAGTTGTTGTGCACACTCCCATATACCCCCCACACACTAAGTCCAAATTTGGTACTGTCACAAGGATCTGCACCTAAGTTAATACCCAGGCTGATTACTCTAAATACGAATTATCTACACACCACCTGTCACACACTCCCTATCTCAGACACTCACAGACACGATCTATCTTAACCACTGACACACGATCGTATCCTAACCTGTCCACATTTTTTAATTAATACTGATACCTCTTCTAAACCATCCTAGGGCTCTAAGATAGGGCACTCTTCCATTCTTTAATGCCTACATGCCTAGGTTCAGTTTCTGACCAAGGAGGTACTACATGTGGCAGTGGTAAATGAGGTTTTAAACCACCACTCCTCTACTGTCTACTGAACAAATCAGGTGCAGGGGATCATCTGGTGGTATGGAAACATATGTCTGGATTTTAAAAAGAGAAAACTTGAATTCACTTCCTATTGGTACTGAACCCAAGGTATGGATGAAGATTGATACATAATCAATGTGTTTTGGATGAATTAATGGTGGATGAGTGGTCTGAAATGATGGAAATTGTATTACCTAAAGTATTCATGGGCTTATATACATACAAGGCTAATCAACATATGAATTTGCCAAATATATATCTGAGAACTGGACTGGACTAAAGCAAGTGTGGATAGGACATGAGGGGATGACTGAATTATAGACCCATTTCTTATTGGCTTCCTATCCAATTCTTTCTAATGGTGTTGTACTATACCTTGACCCTCCTACATTGTTCCAGTATCAGTACACCACTACTACAGTAATTGAGTGAGGATTGGTACTCTAAGTAACTGAAGTTAGGTATACGTATGGATTAAATCAGTGAGTATGGACATGGTATTATCTAGTATGTAATTACACCTTCAAGGATGCAGGATAAGGTGTCACTGTACAGGGAATTAAGGATTACTCTCTATAAGTTTGATTGGGCTAGCTCTGTGTGTACCCATGTTTTACCCATCCCTGTACACCAATTGTTGTGCCCTGGTTTGGTTCCCAAGAAAGAATACATCCTACCCATTATCCTTAGGCTGGGTGTTAACATGTCTCCCTTCTCCATGGTCATCTGGTACAGTCATATGTCCTATGCTTATAGTCCTAGTACAGAGGTTCCATCATACCACTTATGGTCTAAGGATGCCTAACTGTTGACTTATATCTGGGGTAGGTCCGTACTCCCAAGGCCTTATTTCTTTCTTCCCTGATACTTAAGTGTACCCCCTTTGGTCCACACTCTATGGCTCGTGGCATACCTACAGGGTTTCTGGCCATTGCCTGCACCCTATCCTTACTAGTTCACTAAGCATGGGTAACCACTCATTCAGGTAAGGCCTACTTGGTTGAAATTTCTACACAGGTATCCATCCTGGGATAACCAGGTGCTCTAGGAGGTACTACTGTACAACACTCTCCTGCCTGACCCTCCTTCCACTGATTTTAACCTACACTCAGGCACTCCAACCCCCCTTAGTCCTTTCTTTGGAACCCCAAGCCTTAAGGTTCTGGCACCTACCCAACTCTGGATCCACAGTATCGTATCAGTGAATATACAAAGGGAATATTTACAAGTTAGTACTCATATGCTACCAGTGGATACCAGGATACCAGGGTCATCCAAGATTACATGCTGTATTCAGTAATTTCTAGGAATTATTCGTATGTACAAGGGACGATGGTGTGTCTACCACTCCATGTTGCTGGGACAGGTATATGCTTTACTTCCTGAACTCATATTGATTTTGCCACCCCTTAGCCTGTGTGGTGTACTAAGGGCAACCCTACACTCTATATGGGAAACCGATACTCAAGTCTTTGTCCCCTTATCCCCTACTAGGATCTATGTCTACTGACACATGAAAATACTTGATACACTTATCAACCCCATTATAAACAGGGGATACTAAGTTGTCCTGCACCTTATGGTCAATGCCCCCCTCTCTTGTGTTCTGGTCCGCCCCCCCTTTTTGACTAATTCCCTTTCATAGATTACTACAAATACCTTGCCTACATTGATGTACTAGTGAGTTAGTTAGTCCTACTAGATCAAAATTGAGGTGAAGGAAGGTTACCTGTTGAGGGTTCGATTGCTCTGATCCTTCTGGAATTTGCCTCGACTAGGGGAGAACTGGAAAGAACTCGTGCCAGGAATTTTTAGGGTTTGGAGGATGGCAAGGTCGGCAGCCTTGTCCCTTATATATTCAAAATTCGGATAGAATCGAATTCCTTCACAGGGATTGAGAGGATTTATTCAAAGTTTGAATCCTCATCGACTTCAGGATTTAATTCTAGGTCCTGTGTTATCAATTGGTCGTTAGAATTAGGATTTAAACTAGAAGGTTTTACAATCCGGCCCTTAGAGTTCAGATATTTGCAAAATCCCTTTTGTTTGTTTCCTTTTTCTATTTATAGGGCTTAACATTTTATTTATTAGATATATATATATGGGTTTTCAATTGTATCTAGGCATTAGTAAAAAAAAGGGTAGCAAGATATAATAACATAAATTGGGGATTTTGGGTCAAGGGCTCACATTGCCGGTTATCTCCGTTGGAGATACGGTCCTGGATCCTGATACATGATTTCCTGCTGGCCTCTGACATTCGAGGAATGTTATGCTTTGAGGTCCCTGGTATCCTGTTGGGGCCATACATGAGTTTTCTGTACCTGAGCCAGAGTGCCCATGCGTTGAAGGTTTGTTCTTAACTGCATAAACACATTAGAATGGTTTGGTAACCTCCGTCAATGTCATATCACCCCGTTCCATTAGTAGCTCGGGACAATGTCGCATCACGATATAGTGTACTCCCCCTTGTCCTTGATTGGTTGTAGGGGTAGTCCATTGTTTTGATGATGGGATATTGAATCTTGTTATGATTAGGACTATTTTACTTTACTTGTGATTGATGACATATTATATATATTCAGTTATGTGGCATGTTCTTTATGTATCTTGTTACGTCCCTCTGAGGACCTGATTATCTCTTCAGGTGTGTGCTTGTGACTTGCAGGTGTCCTAGCCAAGGCCGTGATCTTCTACAGTCCTTCGAGGATGATTGCCCTTGGTTCGTCTTGTCATTTTCATCTATCATTTCCTTGTATATTTTTCTATTTCAAAATAGTTGGTAGTGGATTTGTCTCTGCCCAACTACATGTATAAATGACAAACTCTTGAGTTGATTTATATTATTATTCTTCTGATTTTGTGGATGAGATTTAGTTATCATGGATTTACTATATTTTACAGCTTATGTATACATACGAGGTTCCATATATTGGAGTATACTTCATATGTATACAGCTGGCATTTTACGTACTTAGTCATAAGTATTTTAGGACTGGGTGTTACATATTTTTGCAGTGGCCCATGCACGTCAAGTTTATCGCTTCGGTTACGTTACTGTACCGATATGAGCCTGCAAATAGGATTAGAGTCGAGAATCTCATCCACATACTTGACCTGATCCATTGATTCCAAATTCGAACTCTCATCCGACTACTTTGATTCCTTCTGGTTGATTCCTTTCTACCGTAAATCTTATCTTTGTCTTTCGTGCTTAATAGGGAGGTTCGGAAGATAACTCATACGAGTATACTTGTTATATTACTCAGTTACTCTATTAGCTTACTTTTATAAGTTGGGTAGTATGCCTCACGGCCTTTCACCCAGTGTCCTTGTAACCTATTAATGAAGTGTGACTGAGTGACAATGAATATATGCTAGTGTAGGAAAATATGTTTTTCTAGAATATAGAGTTTTAGTAGCCCATACTCTATTGGTCAACAGCGGCCTGATACAAGAGCCAGTAGGACGACTGTATAACCAGGAACACAGGACAAGACTTAGATCCTTGTGAAACTTGAACCAATTATAACTGCTTTCATGATTATCTTCCGTACTCATACTTTGCATTATTATGAATGATGTCACTATTTATAGCTTAGTTTTGCAAAATTATTCTTTATCGAGCTTGTTCATGACATATATATACTGGGGACGCCCACAAGCATATTGTCTAATTAGAATCAATGTGTTATGGTCTGATCAACCATAGTGCACTTGGTTTGCTCTTTATATGATTATCTCACGTGGATTGAGATATAGCGGTATCTAGGATCTCATTCGCGACTGCATTGACAATTTCTCTTGAATTATACATTCGCCTTTGAATCGCATAATTGTATTCGACGACATCTTTCTTGAACTCTTTATTGCTTTTGTCTTTTACTGATTAGAAAGACGAATGCGTATATTTGATAGATATGTATCGATTGTCCCTTATGGCCATGATAATTTTATGCACAAGTGTAGTTACCATCGGTTGGCCATGTGACTACAACCTCGCCTTGTCCTCCCCTCGACCCTAAAGCTAATATCATGACCTTCTAGTCACTAGAACCTGAGAATGATTATGACCTTACCCTTGGTCAAACACAAATCTAGGAGACTATCTAGTCTCTAGGAATCAATTATTATGAGCCTCCAATTATCATCTTGATTATTGGCTTAACTAGCAACCCATATGCCTTAACTCAAACCTTACTCGACTAGGCCCCCACAGTCTAGGCAGAGAAGAATAGACCAAAAAAAGGACAAGCATTGCAAGGACTATGGTAGACACCCATTCCAAGATTAGAGATTCAACAGATGTTACTCTAGGTACAAAATTCTATTATCAAAGCAGAGACTTAGTATTAGAACAACACATTCACCAGCTTAGCCAAGATCTGTAGCATGACGCCCCGTCATTATATTGTATTATAATCAACAAGGGATGCATGAGCACTACATTCAATAGCTCTAGAACCCTTGTGACTATAGTCTGGCAGGTTTGACACAAATAGAAATTCACGACTTAGTAGTTAGAGATCTTTTCCATGACGTGCTTGAGAATCCATTACCCCAATGATAACTCTCGTATGCTATGGACGAGTAGATCATTCTGTTTATTGACTCGTGAATCATGGTAAGCGATAATTCCCATTTATTAGAAATTGAGAAACGGTCCTCGAATATGATTCACATCTACCATCCCACGTTATCAACTACACCGTGCCTTATTCTTTATTATCAGAAGTTGATGTACGATATCACAACTTTGAAAATTTCTAACCTCATTAATCCTAAAACCGTGTCTTAGATTCTAGAGTAAGTATTTGTAAGCCTTCTAAATCTCAGGATGTACTAGTATTTCCGATTGATTAGAGTAAGTTGATTTTCGTTAGGATGATAATTAGTGCCCCATGAACTCCCACTTTTTATTCAGATCATTTGGTGTCCCCAACCGTGACATTTACATTCGGAGCACAAGACCAGCTGTTACCTTCCAACAAACTTCATATACAAGATATAGATGACTCCACCTTCATGTAGACGTATCATGTCCCACTAACACACGTCTCCTTGTACTCTATTTTTATTATACGACTTTTAGGTCAAAAAGGACTAGCAATAACCCTTACCATAACACCGATGTACTTTCCGACTGTAGTTAGAGATCCAACCTAGACTCAAATCTTTCGACCCAATATATGGTTGTGACCTACTCGAAGCCCACTACGCATGTGCCACTAGTGTGCCACTCAATGTAGTCCCCATGTGCTACTTATACACAAAAGTCACGAAAGGCGCGCTTTTGGGTTTAAGGATCCTAGTTGACCAACTCGGCTGACAATTAACTCAACCATTCGGGTTGAAACTTATTCTAGGCCACCCTCACCTAGTAAAAATGGTGCAACTTGATTTTTGGTATCATGACCAACTGATTTAGACAAAAATCCAAATCAATAATAGGTTCCAACGGAACTAATAAACCATTGGGTTATAACGTTTATTTCTATCCATATCATTTTGATACCTCGCCCATGACTTTGGAAATTGGAGTACAACACTAGCCACTTCCTTTCAACAAATTTTACCCTTATGAACTAGATGAGCTACTCCACACACATAACATACATGTCCCACACAAACAAGCCTCCTTGTGCTCCATTTTAATTTTACCACGTATAGGATACATTCTTCCTTTAGAACAAACAACATATGCCATTTTGGTTCCAATTGATTTTTAACCATACCAATATCGGCCCATCTCCTTAATTAGACTAAATACACCTGATTCAAGCAAGACCCGTCACACTTATGATATAAGCTATACAACCAAGCCAGCAATGCCCTATACAATAATAAACACCGATCCCGCACACACTGGTCATTATGACTTAGGGTTTCCGAACAGTTACCTAAGCATGTACTATAGTAAGGTCTTCTACTCTTTTTATAGATTCTTAACTCTTGGCCATAAATCCTTCATTTCCCTAAGTTCTTCAAACCCACTTCTTAGTTTCCCATGTTAGACGAGGAAAGACATCCTTCTGAAGTGACACACCTTAGGATATTCAAACCCGAGGTCCCAACCAGCTTGTCCGAAGCATGACCCCTGGAGTGGCAATGTTTAGTGGTATTTCTTACAATAGTTATTGATCGATAATGTCTTGTCAATATCTAAACCCGCTTAGAAACCGTGACTATGGTAAACAAGTGACTAATATTCTTGTGCCCCCCATCAGAAATTTTTCTTCTTGTCAGAAGTCGTGTAACGATGATTTTGCATGATTAGCCAACTTCTATAAGTTAGGTAGAGGCTTGAACGGTTATACCCCATTGAGTAGGATATGACGTTGACTGGATTCATCTTATTAACTACCACCTACATTTTTTTGAAAATCGATTTACGAATTGTTGCACTCACGATTCCTTCGTATTCAACCTTACTATATTTCTGATGTTAAGATTATTGTTATATTTATTGAGATTTTTGTTACGTTTTATATATATGAAGATTATTTTAATTTCGAGGACGAAATTCTTATAAGTTGGGTAGGATGTAATCCCCCAAATTTTTTGGAGGATTTTACTACTTGGCATTTTAATTATTTAATTTTTTTATTGGTTTTCATCTTTTGAAAGGAATTGGATTGTAACATTTTTTGTAATTTTTTTTTAATAAATTATACTAGTAAAAAAATTTACTCTCCTCAAATTTGTGATTTGATGAAAGTATTATAGTCATTTTTATTTTTATTTGAAATTTTATTATTATTGTTGTTATTTTATGATTAATATGATTATTATTATCATTATTGTTATGGTTATTACTTTATTATTAGTATCAATATTATTATAGTTATTCCTAGTCAATGGCTAAATTTATATTAGATATTTTAGATAATTATTAAATCATGAGCAAGATACTAGTAAAATTTTAGGGAATATTATATATACATTTTGAATTTATTTAAACTTTTAATAGGGATTTTATTAGTATTAATATTTTATGAGAAGGATTATCAAAGAAAACAATCAAACAAACAAAACCCCCGGCCCACTGCTCCCCGAAGGAAGCAGTAAGTGAACCCGAGCCCAGTAGAAAGTCGACCCCCCTTTATTTAACGACAACAACAACCAACATCGTAAAAAAAAAGGAGAAACCCAAATCCTACTGAGCCGACCTCAAGCGACTCCCTGGCCACGCTGCCACTGTCGACGGCCGGCCGACGGGCGCCCCCACACGCGGCAACCGCACAATAAGCGGCAAGAGCAGCGGTAGCATTACGACGATAACAACTCACCCGACTTCACGTCGTATTTTCTCCGTCCTCGTTCGTTCGTTTTGTGAACGAATTTCACAGGTGTATTCCCAACCAAACTCTCTTCTATCCTCTTCAAACAGTTTATTTAATTTCGCTTCTTGCGCTTCGAGAAACGAGTTCCAAAATCGAGAAAAATCTCGAATTTTGGACTATAGAAACTGTCCCGACCACCCATGTTCACGGTCGAATTACGACCAGGATATTATGGAATTTAGAAATCTACCTGAATAGTCTTTTGACAACCTATACGAGAATAAAACACTTTTTATAGATCAAGATTTAATTACGTATGTGAGAAGTTATTCGATTTCAAAAATAAAGAAAAACATGTTTTTGAAAACTATAAATTTAGAAAAAAATTTCGATACGACGTGCGCCCCGCCAAACCGGGCAACGTGGTCGTGAACCAAAAGCATCAAAATGTGCGTATCAATTTCGTGGACGTGTAGGCTTTGACGGAATTCAAATTGGTCGCGTGTGCGCGACGAATTTGATGCGTATCCGTCAAAATTCACCGTATCGGCCTATTTGCAAATTTCCCAATTACTTTGTGCACGTTCATAAATCGAGATGAAACTTGCGCCAGCAAGACCGTACCATTTTTCTGTTCCAGTACGCCAAGTTTGGTCCGATTCTGAGAAGGTCGACCGGAATGCTATTTTGGCGGGCCCGCGACCCGCTCCCACGGGCGAATTTGTCCACGGCTCATCGAAATCCAAAATTGGATATACCGTTGGATTCGGCTCCTCAAACTGGACTCGTAGACATATAGTTTGATGACTTTAGAGACCGTAGGATTTGGCACGCATTCGGTACAAAACGGGTCCAACGGTAGACATCGTTTTGACCCAAAATTACGATTTTGCCTCTGTTCCAGAATTGGACTTTTGGACAGACGTTTCCTAGACATATCTTATATTCTGAACACGTTCGTGGTGTTTATTTCAGCATCCGAGGACGTATGCAGGATTTGGCTTTCATCGCTTCACTATTCTGACAGTTCGAGCTATTAGACGTCGCTCTTTTGCACACAACCTCAGGCAAGATACCTTGCCACATTTACTTCTTATATTTAGTCTACATTTTTTATTATTGCATATCACTATTTACTTATTTTCAGTTCTTATAGCTGTACCATTATTATAGTTCCTAATTTATTGTCTACTCAGTGATATTAGCTTTACTTTACTTATTATCCTTTGATTACATATGGACCTAGAGTTAAGGGACTATCATTTGTAGTGTATCGCATATACCTTAACATAGTTGTACTACGAGATATGTGTGAGATGAGTGGCATGTAGAGGTCCTTACGTGTTGGCTGATCCCAGTGCGTATGCATTAGGGCTAACTGCTAATAGAGACATGCTAGGAGACTTAGCAGTTAGTAGAAAAAATGGTCGTGGATACGACTTAGATAGGTACATTGGGTGGGAAGAACATTTTCTTAACGTATGGGCCACGTATGCACTTTCCAATTATTGCCGGTTATCTCCGTTGGAGATACGGTCCTGGATCCTGATACATGATTTTCTGCTGGCCTCTAATATTCGAGGAATATTTTGCTTTGAGGTCCCTGGTATCCAGATGGGGCCGTACCTGAGTTTCCTGCACCTGAGCGACAGTGCCCATGCGTTGAAGGTTTGTTCTTAATTGCATAAACACATTAGAATGGTTAGGTAACCCCCGTCAATGTCATATCACCTCGTTCCATTAGTAGCTTGGGACAATGTCACATCACGATATAGTATACTACCCCTTGTCCTTGTTTGGTTGTAGGGGTAGTCCAGTGTTTCGATGATGGGATATTGAATCTTATTACGATTAGGACTATTTTACTTTACTTGTGATTGATGACATATTATATATATTCAGTTATGTGGCATGTTCTTTATGTATCTTGTTACGTCCCTCTGAGGACCTGGTTATCTCTCCAGGTGTGTGCTTGTGACTTGCAGGTGTCCTAGCCAAGGCCGTGATCTTCTCCAGTCCCTCGAGGATGATTTTCCTTGGTTCGTCTTGTCATTTTCATCTATCATTTCCTTGTATATTTTTCTCTTTCAAAATAGTTGGTAGTGGATTTGTCTCCGCCCAACTACATGTATAAATGACAAACTCTTGAGTTGATTTATATTATTATTCTTCTGATTTTGTGAATGAGATTTAGTTATCATGGTTTTACTGCATTTTACAGCTTATGTATACATACAGAATTCCATATAATGGAGTATACTTCGTATGCATATAGCTAGCATGTTTACGTACTTAGTCCTAAGTATTTTAGGACTGGGGCGTTACAAGTAAACCGTTTGTTGATCCAAGTTAGTTGGAAACCCTAGAGGAATTGTAACTGGAATATTGTATTGGTTTGAGGATATGTAGTGGGTATACAAGAAGAGAGAATTATAAGGAACAATACATTTAGGCTGAATAAATAAAGATGAATAATATTGAAATTTTAAGAAAAGTTATCGAGACGAGGATTATGACCATGATTATCTATGATGACATAATGAGGATTACAGCGAGAACTATACCTCAAGCAATATCTTGAAATTCAATCCCATAATGAACGAGAAGACTATCCTGAGGAGATAAATGATAAAAAATTTATAAAATAAGTTGATATAAAAATCATACCATGTAGTATTGTAAGCGCCAGACTAATATTATGGCATGAGATGAGAAGAAAAGATTTTAAGATGGAGAGGTAGAGTTACCCTAAATGGATTGATAAATAGGATCTAGAGTAGAGTTGTGTATAGTAGATGATACATTAATGTCGTATGTTTTCAAGAATAGAGGATATTATGAGAAGCTTGATATTTAGTTAGCGAAAATTTTAATTAAGGAGAAATAGAGTGTACTACTAGGAATTGGATGGTATCAAGGACTTTCGAATACTATGAGTTTGACTCTGGATTAAGATTGGCTAGTCGTATTTGAGGGACCATATGTTGTCCTAAGAACCTGATAGATAGGCTAGACCAAAGTGAGAATTGGTATACAATTACCCCAGCCCACTTGAGTTTTAGATTATTCTAAGTAACTGGAAGTTATTATTTTAGACATATCCATATTCTTTCCTTTCATATTCCTAAGCATGTAAATTACGGTTGCGTGATTTAGCTTTTTTATCATTTTAAAAATATGATTAAGAAGACCCAATTCCTCTTAGCCACCTTGATTTTATACCTCTTCTGCCAGATGATCATATTACCCTAGACGCCATTCCTTTCAAATTCATGATCAAGTACCTACCTAAGTCGTGCCCCATTCTAATTAAAAAATTCTTATTACACATCAAAATCTTTCTTACTATAATCTGCAGCTTCCCTATTCACAATCCTCTTGAACTTATCTTTCCGTTATTGTCACGACCCGTACCCACTTTTCGGGACGCGAAAGCGTGAGCATGCCAGCTATATATCGAACGGACTCCAGCCCGACTCGAGTACTTATAAGCTGTCATGATCATGGTGTCATGGCTAATATGGTAATCTACAGTGTATCTCAATCCACAAGAGTATATACGACAAGAATGAACAAGTATGGGTCGTAGTCTGCAGCCCACTAGCATATATGTCCGATTAGATCCCAAGAATAATATGAGTCTATAAAGCTAAACTGATCAGCAGGATATATCATAAAAGCATGAGAAAGATAGTAAATCGATAATACTAATAAAATACCTGAATCATGCAGATGAAGTCAACTACCACATGCTCAACTAACTAACTCCATGCAATCAGCTACCTGAAGAGATCATCAGGTCCTCAGAGGACTAGCAAGATACATAAAACATGCCTACTAATATGACAGTAAATAACATGTATGGAGGATAAGAACACTACAAGAAGAACATATAGGGACGATGAGTCATGTGGAAATATAATACTAAATTTGGCTAACTATTAATCAGAACTACTATAGCTTGTAGTTCAATGCAAGATACTCCCAATCTATAGTGTTTCAATTGACGTACAAAGCAGGATACTCTCAGTCGAGATTAGCCAATTCTAGTATCGATCTCCTCTCATAAAGGATACAAGGTCAAGCAAACTCCTATAAATTGTAGTACAATGCAAGATACTCCCAATTCATAGTGTCGCAAATCAACTCAATCAATCAATTAATATATGCTATAGGACGTAGTAAATGTAAGATACTCCTAATCTATAGTATGTCTCAAGTCAAGTCAATCAACAATATCAAGATAAAGAATCGGCTATAGGTCGTAGTACAATGTAAAATACTCCCAATCTATAATATATCTCAACTGTAGTACAATGCAAGATACTTCCAGTCAAGAATAGTCAAGTCAAGAACAAGATATAAAAAATGACAACTCAATCACAAGACAAGGTAACACGAAAAGACCAATAATCAAGCAATATCGAATATACTATACGTGCACGTAAATCTAGAAATAAGTAAAACAGTCGATGACAAACCAATCACAATATGGAAAACAGGTAACCATGTGAAAGAAGTACAATAGAAAGAAAATAAGATAAATACTGCATATGTTCGGCAAGGTATACTTGTCGGAGGGTTGCTCGAAGAACCAACAATATATCACCAATCAACAAGTTAGGAAGTCCAAATCTCACCACTGCCTCCTCAAGTCAAGTCAATCAACAATATCAAGATAAAGAATCGGCTATAGGTCGTAGTACAATGTAAAATACTCCCAATCTATAATATATCTCAACTGTAGTACAATGCAAGATACTTCCAGTCAAGAATAGTCAAGTCAAGAACAAGATATAAAAAATGACAACTCAATCACAAGACAAGGTAACACGAAAAGACCAATAATCAAGCAATGTCGAATATACTATACGTGCACGTAAATCTAGAAATAAGTAAAACAGTCGATGACAAACCAATCACAATATGGAAAACAGGTAACCATGTGAAAGAAGTACAATAGAAAGAAAACAAGATAAATACTGTATATGTTCGGCAAGGTATACTTGCCGGAGGGTTGCTCGAAGAACCAACAATATATCACCAATCAACAAGTCAGAAAGTCCAAATCTCACCACTGCCTCCAGAAGTTTTAATAGATGTTACCAACGTTTCCAGATTAGTCAATTAGCTAGGATGGCCTGTCCTTAAGTACAATCTTGGACACAGGAACAAAACGGTAATTTTGGGTCAAAATGGTGTCCACCGGTGGACCCATTTTGCACCAAAAAGCGTACCAGAGTTAATGGTCTCAAAAGTCATCAAACTACATGTTTACGAATTTGTTTTGATGATACGAACCTAACAGCATGTCCAATTTTGAATTTCGGTAGGCTGTGCACAAAATCGCCCGTTGAATCGAATTGTAGGGCCCGCAAAACGGCGATCCGATCAACTGTCTCAGAATGGGACCAAACTTGGCATACAGGACCAGAAAAATAATACGGTTCTATTGGCGCAAGTTTTATCTCGATCTGACGAACATGCATAAAGTAATTAGAAAATTTGCACAGGGGCTGATACGGTAAATTTCGACGGATACGTATCAAATTCGTCACGCACACACGACGAATTTGAATTCCGTCAAAGGCCACACGTCCACGATGCCATTACGCACCTTTTGATGCTTTCAGTTTGCGACCACGTCGCCCGGTTTGGCTGGACGCACGTCGTATCGAAGGTTTTCTAAGTTTTAAAAATAGTTTTTCCATGATTTTTAGAACTGTTTTACTATAAATATAATACAGGATAAAATAATCTATTTAATGGGATTTGATCCTGATTAGGTTGTCTAAGAGGCTGTTCAGATGGTTTTCATGAATACTTAATATCCTGACGGAAAAACGGCTTCCAAGTTGGGTGCTACGCCAGTTATATGCTCTGTTTACTAACAGGATTTTCGTCGATTTCGACTCAGTTTCTTTTCGAATCTGGATCAAATCCATACAAACTAGCTAGATAGGTTCCTAGAGGGTCAAATGGGTTCTGCATGGGACTTTACAGATCGAGTTTTGGTCGAGAATTTACGAAGACATGAGAGTTTGAAGTTACCTTCGCGGCTGTTGTCACTATCGGCTGGGGTGCACGCGCTTTTATTGCTGCCATCCGCGGTTGTGCTCAGCCTGTCGCCGGCGACGTACGGCGGGACAGGGTCTCTAGGGGAGTGTGAGCGGGTAGAGTGGCTCTAGGTCGATCACGAGGGGCGACGCTAGGATTTGGGTTCTCGTATTTCTCTCACGATATATATTCTGTTATACATAGAGTCGGGGGGTTTGTTCCGCTCGGTCTGGGGGCTTAGCATTTGATGTGGGGGAATCCTGGGCCAGGTCTGGGCTGGCTGGCCTGGGCTGTGCTGCTCTTTGTTTTCCTTCTATTTTTTTCTTTCCTTTTCTCTATAATTATATGTATATATATATATATTTTTTTTTTCTTTCCTTATTTATAATTATATGTATATATATATATATATATATATATATATATATATATATATGTATATCCTTATTTATACTTATATATATATATATATATATATATATATATATATATATATATATATATATATGTATAAGTATAAGTATATAATATATATATATATATATATATATATATATATATTTACCAAAAATTATATATATATATTATATACTTATACTTATACATATATATATATATATATATATATATATATATATATATATATATATATATATATATATGTATAAGTATAAGTATATAATATATATATATATATATATATATATATATATATATATATATATATTTACCAAAAATTATATATATATATTATATACTTATACTTATACATATATATATATATATATATATATATATATATATATTATATATATATATATATATATATATATATATATATTTACCATAAATTTTACACAGACATTAAATTATTTTAAATATAATCAATATTTATAATATAGAATTATTCATTTATATACTAATATATATATATATATATATATATATATATATATATATATATATATATATATATATATATATATATATATATATATATATATATATATATATATATATATATATATATATATAGCCTACATAATTCCCACATCCAAAATATATGTTTAAGGAAATATTCACTATAATTATCAAATAAAACATTTATTGATATTTCTATATGACAATTATTATATATATATATATATATATATATATATATATATATATATATATATATATATATATATATATATATATATATATATAAAATAAATATATATATATATATATATATATATATATATACATATATATATATATATATATATATATATATATTTTTTTTTTTTTTTTTTTTTTTTTTTTTAACAGAGACATTTTATTGAAACTGAAGGAGACAACAGCTCACGAAGAGCCTACAAACGGCCACTGGGCCAACGCACAGAAGTGCCCAGCCCAGACCAAAAGCCCAAAACCGGAAAAAATTCGAAATTCAAAAACCTAAGGAAAGAGCGGGGAGGGAGGGCACGAAGCCCAAGGGGGGGGTCGGTCCACGCGCTGTACACGAAGGGGCACGTGGCGGGAGAGTGAGGGGCCCGAGGAGAGAGGATGCGGGGCCCGAGACTGCTCTGCCCGAGGCGGCTCAGAGCCCGGGGCGAAGCGCAGACGGGCGGGCGGGGAGCGAGTCTCCGGCGACGGGGAAACGTGTCGCGGACTCCCGTCAGTCGACCAGGAGGGCCTCGCCGGGAAGAGACGGCCGCCGGGGGGGGTCTCCGCAGCCGGAGAACAAGGAGGGAAGTGGCTCGACCCGGGAGGGGGAGCCCCGGCGATGGGGGCTCGACCCGCCGGGAGCCGGAGGGGGTACCGCCGGCGGCTGCTCGACTCCAGGAAGGAGGAACCCGGAGAGGGATGAGGCTGGGGGGAGCCGTAACCCCATGCCAGGCGGAGGGGGAGGGGGGGCGCCCAAACACCACCCCAGGCGGAGCGGAGGAACGGGAAAGGGGGGGCTCGACCACCGGGATCACGAGGGGGGCTCGACCTCGACCTCGGGGAGGGAGGAGCGGACCACGAGGGGGCGGAGGCGTGACCGCCGGCGGCTGCTCGACTCCAGGGAGGAGGAGCTCGAGACTCCGGGAGCAGCCGCGGCTACGGCAAAGGAGCGAGAACCCGACGGCGAGGAGGGATGCCAGAGGCGAGGGGCCAGGGAGGGGGAAGGCGGAGGGTGGGGAAGGGGCCTACCCCGAGGCGCGATCCCGGCGACAGGGGAGCCAGGGAGGAGCGCAGGCGAGAGCAGGCGGACGCCGAGCAAAGGTTAGAGTAGGCGGCCCTGCCCCTGGGAGAGGGCGTGCGCCACCCACTGCGCGACGGCGGAGGCCTGCATATATATATATATATATATATATATATATATATATATATATAAATATATATATAAAAAAAAAATATATATATATATATATATATATATAAACATTTACTACGTTGAAATAAAAAAATATATATATATATATAAACATTTACTAGACAACTACACAAAATATGAAGAACGCACATGCATACAACACATCTTTGGTCATGAACGTCTTTGGTCGCTCTACAACATTACATGGGCCCGGGTTTGGTTCGGGTCAAGTCTGGACTAGTTTGGTACAACCGGGTCACTTAAACGTCAAATAATAATAGTGAATAATTAAACTATTTATAATGGTCATGTCACAACTTGGCCTGGTTTTTCTAATTAGTACACACTTATGGACAGGTCTTCCCTACCAGGGCTAATACACTAGTCAAAGTATGCCACTGCACTATCCGTGCCATAATTCCTAGCCGTCATGTACCTGAAAGCTCCACCATGGCTAAAGTCATCTATCGTAACAGTAAACTAAATAATTATTTACAAAATCTAAAAATCACCATTTAAATCAAATAAATAAAAATAAAAAATATTTCAAAAATTTTCGGGAAGAGGAGCTACAGTTATGCAAATCCCTCTATGCCATCTCACTCCAGTTATGACCAACCAAGTCAATTCCTTATAACCTACTGAAGCCTTGACCCATATAGGAGTAGCACTAAATTTGTCATGCCCTGACCCAAAAAATCACTCATCTTCACATCAATTTATCCGAATCATCGTCTTCGCTGGGGCGTGATGTTGTATGAGTTTGGAGTTGCACTCATACAAGGCATGATGACAAGTTCTCAAAAGGTTATCTTTGATATTGTTATTTAGCAACAGAAGAAACAGAGTATACGAAACAATTCTTTTTATTGATAAATGAACTGAGGTTACAAAAGCTTTCAATAGCCCAATTGAATTTGCTAGATTGGCTACAACACGCAGGTTCTCTCTTGCCCATAAAGGATTTCATTGTTCTGTACATCATGTCTTCTATATTTTGGTCGCATCATCATGTTGCAAGTTTGAGCGTCAATGCGGTCACACGTCTCAAAATGCTACGACATTCTCAGCCTCAACGCGTTCAAACGAAGCTCTGCCATGAGTAGACCATTCCCTAAACCTGCAAGCAATCTGGTCGAAGATCAGTACTAATCCTCTCGCGTACTGATCAGAGACCCACTTTACTAAATCAATATTAAGTAGATGTATTAAATTATGTAGCATACAATTCAATAATCTTTATATCTTTGCATTAGGATCAGTTTCATGGAATATTTGAAAGTAGTAAAACATGTTATCATGGCAACTATGTTATATGATTCACATAAGCAAGCAGGCAACCAATTTCAATCTTGTATTGTTTTCTGACTTCTTACCAGCATCGCACACTCACCCTTGCCCGACGTAAGGGGAATATGCCTACCATCTTTTTTTCTTATTTTATAAGTAATCTCATGCAGGATCTCTATGTGCCTGCACTTTTTACCTACCGTTCTTTAAACTATATGAAGGTCACTAGTATTCCAAACCGAATGGACCTATATTTCTAAAATCATATATGTAAGACGGTGATCACTTCGTCCGTGATTGCTAATCCCTTATCCAGAGGACCCCAAATTACTCGGTAAGTGGCTTATCAAATCAATAGCAGTTCGCAAGCCGTCTTAATAAGTGCACCATCAATACTGACTTTCTTAAACTGTATTCCACCTAGGCGGAACGGTACCAACACAATGGCGTACCACCTTCGAGGGAGCTTTCACATACCCGTGCACGGACTATATATCTTTAAAGTCTATTTGACCATGCAATACGTCTTATTTTCATACAACCAAGCAATTGCCTATCTCTATTTTCATTGGCATAATGCTCTAACTCAATGTTCATCAATAAATGCCCTGAAGGCTATAGATATTTTGAACGCACCATGCCACATTCGATTGTTCCATCACATTCAAGCTACAACTGTTCTCTTTTTCGTAAAAAAGCCATCTTTCATAGGTCTCGTGCACATACACACGATTTGATATAGTTATTTTCCATACTTCGAGTTGTGCATTCGATACACGTCTCGATGCCGCATTTTCATGTTCCATGTCTTAGTGTTCAATATCATAGCTTGTGCACTATGGCACCCGCCTCCATAGTCTCTCAATGTGGTAGCCTTCTAACTCATGCATGGGGGCTCAAAATGTCTTATGCGCTGAGACACTCGTCGATACAGTTATCCCATGTTCTTATGGTTTGCGTACCGAGGCATTCGTCGTTGCGATATTTTGATGTTCAATACCGACTAGTGCATTTGATGCACGTTTCTTTTCAATTGTTCTATCTAGTGTTCGACATGCACTATAATTCTCTAGACTGAGCCATGCCCGTGGACACAACAAGTTAACTTTAGCATACAATAGTACATTTTAGTTAGACATGAAGGAGCAGAAAAGAAGGGTCAAAGTTCTCCCACCTTAAGCCGTATGCCTTGTCATTTTGCCGAACCGATCCGGCTCAATTTCATAACTTTGTTGCATGACGAACTCTTTTGACTTAGCTATTCGAGCACTTCATGTTTCGTTGAATTATCAGACCGATTTGGCTTACTGTGCCTATGCCTCAGTTCGTTACCAGATGGTGATTTAGTTTTGCTAACACTATTACAAATAAGGCAAAATGTCGACCTCTTATATTTTAGCATAAACGTATAGCATGTACACGAAACCAACTAAAATCAATATTCATTCATATTGGACTTGTGCGTTGCATCAATTCGATTTCTTAGAATCTTCGAACAAACTCAATGCTTTCTCATTTGTGCCAACATAACTCTTCGAGTCAACAACTCATCATAATGCACCGTGCGGAGCGGATCATTACATAATATACCACTCAAAACAAGGTTTGCCTCCGAACTGAAACCAACACTCAGTTCCAGTGTTTTCTAGAATGTTTTACGATCTCGCCCATCTATCGTTGTTCCATTTTCAAACAATCGTGCAAGCTTTCATTAACTTTCAGTCTTTCCCGCAGCTCAATTTGAATTTAGTATACAACTTGATTTGGATCGTGCACATATTCAAGGCATCCCAAAAATATACATATTTCAACAAAGTCCAGTAGTAGAAAATTGGAACAAAGCTGACAGGTAAATTTTAATCCTATGCTTGCCATCTTGTACTCTCGATCGGACTTATCTTTATCGACTAATCCCAAATTTTATCGCATATGTATATAAGATACATACGTGATTCATTCAACAAAGTTACGCATGCGACGCGATTCAAAATTGCATTACTCGTTTCGTAAGTTTCGTATTGACCATCAATTCTATATGTCGCGTCGAGCCGTCGTACATCCGATCGCAAGTAGCCTTCGCAATGCCATGCCATTCGAAGTCTTTGTCCAACTATTTTTGAAGTTTCAATTTGCAACTTATCTTGATACGATTTTCCCTTGTTGACTTGCAAAATTCATCAACAATTAGGGCTACACCCACTAGGTGACTTACTTAGACATCGTGCTCGAACAATTAGGGGTACGCCCACTAGGTGACTTACTTAGACTTACTTAGACACCGTACTCGTATTAAGTTCGATTCTATCTGTCCACGTTCAACACCCGAGATGCTATATGCGTCGAAACAATCGTCGATGACTTTATAGTCTCACACTGATCAATCACAAAGTTTACGATCAACCAGTTCGATATTCTTGTTTTTGCTATTTCCAAAATCTCGATATCGTAGGCTCGCCCTTTTTTTATTCTTACATCGTGCTTACATTTTCTCGTATATCAATTTGTAATACATACATCCAAGTTCATTACAAACTTTTTCTTACGCATTAACTCATTTTTCAGTTTATCTTATCTCGCTATACTTTGATCGCGTAACCGAGTTACCAATGATCCAACATCGAACCCTCGAGTTATAAGATCACACCCTCTAAGTTTTACGTATTTCAGTCATACTCAAATGAGTTTCATCACAATGTAACCAACTATCTCTTAGGCATGATTAATCTGCATCAATTGACTTTTTAATCGAGATCGTAATTCGTGTGATCCGATTACAATTCGTATTGCCTAATATTTTTGTCGAGATCGCAAGTCGTGTGACTCGATTACAATTTGCATTGACCAACATTTTTATCGAACTCACAAGTCATGCTAATCTATTTTAATTTGCATAGACTAACATTTTATCGAGTTCGTAAGTCGTGCGATATGATTATAATGTTGAGTTTTCTATTCCGTCGATTCGATTATTATCTCAAAGCAAAACTGTTTCATTAGTCTCGTTCATTCGACCAACTTATAAATTTTCGTTCGACGTATCATTCATTGATATGACTCCCCACCCTATCGTTCCAACTGATTATTGAAGAACACTTGCATCAATATACCATCATACAAATTTCCAATCGAGTCTCGGTACTCTTTCGTCCATTGCGGACAAACCTTCCATAAATTATGCAATGTGTCGATGGAATCCATCGCACAAGTGGTATTGTATATACCACTCTGAATCGAGCCATCCATCACAAACGTGGTATATTATATACCACTCGGAAATCAAGTTATTTTCCTCGCATCATACTTGATATAAACCAACAATCTATTCCGACTCACGATTTCCACAGTGATCATGTCGATCACAACCGTAACTTTTTGATTAATCAAAATCTGACACAACTTGGCCAATGTATTCATTTGCCAATACATGCTCGGTGTGCAATCGAACGATTCATTCTCATCGACTTACAATTCAATTCCCTCCGTTGCATCTCGTACAATATTTTACTTCAGTTTCATCTGTTGTATCTCGTGCAACATTTTATTTTAGTTTCCTATGTCGCATCTCGTGTATTATTTAACTTCATTTTCCTTCGTTGCGTCTGGTGTAACATTTTACTTCAGTTTCTTTCGTTGAGTCCGTTGCATCTCATGCAACATTCTGTTTCTGATATTCAAAGACAATACTCGAATCCGTTCAATACATTCGATATCAACTTTCATCTTCAATCACAACATACAAATCATAATTCAACTCATTGCATTTCATGCAACAAAACATCTCACGACTTTTGTTATATCGATCCAACCAATATTTCAATTTACGTCTCGTGACTTATTGCACTTGCAGCAGCAATTGCACCAAATTCAATTCACATCTCGCGACTTTTACAGCTTATTCACCCAATACAATAAACATTTCATGACTTCTTCAGTAAATATCATGTAACTTTCAAACACATGCGACAAAATTACACAATTTGTATTAGACTTATTGTATGGAACATCCAGCACAGCATCGAGTAGATTCAATAGTGATTTGATTATGGTGGACAATTTTTTGGAATTAAAATGAAGCAAGCATCATGAGGAAATTGAACCTAGAGCTCTGATACCAATTTGTCATGCCCCGACCCAGAAAATCACTCGTCCTCGTATCGATTTATCCGAATTATCGTCCTTACTAGGGCGTGATGCCGTACGAGTCTGGAGTTACACTCGTACAAGAAAAGATGACAAGTTCGTAAATGGTTATCTTTGATATTGTTATTTAGCAGCGGAAGAAACATAGTATACGAAACTGTGGACACACACAAAAAAAGAAGAACAATCATTGTCTTTTCTTATTGGCGCAAGTCACCACAAATTGAGTACACCTGAGAGATCCTGTACTGAGGATCCTCGAGTACAAAAAGAATTTTAGGGAATGGGACGAGGGAGATCGAGCGGCAGTTGCTCCTTTACTTCGTTGACACTCCAATTTACAAAAGTGGGAGAAAACCTATGAAAATTGCTAACTCTCGGCTCACTAGCAAGAAGGGCAGCAATTTGGCTCTTGAAATGCTCTCTGTTATGTCCTTTTGAAAAGGTATGAGACCCCTATTTATAGTTATTTTGTACTGAAACGGCTATTATGCGCCCACAGGAGAAATACACTGATTTTCCATGTGTACGCATAGACTTTCTTTGGGCACATAAGGTGTAGGCACATGAAGGATGCATGATTGTGGGTTGATCGTAGGGTTGACGTGGCTGCATGCTTCGGTGCACGACCGCTCGTGGAGACTGACGTGGCCGCACTCTTCGGTGCACGACTGGTCGTGGATGTTGACCGAGTCGTTGAGCTATCCTGACTTGGGCGCATAGGTTGGAATAGGGCTATGCGCCCCCCTCTAGAGGAGCCATATGGGCGCATAGGCTTTGTTGTGGGTGCATAGGGATGGGCGCATAGGCTTTGTTGTAGGCGCATAGGGATGAGCGCATAGGCTTTTGCTCTGTGAGTGTTAGCCACTCTCTAACATGGGCGCATAGCAATCTCTGACTTGGGTGCATAGATGCTTCTTTACTTGGGCACATGGATACTTCCTGATTTGAGATGCTGAAATTTTTATGCTTCTACAAGACCCCCTTCAAAGTTTTTGATATTCGAACGAGTTCGAAATACTTTGAAAGAAGCAGGGGAGACTGTCTGGGCGCATAGCAAACTCTTTCTTTGGGCGCATAGAATTTTGCTAGGCTGTCGAAAAGATGGCTATTGAGATCTTCCTCAAAAATCTAAATTAACAGGTTCGTC
The DNA here is from genome assembly GCA_029216955.1 of Iris pallida. Classification (NCBI taxonomy): domain Eukaryota; kingdom Viridiplantae; phylum Streptophyta; class Magnoliopsida; order Asparagales; family Iridaceae; genus Iris; species Iris pallida. The sequence continues at coordinate 50,617,062 of JANAVB010031617.1, forward strand.
AGATCGGAATTTGAAGAGGTCCATCCTTCGTGCGTTGTCCTCATCGGCAAGTAGTAGTCGCATAATATGCAAAAGACCAAGTTTCTGTGTAGGCGCATAGGCTGTAGTAGGCGTATAGTCTATGTGGGCACATAGCCTTGCCTCCATGCCTATAAATAGGCCTTGAGGAGATAGAAAATTCATACTTCTCTTTTCCTCAAAAAACTTTCAAGAGACCCTTCATCTCCTCTCTAAATGAATCATGTCTCCCAAGGATGCCAAGAGATCTGCGAAGGGCAAGGAGGCTGTGTAATGCCCCAGTCCCAAAATACATAGGACTAGGATAAGTATACATGCCAACTACGGATCGAGAGGACTCTAGCCCCACTCGAATACAAATAAGCTGTCTGGTTTTCTAAAGAAATCTATCCATTCAACTACAAATATCTCAATTCACTGAAGATAAACTCTTGTACAAACCAAGTAAACTAATGCTGGTCAGACATTAGCAAACCGGTTACTACAAGTAAAAAGAAAAGATAATATACAATAAAGTGGACCAGACTCTAATACAATTATCTTGAACAAGCTTCTAATGAAAGATAAAGCTTATAAAACTAGGCTATATAGTAGCAATGTCAATGTAATAAAATATAGGACGAGTGTGAAAAGATATGAACTAAATATACCTAAAATTCCTGAGAAACAATCAATTCTCCAATGAATTCTACCTCGATCACTTCAGCTAATACCTGGAGAGATCACTAGGTCCTCAGAGGACTAGCAAGACACATAATATACATGACTACTTTAACAGTTTTAACATGCAAAGAAGAATAGGAAATAGTTCAAGAAATAAAGACTGCAGAGTAGTACAAGAATAAAATATAAGAAAATGGCATGTCGTCGAGAATCGTGATGATAAACATGACTTCGAGTAAATCGGAGTAAACCGCAGCTCAGTGGGGACTCACAGTCCTATAGATCACAGCTCAATGGGGCTCACAACCTATAGTAAGTCTCTATAACAGCTCAGTAGGAGCTCACAACAGAGAGTAGTCAAGTATAGTCATCGTCTATCATAAGGTCCTCGCCTAGAACTACGAGTCAAGTCAAGTCAAGTCAAGATGTTAATAAGTCAAGTCCATCTCAATTATGTCAAAGGGACACGACAGAGGCTAAGCAATACTATCACTATACATGAACACGATAGAAAAAATATGGCTAACAACATGAGAAAAGAAAGAGTAATAATCTACATGCACGTAAAACTAGAAAGTTTCCATGATATGAAACAGGAAAAAAATATATACCAAATGAGACATAAAAGAATGGCAGTATAGAAAAGCTTGTAAGTACTATAAAGTTTGGAAATGTGTACTTGCCTGAGGGTTGCACGGAGAACCAATAATATATCGCCAATCAACGAGTCAGAAAGTTCAAGTCTCACAACTGCCTCCAGAAGCTGTAAAAGACTTTACCAACGTTTCCAGATTAGTCAAATTAGCTAGGATTGTCGGTCTTTAAGTCCAATTCTGGACACATGTGCAAAACGATAATTTTGGGTCAAAACGGTGTCCGTCGTTAGACCCGTTTTGCACCAAAAAGCGTGCCAGAGTCAACGGTCTCTAAAGTCATCAAACTACTTGTCTACAGATTTGTTTCGATGATATGAACCCAACGGTATGTCCAATTTTGGATTCCGGTGGACCGTACACAAATTCGCAGGTTGAGTTGGATCGTGGGGCCCACAAAACGACGATCCAGTCAACTGTCTCAGATTCGGACCAAACTTGGCATACAGGACCCAAAAAAAGATACGGTTCTGTTGGCGTAATTTTTGTCTTAATTTGACGAACGTGCACAAAGTAATTGGTGAATTTCGGAAAAGGTCGATACGGTGAATTTTGACGGATATGCATCAAAGTCGTCACGCACACGCAACCAATTTGAATTCCGTAAAAGCCCACACGTCCACGAAGTCGATACGCACCTTTCGATGCTTTTGGTTCACGACCACGTCGCCCGGATTGGCGGGACACATGGCATATCGAAGGAATTTTATGTTTCTGAAAACATAATTTTTAGGCAACTTTGAACATGTTTTAATTGATGAATAATTCGAGTTAATTAAAAATAAAAGAAGTATTTTTTTGTCCTACATGTTGTCAATACACATCTTCAAATAGATGCTATGAATTTTGCGTGGTTTGGAAGAAAATTGTACACAAACATGGATACTTGAATTGATTTCAATACTATCTTTAGAACAGTTTTCCCCTGACTTTGCGTCAATTTTTCTCCTAAAACAGGGCACCAACAATCATTCTACTTGAAGGGTTTTCTATAGGGTTATGTTGTGAGTTTGTACGAAGAAACGGACCGAAAAATGTTACGAAGATGAAGGAGATATCATACCTCGAAGTCGGGGTAATGGCTGTGTCATGTGCGCGCATGTCAATATTTTTGGGGGGTGGTTCCGGTGCTATGATCGGGCTCCGACGGCTAGGGAGGTACGGCCAGGCTGCCAAGGGTGGTGCGTAGGTGGCAGGGAAGGTAGGTTAGGGTTTTTTGAGAGAGACTTCTTCTCTCCCTCTCGATATGTTTATATATAGGTTCGGCTTCTTAAACTTGGGGTCGGGTGAGGCTCGGGCTTGGGGGGATTAGCTGGGATGGGGTTTTCTTTGGGGTGTCCCACTGTTCCCGCAAGGGAACATTGCTGGTTTATTAATTTTTTCCCTTTTTTCTATATATATCCACATATAGTCATATATATATATATATATATATATATATATATATATATATATATATATATATATATATATATATATAATATGTTATATATAATACTCTCCACAAAAAATCTAAATAAAATCTTAATATTACCTATTCCTAGTATATGGCCTATTTATAGAGATATGAACATATATAATATTTATTTAACAATGAAATACTAAAATAACCAATAATAATATATATTTTATTTAATAACAACAATATCATTAATAATACTAATAATCCTAATAACATTTAAAATAACCCAATAGTCGTTGTTGGTGAACATATCATACACACTGTTTATTTGGCTCCAGGAAATCGTACAGTATTCTAAAATGCCATCTAATATTAATACTACATATATTGTACGTATATCAAATATTTAGAAAATAATGGTCCATTTCTATAAATAAGTATGAACTATTTGTACACACATAAATTATGTCTACATGGCATACACTAAATGCCTACATGGGCTTATGTTGGGTTCGGGTCAAGTCCGGACTAGATTGGTTCAATCGGGTCTCCTAAAAGTCATAATCTTTATAATTAACTAAATTAAATCATTAATAGGGGTTAAGTCACCACTTTGACTGGTTTTCCTAGTTGGGACACTGCTATGACTAGGCTTTCCCTATCGTGGCTAATACACTAGTCAAAGCACACAACTACACTAACCGTACCAAAATTCCTAGTCGCTATGCATCTTAGAACTTAACCATGACTAAGGTCATATCTATATAAAATATTAGGCTATTATAAATATAATCATATATATACAAAATTATATATAAATCTATTTGGATGTATAACATCCCAAAATAAATATCAAAATAATTCAACTAAGTCATGGGACCCTTACATGGTTTCCTACCAGGTGGGTTGGCTAAGTTAGGGTCCAAATATATTTTCTAATTTAATCGAACTCTAAGAGTCAACCAATAATTCTCTTGTGTCGTTCGCAATTAAATAGCACATGGAGACTCGATTGAGTGGCACATATTTGGCATGTGTGTCGTGGGCTCAAAATGGGTCAAAACCATATATTGGGTCAAATGGTTTTGATCTATGTCGAGTTCCAAACTCACGTGGGAAGTTAGATCTGGAATTATGATAAATAATCTAATTGCCTAAATTTGACCCAAAGTTGTGCGAAGTCAAAAGGTTGCTAGAGGACAAATTTGGATGGGACATGATATACAAAATTGAAGGTCATCATGTCTACTTCAAAATTTATGAAGGATATTTCAAGAGTTGGGCATGTATTGAGCTCCAAGAATCAAAGACACAAAAAAGTACCTCTATAATCACAATTAATAAGAAAATACAATGCAATAGATATACAATCATCTAATCGTATAAAAAAATCCCCAAAAATTAGGGTCCTTATAATCTACCCACCTTAAAAGAATTTCATCCTCGAAATTAAAATAAGGCTCACTAACGAAGGACCGCGCTAGAGTAACTAGGAATAGCTCGAGGGATACACTTGGTCACTACAGTGTCTCCTAATAACTCAAGTAATAATCCATCCTAAATAATTTGGTGTTGCAACCTCTCTATGATAATGGTCATCTCTAGTTGCTCCTTTTGGTACTGGCGGTCTTGCAATAATCATGTTGAAGGCTTGCCCCTCCTAACCATACTATTATCACAATTATATGAGTCTCTTTTTTCCTAACCAAGCTAAGTGATACCTACTAATCCGCCTAATCCTCACTTTAAACTAATAAGGTATAATAGTAAATGGGTTAGGTTAGACTATGTCTACTTTATTCTTGTAGAGGGTCAATCATTACACTAAAACTACCACCCTTTTCTCTATTGAGTGACTACTATAAGGACGTAACCTAGTATGATCATCTATTTATTTATATATTAAGGACGTCAACCCACCTTTGGTTAAAGTACCCCATCAAACACATGATGCCCTATGGCATATGGCATCTCTAATCCCCATTATCTATCAAGCAATTAATCATAATATAATAAGCAGACTAACCTACAGTATAACTTAAGAATTTCTGATAAATCCTATATAGCACGATTATTCGTCACTCCGAAATTGGAAGGGACGAGAAGCGATGATATGATAAAGCAAGGAAGAGTAATCGAGCGCAAAAATGAAGTTCAAGGGCAGTAGAGAAATTTCCGAAAGAATTGTCAAGGCAGTTGTGGATTGAGATTCCCAAGGGTTTAGTTATGTTCAAAGGCCCGCTCGGTACAGCAACATAACCGAAACGGCTAACTCGACCTGCATGGGTCATCAAAAAACATATAATGCCCAATCCCAAAATAACGGGTGGAATAGCTCATTTATGAGGGTGCAGAACGTGGCAGGGGCATTGGTGAGTCCAAAAGGCATAATAAAAAATCAAAGGCTTTACAACGCCTTGCTTATAATACTGGTCATCTTTTGCTCGTCTTCTTCTGCGATACGCACCTGGTAGTAGCCCGACCGTAGATCCAACTTCGAAAAGTATGAAGCACTCAGTCAAATAAGTCTGCAATCAAAGTTCATAGTTGTTCTTGATGGCCTGGTTGAGCGCCCGAGTTTCAATGCAAAATCTAATCTAAGTCTCCCGCTTCTTATTGAAGAAAAGAGGCGAGCGAAGTGAGTAGTGGGCCGTTGGAGGCTTAAATATATCTTGGCGAGATGACTTCCGAAAATTCTTTCCTGAGCTCAACCAACTAAGGTCAGCCAAACCAACCCAGCTTTGGCTCCAGGCTCAAACTCGATCTTGCGGTAGACTGCCCTCGGAGACCCTGATTTCTAAACTTAACTGGAGGCTTTCTCGGTCTCGACTACTGGATGAGGAAAAGATGGTTGTGCCACCGATCACCAAATCGGCTTAGCCGAGACCAAATCTACCTCAATCAGTAAATCCGGAAGTTCCTGCCTTCCCCAGGTAGGACTAGGATACGTATACATGCCAGCTATGCATCAAGAGGACTCCAGCCCCACTCAAATACGTATAAGCTGTCTGGTATTCTAAAGCAATCTATCCATTCAACTACAAATATCTCAATCCACTGAAGATAAACTCTTGTACAAACCAAGTAAACTAATGCTGGTCAGACATTAGCAAACTGGTTACTACAAGTAACAAGAAAAGATAATATACAATAAAGTGGACCAGACTCTAATGCAATTATCTTGAACAAGCTTCTAATGAAAGATAAAGCTTGTAAAACTAGGCTATACAGCAGCAATGTCAAAGTAATAAAATATAGGACGAGTGTGAAAAGATATGAACTAAATATACCTAAATTTTCTGAGAAATAATCAATTCTCTAATGAATTCTACCTCGATATCTTCAGCTAATACCTGGAGAGATCACCCGATCCTCAGAGGATTAGCAAGACACATAATATACATGCCTACTTTAATAGTTATAACATGCAAGGAAGTATAGGAAATAGTTCAAGAAATAAAGACTGCAAAGTAGTACAAGAATAAAATATAAGAAAATGGCATGCCGTCGAGAATCGTGATGATAAACATGACTACGAGTAAATCGGAGTAAACCGCGGCTCAGTGGGGACTCATGATCCTATACATCACAGCTCAGTGGGGACTCATGATCCTATAGATCACAGCTTAGTGGGGGCTCACAACCAATAGTAAGTCTCTATCGCAACTAAGTGGGGGCTCACAACAGAGAGTAGTCAAGTATAGTCATCGTCTATCACAAGGTCCTCGCCTAGAACTACGAGTCAAGTCAAGATGTCAACATGTCAAGTCTATCTCAATTATGTCAAAGGGACATGACAGACGCTAAGCAATACTATCAATAGACATGAACACGATAGAAAAATATGGCTAGCAACATGAGAAAAGAAAGAGTAATAATCTATGTGCACATAAAACAAGAATGTATCCATGATATGAAGCAGGAGAGAAATATGTACTAAGTGAGACATAAAAGAATGGTAATATAGAAAAGCATGTAAGTACTGTAAAGTTTGGCAAGGTGTACTTGCCTGAGGGTTGTACGGAGAACCAACAATATATCGCCAATCAACAAGTCAAAAAGTTCAAGTCTCACAACTGCCTCCAGAAGTTGTAATAGATGTTACCAACATTTTTAGATTAGTTAAATTAGCTAGAACTGCCTGTCCTTAAGTCAAATTCTGGACACAGGGGCAAAACGATAATTTTGGGTCAAAATGGTGTCCGCCGTTGGACCCACTTTGCACCAAAAAGCGTGCCAGAGTCAATGGTCTCTAAAGTCGTCAAACTATATGTCTACGGATTTGTTTTGATGATATGAACCCAACGGTATGTCCAATTTTGGATTCCGGTGGGCCGTGCACAAATTCGCCGATTGAGTTGGATCGTGGGGCCTGCAAAACGGCAATCCGGTCAACTATCTCAGATTCGGACCAAACTTGGCATACATGACCCAAAAAATGATACGGTCCTACTGGAAAAAGTTTTGTCTCGATTTGACGAACGTGCACAAAGTAATAGGAGAATTTCAGAAAAGATCGATATGGTGGATTTCGACGGATATGCATCAAATTCGTCGTGCACACGCAACCAATTTGAATTCCGTCAAAGCCCACACTTCTACGAAGTCGATAAGCACCTTTCAATGCTTTCGGTTCGTGACCACGTAGCCCGGATTAGCGGAACACACGGCGTATCGAAGGAATTTTATGTTTATGAAAACATAATTTTTAGGCAACTTTGAACAGGTTTTAATTGATGAATACTTCGAGTTAATTAAAAAGTAAAGAAGTATTTTTTTGTCCTACATTTGTTAATACACATCGTCAAACAGATCCTAAGAATTTTGCGTGGTTTGGAAGAAAACTGCGCACAAACATGGATACTTGAATTGATTTCAATACTATCTTTAGAACAGTTTTTCCCCTGACTTTGCGTCGATTTTTCTCCCAAAATAGGGCACCAACAATCATTCTACTTGAAGGGTTTTCTAGAGGGTTATGTTGTGAGTGCGTACAAAGAAATAGAACGAAAAATGTTATGAAGATGAAGGAGATATCATACGTCGAATTCGGGGTCATAGTTGTGCATTCCCGCGCGTGTCAGTATTTTTGGGCAGTGGTTCCGACGCTATGGTCGGGCTCCGGCGGCTAGGGAGGCACGGCCAGGGGTGGTGCGTAGGTGTCAGGGAAGGTAGGTTAGGGTTTTTCGAGAGAGTCTTCTTCTCTCCCTCTCGATATATTTATATATAGGTTCGGTTTTCTTAGACTTGGGGTCGGGTGAGGCTCGGGCTTGGGAGGATTAGCTGGGCTGGGGTTTTCTTTGGGGTGTCCCACTGTTCCCGCAAGGGAACATTGCTGGTTTATTAATATTTTTTTTCCTTTTTCTATATATATCCATATATAGTCTTCTATATATATATATATATATATATATATTTTTTCTATATATATATATATATATATATATGCACATAATATATGTTATATATAATACTCTCCACAAAAAATCTAAATAAAATCTTAATATTACCTATTCCTAGTATAGGGCCTATTTTTAGAGATATGAACATATATAATATTTATTTAACAATGAAATACTAAAATAACCAATAATAATAAATATTTTATTTAATAACAACAATATCATTAGTAATACTAATAATCCTAATAACAATTAAAATAACCCAATAGTCGTTGTTGGTGAACATATCATACACACTCCTTATTTGGATCCAGGAAATCGCACAATATTCTAAAATGCCATCTAATATTAATACTACATATATTGTACGTATATCAATTATTTAGAAAACAATGTCAATTCCTAAAATTAAATATGAACTCTTTGTACACACATAAATTATGTCTACATGGCGTACACTAAATGCCTACATGGGCTTATGTTGGGTTCGGGTCAAGTTCGGACTAAATTGGCTCAACCGGGTCTCCTAAAAGTCATAATCTTTATAATTAACTAAATTAAATTATTAATAGAGGTTAAGTCACCACTTTGACTGGTTTTCCTAGTTGGGACACTGCTATGACTAGGCTTTCCCTATCGTGGCTAATACACTAGTCAAAGCATACAACTAGACTAACCGTACCAAAATGTCTAGTCGCTATGCATCTTAGAACTTAACCATGACTAAGGTCATATCTATATAAAATATTAGGCTATTATAAATATAATCATATATATATACAAAATTGTATATAAATCTATTTGGATGTATAAGATCCCAAAATAAATATTAAAATAATTCAACTAAGTCATGGGACCCTAACATGGTTTCCTACCAGGTGGGTTGGCTAGGTTAGGTTCCAAATATATTTTCTAATTTAATCGAACTCTAAGAGTCAACCAATAAGTCTCTTGTGCCATTCGTAATTAAACAGCAGATGGAGACTCGATTGAGTGGCACACCCTTGGCATGTGTGTCGTAGGCTCAAAATGGGTCAAAACCATATATCGGGTCAAATGGTTTTGATCTATGTCGAGTTCCGAACTCACGTAGGAAGTTAGGTCTGGAATTATGGTAAATAATCTAATTGCCTAAATTTGACCCAAAGTTGTACGAAGTCAAAAGGATGCTAGGGGACAAATTTGGATGGGACATGATATACCAAATTGAATGTCATCCTGTCTAGTACAAAATTTATGAAGGACGTTTCAAGTGATGGGCATGTCTTGAGTTCCAAGAATCAAAGACACAAAAAAGTACCGCTATAACATAATTAATAAGAAAATACAATACAATAGATATACAATCATCTAATCATATAAAAAAATCCCCAAAAATTAGGGTCCTAGCAGGCTGCACCGAGCGGTTCTCCTCCTTCGACAGCGTCCCCGCTAGTCCAAGACCCGATTCTGGGTGAGGCTATGCTTCAAAAATAAAGCCTCGAGCGTTAATTTGCGACGCTCAGACTCTTCTCTGCTTGGACGCATAACCATTGATATGCGTCTAAAGCAACATGCTTCTGTGAGCATTTTTATGCGCCCACACACTATCATGTGTTATGTGCCCACACGCTGTTGTGTGTTATGCGTCTACGCAGAATGCTTCCATGCCTGAGCGCTGTTATGCGCCTGAACTGTTATGCACCTACATGCTTGTTGCATGTCATGCGCCCACTTGTAGCACATGTGTTTGAGGACTTTATGCGCCCATAGGTAATTTGGGTGCATAACCCTTTGGGCGCATAGGATTTCTCCAACACTTAGTTTCTTTCTCTGCGGATTCTAAGTCTGACTTTCTTCTTCTGTTTTTGCAGTTGACATGGTCGTTCCAAAGCTTGGTGGAATCCCTTTCGGCTCTGCTCGCCAAGTTCTCGACACAAGCCTCATAACTAACATGATCAGAAATGTTCAAGCCAAGATCAGTCATAACCAGCCTTCGGTACGAACAATCGCTATACTCGAACATGATAAGACTTTCCTGAAGCAGATGATAAACGATGAGAAGCTCTTACTCGGAGGGGCACAGAGCTTTAAAAAGTCGTACTTTTTGTTTGGTGACAGCTTGGGGTTTGAAGACGGCGAGACGATACGCCTGAAAAACCCTCTTGTGGTCAGGCCAAACAATCAAAGGATATGGTTACCGTCGATGGATCGCCAGTATCCTCTGCCGGCCTTCACTGATCTAGCCGCGCGGCGACAGATGAAATGGGACCTAACCTCTGAACTTCCTTGGGTTGTTTTTGAAAAGATACAGTTCAGCTCTGGTGATCGGAAGAGGGACTGTTTTAAGTGTGTCAAGGTCTCTACGTCCTACTCCATGAGGGGACTGCATTCCGGTGCCATAATAAACGACATCCCAACTGACCTTCATCCTTATGCTGCTGACACACTTTGTAATCTGATGATGTGGAAGAGTGTGTCATATCCCGCAGGGAAGATGCAGATGGAAGGTTGGAGGTACCATATTTCATTTTGGGGTAACCGTACTGAATGGGTGCTTTCAACTTATGAAGCTACCCTAAAGGCTGCCGGCCTTTTTTATGCTGTCAGAGCTACTCAATATGGCCTAAAGATGAATTGGCCCATGTTCGTTTCTCTGGCTGAGTTGTACAACCATCACACCGGTACATTCTTCACCCTGGACTGGAAGATGGGCCTGGCTCTCTATGAGATGCAGGAAGTATGGAAGCTTCCTTGGGGCACAGAGCCGTATGAAGAATATGTGCCTTGTGACGAGGAACTCCGAGAACTGGAGAAGAAAAACTCCGAGATGATGGACGTATACAAGGAGTTATTCTGCCACTTCCTCATCTGTCACAGGATCAATAAGAAGGAAAGGACTGAGGGGGCCAATGGTCATACGAGAGCTTGGACGAGCTACATCTTCGTTCAAGGAGAAGGAGAGGATCCGGCCTCCTTTATGATTTGTAAGCCCCTGACAAAGTTTGAGATAGAGGACTTGATGACAGATTATGACATAGCGGATGCTGAGGACAGTGATGATCCTGAGAGGAAGTTCCTGATCGACCACTACTTCCGGCAAGCTGAGTTTAAGCAGTCGGAGAAAGCCGTGCTGGCAGCTTTTCTGATGATCTGGATCCGCGATTGTGTAGTCCCTGGTGGTTCAGGGTCTATTGAAAGGATGAGCTGGAGCATGATACTTTTGGCTGTAAAGCTGGCTTTTGGATACCGGCTCGCCCTGCTACCTGTAATGGTCTACGCCATTCAACGGGGCCTGCAAGATTTTATTGGAAACATGGTGACCCCTATCGGTAGAGCAGACTTCGCCGGGACAGAACTCCCCTATCATTTCTTAATAGGATGGCTGCTACTGTACTATCCCAAGTTGATGAATGCTGGGCCGGTGGCAGACTCTTTGGCGGAAGACGCCTTTCTTTGCAGGTTCCGTGGCAAGAACTGGGCCGTCACTAGTGTACCCGCTTGCAGAAGGGCTTTAGGCTTTCTTCAAAATTATGAGTTCTTCAGGGTATCCCCTCCGTTCGGCAGTGGTAAAGCGAGGGATACTTTAGTGGACGAGGGACCCATACGACTAGCATGACTGCTGGGGCATTCCATTGGCTTCAGTCTATTAGGCCTTCACATCTAGTGCTCAGGAATATGAATCAAACCTATCTGGAGCCTTATTTACCAAGCCGTTTTGTACGATAATTTAGTTACAATAAGCTTCTTTTGGGCAATCCCAGCCCGTATCTGGAGTCGACAGTGTCACGACCCGCACCTATTTTTTTTTAAACGGATACGAGACGTGTCCAAGCCAGCCTACGCCGCAGTGTCGGCGGTAGAACGCTGTCACGGCCATGAAGATCAGAATCACAAATAATGCTCATCCACATAATTAATTTAACTTACAATATTCACAAGTTTTACATTTGCGGAAAAATATAAACTTGTACAAATATTTGAATGACTACGAATTAACTATCTAGCTAGTCTCTAAGCCTTTCGTCTGCAAGTATACCCGGCATTCCCCAAGCTAAGTGAATCTACGGCTAACCTGAAAAATGTTGGTTTCCAGTCAGAAATGGAACGAGCACAATTCACTGAATGCAATCTTAATAAAGAAAATAACTATAAAACAAAGGTTAGACATCAATCATGAGTTTTGAAAATAAACAGTAAATACGGAAAACCAATAGCAATAAATAGACACAAAATACTTTCCCCAACTGTTAGAAGTACCTTTGATATGTGATCGGTCTCGGGACAATTATGCGACACTGTCTAAAGTTACACTGTCTACACTGTCTAAAGTTACACGGTCTACAGTTACACGGTCTACAGTTACACGGTCTACAGAAAATATTACAATAAAGAAACATTGTCTACAAATAGTAATCACTATCTACACAATTTAAATATAGTAATTATCATGGTCTACACTGTCTACTTTGTAATAAATAAATCACTGTCTATATTGTCTACAAGAAATAAATAAATCACTGTCTATACTGTTTACATGGTCTAAGGTCAGATCACACATCGTTGGTACTTCTCATTCCCGACTCAACAATTTATAATAGAAAATAATCACATAACCAATGACTAATCAATGAAATATAGTAAAGATCAATATCGAAATGCAGACAATAAACTGTACTCGCATGTGGTCCTCTGCTGGTGAAACCGACAGTCTGAACTACTCAATGTGCCACAATAGTCAAAATCCGTACAACAGTCCCCGAAAGCTGAAATAAATATTACCAATATTTTTAGAATAGTCAAATTATCTAGGATTGCCTATCCTTAAGTCCAGTTCTGGACACAGGGGCAAAACGGTAATTTTAGGTCAAAATGATGTCCGCCGTTGGACCCGCTTTGCACCGAAAAGCGTACCGGAGTCAACGGCCTCTAAAGTCGTCAAACTATGTCTACGGATCCAGTTTTCCGATACGAACCCAACCATATGTCCAAAGTTGGATTTCGGCGGACCGTACACAAAATCGCCCGTTGAGTTGGACCGTAGGGCCCGCAAAACGACGTACGATTTAACTGTCTTAGAATTGGACCAAACTTGGCATACAGGACCAGAAAAATGATATGGTCCTACTGGAGCAAGTTTCGTCTCGATCTGACGAGCGTGCACAAAGTAATTGAGAAATTTGCAAAGTGCACGATACGGTGAATTTCGACGGATACGCATCAAATTCGTCGCGCACACGCAACCAATTTGAATTCTGTCAAAGCCCATACGACCACGAAGCCGTTACGCACCTTTCGATTCTTACGGTGCGTGACCACGTCGCCCGGAATGGCGGTACCAACGTCGTGTGGATGAATTTTCTATATTTTTGAAAACAGGTTTTTCGTAAACTTTGGGTTCGAATATTTTTACATCCAGGAAATGAAAATTTAAACTAAAAGAAAGGTTTTGAAGGGCTACATGCAGTCTAAAATATCTTTCAAAAATGTTTCAAGAATAACTAATAGGTTGAACAGAATTCGTCTCGAAACATGAGGGTTTCGACTGTCTTCAAGTTATCAGGAAACTAGTTTTTCCATGATTTTCTGGTCGGTCTTTAGAATCGATGGGTTAATACCATAGGGTACTACTAGGTGGGTCGTCTAGGGGGTTATATGGGCTGTCCGTAGGATTTTACGGAATCAAAAACGAACCAACGTGGACGGAGAACACATACCTCAAAGTCGGGGACTTTGCACGGCTGCTGTTGTCGTTCTGAATCGCGCTTGTGCGCGTACGTCGGTCCTCCTGGCCGACCACGGCCGCGCGCGGTGCTGGCGCCGGCGGCGGGTGGCCGCCCAGGGTCGGGGTGGCACGCGACGGGAAGTAGGAATCCAGGGTTTAGGGTTTTATGCTCCAACCCTCGGTTTATAATCGCGCGAACGGGGGGTCGGCTACTTCATTAGGCCGAGCAGTAGCTCGGGCTGGGATGAGCTCTGCTCTCCATTGCGTTGCACACGTGGGCCTGCTCATGGGCCTGAGGCTGGGCCCGGGCTTTAATACATTCTTTCTTTCTTTCTTTTTTTTCTTCTTTATTTCTAATATATCTATAAAATCCCAAATACTACCATGTATTCAATCGTATATACCAACATATGTATACGAAATATCTGCCATTATATACAATCGTATATTTATATACGATTATATATATATATATATATATATATATATATATATATATATATATATATATATATATATATATATATACATACACACTTACACTATTATATATATTTATATATATATATACATAAAAAAAATATATATATATATACATACACACTTACACTATTATATATATTTATATATACATACAAAATACACATGTATATAATATAGTCAGTATATTTATATATACGTACACATACATATTTATAATATAATATATATATATATATATATATATATATATATATATATATATATATATATAGAAAAAAAAATATATATATATATACCCATATTTCTTTTGACAAATAATAAAATGATAATAACTAATAAATAATTCATATTTAATAACACAATAATAATAGTAATAACGGAATTCAATAAACCGATAATGGCATATATACCATCATGCACAGTCTAATAATCCCAAAAATGCATAAGGACCTATTTTATGCAATTATCATTGAATATCAAATAATAAAGATATTTATAATATTATAAATATGAATACCTAGAAATATTCGTTACATCACTAAATGGAATACGACCCAATCATACCGACATACATCCACACGAATGTCATTGGGCGTACCGCATGACTACATGGGCTTGGGCTCAGTTCGGGTCCATTTTGACTAGTTTGGTACGACCGGGTCACCTAGACGTCAAATAATATTAATAATGAATAATTAAACTATTTATAATGGTCATGTCATAACTTGGCTTGGATTTTTCTAGTTAGGACAACACTATGGCTCGGCCTTCCTTGGCATAGCTAATACACTAGTCTAGGCACGCCACTGCACTATCAGTGCCATGATTTCTAGTTACCTTGTACTCCAAATTTAATCATGATTAAAATCATCTACCGTAATAATTAACTAAATAATTATTTACAAAAATTCTAAAATTATCATTTAAATCAAATAAATAAATAAAATATTTCAAGAATTTCGGGAAGGGGAGCTACAAATCTACCCACCTTAAAAATAATTTCGTCCTCGAAATTCTAATTCATAACTATTCCTAAAAATATCAAAGTCTACTATTACCTCAATATCCTCAAATTTCATTTCTCAAAAATATTTTATAAACTCGAATACTTGAGGACTTCTACCCACCTTGGTCACACTACTCCCTCAAAGTTAGGTCACTAAAATTTTATAATCATCCAACTAATTGCTATAATTGCTACCAATTGATATCTACTGAATATGGCACCTATAAATCTCACTGATATATCAAATAACCCAGAATCTAACATGCAACAAATTTACACAAGTAGCTAAAAAAATATTGCTAAATTCTAATAAGCGTGACCATTCGCCACTCTGTAATAGGAAGGACAGAAAGATAAAAGAGAATAATCGAGAGCATTTAAGAAGTTTCACGAGCGGTAGAGCGTATCCAATGATGCGGATAGAATGAAAGTCTATGAACCATTGGCTTATTTGTTAGATTGGGCTACTCTAGTCCAGTCACTTGCTAAATCAAGAACCCTTCATTTATTAGAGGGCTTGCACTCCATGCAATACAGAACTTCCGTTCTCAAAGATTAATCTAAACAAGGTTCCTTAATAGAACAGAATTTGAGAAATCGAGATTGTGATCCTTTCCGTGGTTATTTAAACACACGAGCAAGGAATATAAATACAATACAAGATCGTGTCGCGACTTCCAGGTAAATGGGATAATGATTACGGATGACACTGCATTCTAAGAGGCGGAGACTACATAATAGGTATAGGGACCTATTTTAAGTAGTCCGGTTTTAAAGTCCAATTATGGTGGTATATATATGGAGGAGTTTTACGGGGTCCTAACGGGTTCCCTAATTTGGACATCAATCGCTGGATGGATGAACCTTGGATTTCAATCTATATTGACTGGACAAGATCCCAGAGATAAAAATTTCTACTAGGCTAGGGTAACCTAGAATAGTTTTCCACCCAAGTGGTTGAGCTAGTTGTCAGTCAGGTTGGTTAGCTAGGTTCCTAAAGCTCCAAAATGCGCCTTTCGTGACTTTTGTGTTTAATTAGCACGAGAAGGCACAATTGAGTGGCACACTGGTGACATGTGCGTAGTGGGCTTCGAGTAAATCACAACTATATATTGGGTCGAATGAACTGAGTCAAGGTTGAGGCCCTAGTGGAAGTCGGAAGGTATACCGGTGTTGTGGTAAGGGTTATAGCTAGTCCTTTTGTCCTGAAAGTCGTAGCACAAAATAGAGTACAAGGGGACAGGTTTGAGTGGGACCTGATATACCTAGATGAAGGTGGACTCGTCTAAATCTTGCATATAAAATTTGTTGGAAGGTAACAGCTGGTCTCGTGCTCCGAATATTAATGGCACGGCAGGGGACACAAACTGATCTAAATGAAAAGTGGGAGTCCATGGGGCACTAATTTGTCATCCTAGAGGAATCATTCTAATCAATCGATAATCCTTGTATATCCCAAAATTTTAGAAGGCTTACAGTCTACATACCCTAGAAGCTAGGACATAGTTTTGGAAATAACGAGGTCAAAAGAATTTCAAAGTCCGGATACTGTACCTCGACTCTTATTGATAAAGAATGAGGCACGGCGTCAAGTCAATGATTCGCTCCTCAATAAATGGAAAAATGAGTGTGTACAATGACACATGGTCGGTAAAATAGAATGACCTACTCGTCCACAGTATATAAGGGTTATCGATAGGGTAACCAACTCTAAGGCACATCTTACGAAAGATTTCCTAGCAACTGAGTCACGAATTTCTATTGACGCTCAGTCTGTCGGACTATTGCCATATGAGTTGTGGTGCTCATGTATTGCTATTGACCACTGGTAGATCATAGTATGATAGGGTATTTAAGCTATGGTATTGGCTAAGCTAGTGATTATGGGCTTTGGTCGAAGGACGGTTGAGTCAAGGCATAAGGGTTGAAAGTAAAGGCAATATTCAAGAAAATATTTAAAGACACAATGAATTGTTTCTTTGAACATAGATAGTCTTCTGGGTTGGCATTACGACTAAAGGTAAAACCATAATTATTCTCAAATTCAGATGGCTTGAAAGTCCGATAACAGTTTGGGGGCGAGAGGAGAATGAGTAATTCAATCACATGGCTGGCTGACGATAACTACCCTTGTGTATACAACTACCATAGCCATGGGGATACACGGTATCTCTCTACCAATTACGAGCTTCTGTCTTTCCAAATCAGTGAAAGACAAAAAAAAGCAATAAAGAGTTCAAGAAAGATGTTACTGAATACAACCACGTGATTCAAAGGCGAACGTATAATTCAAGAGGAATTGTCAAGCAGTCGCGGATGAGCTCCTAGAAACCTATATATCTCCATCCACGTAGTTTAATTAAACGAAGAGCGAACCAAATGCATCATAGTTGATCAGACCATAATACACTGATTCTGATTAGACAATAAGTTAGCAGGCATCCCCACTAAACATATGCCTCGAATCAAGCTCGAGAACAGAATAAGCTTGCAAAAACTAGGCTGTAATAGCAGTGTTGGTCAAAATAGTCATAATACAAGTACGCAAAATTTTTTGAAAAGAGGCACAAGTCGTTCGAGTTTAGAGAGAATCAAAACTTACCTGGTGTTCTTTCTTCTATAGACATCCCACTCTCATCTTACCCTTAAGGCCTTGGTCGACTAATGGTTTATGGACTTCTGAATTCTATATTCTAGGTAACCTATTAGTGTCAGTCAATTTCCTCATCTATAGATCACGAGGATCATACGGAGTGCTAGGTCGGGAGACATGCTACCAAACTTACAAACTTCCACTACTATTGGCTTTGTATCTTATGGGACATACATGGCACAGTCCTATCCTCTATAGTACCCTAAACTTGTAATCACGTCTGAAATCATTTCACCGAGGATTATGCCTCGTCCGTATACTCGGGCGATGGTAAACTCTTGGTTCTGTGATTCAGATGTGATATGCTATCAGATACTCTACCTTATCTCGACTCCAGGGAATCTACGATCAAAGAGGACCACTAGCCATAGGTTTAGTAATATTCTATAACCTATATTTTCTTAGACTAATTCCAACTCTAGCGGTCGTGTCTTGCCAGTGTGCTGCTGGCTACAGCGAATCCAAGGTCTCCATAATTCAAATAAATGGCGACAGTGCGCTGCTGTCCTGCCATTATGAGTTAATTAACATTACTTTAACTAATCTGTAAAATCCATGAGCTTCTAGAGATTCAAACAAGTTGACTATGACACAGCGTAGGTATTTGTCCTATCCGTCATAACCCCTACAAACGATTAAACATGGAGGAAATAACTGAAGACAAAGAGATACGAACATCCTAGTATCTATTTCATGTGTATTCAATAATTGGGGAAAATTTTGAATCGGGACTAACTCGAGGTTTGTATGTGGATAACATAATCCGAAAAATATATAAAGAATAATTATTAAGGCAAAATAGGAACTAAGTAGGCAATTCATCTAAGATATGAGGATGATATCTAAGAGACAAATAGAGGGAATTACACAGCTATCAAGGTTAGACCATTAATTCTAGAAAGTCCTGTCTCACCATGTGAATAACCTATCCACATTGGATCATATCATCATATCAAGAGGTAATAGTATACCTATGGGGATCTGACAACTATCAAAAATTTAATAACTCCTCATCTACAGTGCATGTCCTAGACTACCCATCGGTAAATTTACATAGGGGACTCCTAGTCCTAGTCATTCTTTTAAATTAAATTAATTCCTAATTCGTGAATGAGCATTTCCTAGTCGCAGGCTCGCAATAGTACAACTAACTTAAGTACTATCACGAGTTCGCATGATTTACGAAAACAGACCTGCATGGGCCACCACAAAAACTTATCACGACCCGCACCCATTTTTTTAAACGGATACGAGACGTGTCCAAGCCAGCCTACGCCGCAGTATCGGCGATAGAACGCTGTCACGGCCATGAAGATCAGAATCACAAATAATGCTCATCCACATAATTAATTTAACTTACAATATTCACAAGTTTTACATTTGCGGAAAAATATAAACTTGTACAAATATTTGAATGACTACGAATTAACTATCTAGCTAGTCTCTAAGCCTTTCGTCTGCAAGTATACCCGGCATTCTCCAAGCTAAGTGAATCCACGACTAACCTGAAAAATGTTGGTTTCCAGTCAGGAATGGAACGAGCACAATTCACTGAATGCAATCTCAATAAAGAAAATAACTATAAAACAAAGGTTAGACATCAATCATGAGTTTTGAAAATAAACAGTAAATACGGAAAACCAATAGCAATAAATAGACACAAAATACTTTCCCCAACTGTTATAAGTACCTTTGATATGTGATCGGTCTCGAGACAATTATACGACACTGTCTACACTGTCTAAAGTTACACTTTCTACACTGTCTAAAGTTACACGGTCTACAGTTACACGGTCTACAGAAAATATTGCAATAAAGAAACATTGTCTACAAATAGTAATCACGATCTACACAGTTTAAATGCAGTAATTATCACGGTCTACACTGTCTACTTTACAATAAATAAATCACTGTCTACACTGTCTATAAGAAATAAATAAATCACTGTCGACACTGTCTACACGGTCTAAGGTCAGATCACACATCGTTGGTACTTCTCATTCTCGACTCAACAATTTATAATAGAAAATAATCACATAACCAATGACTAATCAATAAAATATAGTAAAGATCAATATCGAAATGCAAACAATAAACTGTACTCGCCTGTGGTCCTCTGTTGGTGAAACCGACAGTCTGAACTACTCAATGTGCCACAATAGTCAAAATCCATACAACAGTCCCCGAAAGCTGAAATAAATATTACTAATGTTTTTAGAATAGTCAAATTAGCTAGGATTGCCTGTCCTTAAGTCCAATTCTGGACACAGGGGCAAAACGGTAATTTCGGGTCAAAACGATGTCCGCCGTTGGACCCGCTTTGCACCGAAAAGCGTGTCGGAGTCAACGGTCTCTAAAGTCATCAAACTACATGTCTACGGATTCGATTTTTCGATACGAACCCAACCGTATGTCCAAAGTTGGATTTCGGCGGGCCGTGCACAAAATCGCCCGTTGAGTTGGACCGTGGGGCCCGCAAAACGACGTACGATTCAACTGTCTCAGAATTGGACCAAACATGGCATACAGGACCAGAAAAATAATACGGTCCTGCTGGCACAAGTTTCGTCTCGATCTGACGAGCGAGCACAAAGTAATTGAGAAATTTGCAAAGTACACGATACGGTGAATTTCGACGGATACGTATCAAATTCGTCGCGCACACGCGACCAATTTGAATTCCGTCAAAGCCCAGACGACCACGAAGGCGTTATGCACCTTTCGATGCTTACGGTGCGCGACTACATCGCCCAAAATGGTGGGACGAACGTCGTGTGGATGAATTTTCCAATTTTTTATATTTTTGAAAACAGGTTTTTCGTAAACTTTGGGTTCGAATATTTTTACATCCAGGGAATACAAATTTAAATTAAAAGAAAGGTTTTGAAGGGCTACATGTAGTCTAAAATATCTTTCAGAAATGTTTCAAGAATAACTAATAGGTTGAACAGAATTCGTCTCGAAACATGAGGGTTTCGACTGTCTTCAAGTTATCAGGAAACTAGTTTTTCCATGATTTTCGGGTCGGTCTTTAGAATCGATGGGTTAATACCATGGGGTACTACTAGGTGGGTCGTCTAGGGGGTTATATGGGCTGTCCGTAGGATTTTACGGAATCGAAAACGAACCAACGTGGACGAAGAACGCATACCTCAAAGTCGGGGACTCTGCACGGCTGCTGCTGTCGTTCTGAATCGCGCTTGTGCGCGTACGTCGGTGCTCCTGGCCGACCCCGGCCGTGCGTAATTCTGGCGCCGGCGGTGGGTGGCCGCCCAGGGTCAGGGTGGCGCGCGACGGGAAGTAGGAATCCAGGGTTTAGGGTTTTGTGCTCCAACCCTCGGTTTATAATCGCGCGAACGGGGGGTCGGCTACTTCATTAGGCCGAGCAGTAGCTCGGGCTGGGATGAGCTCTGCTCTCCGTTGCGTTGTACACGTGGGCCTGCTCATGGGCCTGAGGCTGGGCCCGGGCTTTAATACATTCTTTCTTTCTTTCTTTTTTTCTTCTTTATTTCTAATATATCTATAAAATCCCAAATACTACCATGTATTCAATCGTATATACCAACATATGTATACGAAATATCTGCCATTATATATATAATCGTATATTTATATACGATTATATATATATATATATATATATATATATATATATATATATATATATATATATAAATCGTATCTATATACATATAAAATCATATATATATATATATATATATATATATATATATATATATATATATATATATATATATATATATATATATATACACACTTACACTATTATATATATTTATATATACATACAAAATACACATGTATTTAATATAGTCTGTATATTTATATATACGTACACATACATATTTATAATATAATATATATATATTTTTTTATATATTATAATATAATATATATATATATACCCATATTTCTTTTGACAAATAATAAAATGATAATAACTAATAAATAATTCATATTTAATAACACAATATTAATAGTAATAACGGAATTCAATAAACCGATAATGGCATATATACCATCATGCACAGTCTAATAATACCAAAAATGCATAAGGACCTATTTTATGCAATTATCATTGAATATCAAATAATAAAGATATTTATAATATTATAAATATGAATACCTAGAAATATTCGTTAGATCACTAAATGGAATACGACACAATCATACCAACATACATCCACACGAATGTCATTGGGCGTACCGCATGACTACATGGGCTTGGGCCCAGTTTGGGTCCATTTTGACCAGCTTGGTACGACCGGGTCACCTAGACGTCAAATAATATTAATAATGAATAATTAAACTATTTATAATGGTCATGTCATAACTTGGCTTGGATTTTTCTAGTTAGGACAACACTATGGCTCGGCCTTCCTTGGCATGGCTAATACACTAGTCTAGGCACGCCACTGCACTATCAGTGCCATGATTTCTAGTCACCTTGTACTCCAAATTTAATCATGATTAAAATCATCTACCGTAATAATTAACTAAATAATTATTTACAAAAATTCTAAAATTACCATTTAAATCAAATAAATAAATAAAATATTTCAAGAATTCTGGGAAGGGGAGCTACAGATAGGGAGCTTAATCGATGGGGAACGTGCATGGGTTTATTATAATGCCGGATGCACGGGGGCAATTTTCACCATGCCCGAAGATAAGCCCGAGACCCACCTGCTTTATGCTGCTGCCAAATTTTATACTCAGATCAATACCTTTCATCCCCAATATGATCGTGAGCAAAGTTTTATATTGGGGACCAGGTTTGGCCCCACTCCTACGAAGCGAGCCCGAAAGACGCCAAAGGGCAGCAAATAGGATAGCGCCGCTCCAACCGTTAAGTCGACCGCAGTGCCACGACAGGGAGCTGCTCTTTGGGAGCCGACAGTGTCTCCAAGGAAGGGTACCGAGGATGATTATGCTCTCCCCGATCTTCTTCAGAAGAGGAAAGCTTCAACGGAACCGGCCCAGGAGCTATCTTTTAAGAGGAAGAAGAAGACCGTCGCCCCAAGGCGAGCCAAGGAAGCGGGTGCTGGCTCACCTCCTTTAAGAAGATCTTCCCGGTAGACTGGGAGAGGTGAACGACATCACGGGCCATTACCATTCGGGAGGTAGATCCCTTCCTAGACTCTATAGCCGTTTTGATCAAACCGTTAGAAGCTTTCTCACTATTGCATTTGACCTTCGCACAGGACCCCGAAGTTGCGGTTGAGGCAGTGCCTCCTCGTCTGAAGAAGTAGAATTGACAACAGTATCCCCTCCTCGTCCTCGACCGACAGATGATGTTCAGTCTTACCAGTCAAGGAGGCTGAATCGAAGGATGATCAGGGCGAATGCCCGGATTATGGTGGCGACCAGAAAGCCAGTCCCTCCTGTAACATCTTTTTGGGGGCTATATCTGAAATCGGGGCTATAATAAAAGAGTTGGACGAGAATCAAGTCTAATCGGCTTACCCTCCCGTGGGTATGTTATCTTTGCACATCTCTTCGGATAAGATTTTTCGGCTTTGATTTTGCGTGCTCTTCGTGAGGATGACTTCCATTTGGTATTCTCTTGTAGACAAGAAGAAGGAACCATGCATAGAGATAGCCCAAGACATTGGGGAAGGAAAAGAGGTTGTCCCTGGCTCCTCTGGGTTGCTGGTGCGGAGGACTCTGTCAGTAAGCCGACATCGGCTGCAGAAGGAGAGGTTGAACAGCCTCCTGAGGTGGTCGTTGCTGAATCTTCTCCCGGTCCATCTGGGGCCGTGGAAGATATACAGCCAGATGTTGCTCGGGGCCTTGACATTATTCTCCATGAACAACCTGGGCCTGTCCTTGGCTCCCTGGTAACCAAGGCTGATGACCAAGTCCAAGTTAGCGCTGAGCATGCCGAAGGTACGAATTATAACCCTTTCGCACTCTTTCAGGTTCTTCTTTCCATTGATGATATATATATTGTTTTCTTGTCAAGTTCGGTGTAGAAGCATGGAAAATATTAAAGAAAATGACCCATGCGGCCAAGGAACCCCATGCGGCTCAGAAGGCCCATGCGGCTCAGAGAGTCATGCGGCATAAGGGACTATGCGGCCCAAGGCATCCCATGCGGCTCAGAAGACACGTGGCGCCGACCTATGCTGCATTAATTACTTTGACGGCTGACAACTCTGAAAAGAGTGACAGTCCTGACATAAGAGAGGCAATTATGACTCTGTCATAATGACAGACCCCTAGGGAAGAGAAAGAGATCTCTGACACAAATCCCCCGAGAGCCATAAAAATGCCACGTGGCCTTGCCACGTGGGCGTTCGTATGCGGCTCGAGCGAAGACTTCTCATGCGGTTCAGAATGAAGTCGTCCTATGCGGCTCAGGCCGAGACAGCCTCATGCGGCTCGAGCAAAGACTTCCCATACGGTTCAGAATGAAGCCGTCCTATGCGGCTCAGGCCAAGACAGCCTCATGCGGCTCGAACAAAGACTTCTCATGCAGTTCAGAATGAAGCTGTCCTATGCGGCTCAGGCCGAAACAGTCTCATGCGACTCAAAACGGAGGCCTTTCCATACGGCTCAAGCGGACCATTTCCATGCGGCTCAGGCGGATGTATCCCTAGGCGGCTCGCAATGATCACCTCCATGCGGTTCAAAGGCTCGAAGGAGGGCCACTACCCAGGCAGCCCTGACACGTGGACCTAACATTATGCGGCCCAAAATCATATGCGGCTCAATCGTCATGCGGTTCAGGCTCCTAGGACACGTGTCCTAAGCCGATCAATTTCTCAGATTTATTGCAATCAAAGATTGGGTCAAATCCCAATAATCTGGGACACGTGGCAGGAGAATAAATTAAATTTATTCGCAGACATCAGAAGATCATTATGAGGAAGATTTATTCCAATCAGTATTAATTGCTGATGAGATTTGGTGTAATCTACACTCAATGGTCCGGATTCACCACAATCAAAACGAATGGCCTAGATTGACCAATCCACAGGCCGCCGCCATCTCTAAGAGGCAATCATTATAAACCCTAATGATGCTCCCACTATTATAAATAGCAAGGTGCCATTCCCTTGTGATATAGAGACTGAACAGAGGGAGATTCGCACATACAGAGAGACACTCCTCCCAATAATCAGAGAGAAAAATCCACAGAGATCAATCCAGAGAGAGAGAAGCCAGAAGAGCAATACGAGGAGAGCAAGAAGAGCATTTCTTCATCAACGCCAACCACCTCGTCACAGGAGCCAAGGCTGCATACCGATCGTCCAAGGAGTAAGGCAAAGCTGCCGTCGCCTTCCCGAGCCTCTATCGTCACCCCCCAGAATCAAAAATAAACAATTATACTTAGATTGCTGTAACTAGATTTTCGTCCCTAGGCTTTCTTTGTACAAGCAAGTTTGTAACGTGAAGTAAAAGTCCAGTCCTCCCATAAAACTGTTCTGCTCTTTTATATTTTATGGCAAACACGATGGCGACTCTGCTTGGGACAAACTTTTCTACGGCTGAGGAGTTGGTGATGCAATCGGATGCAGCCAAGCTTGGCTCCACGCAACAGAAGATGGTCGCCCGGTTCGACCAACAGGCGTTCGAAGAAATGCTCTCCGACAAGAGCGCTGGCCCGGTCCAGAAGTGAGCCCGCACAAAGAAGGTCCGTAAGGAGTGGAGACCCCGATCCTTCGTTCCTACTGAAGCTCTTGTAGAGATACCCTCTGTTGCTCAAGACGGCGGAGAAGACTCTCCCGCGGTCCCACTTCAGATCATAGACGACTCTGTTGTCCCCAAGTCCGGCAGAAGAAAACATTATGATGCTGGACTTGCAGGGGCAAAGAGGAACTCTATACGATCCGAGCCGCATAAGGGTTCTAGCTGCATGGAGAAAGCCTATGTGGTTACATCCGCAAATCGCAGAAAGAAAACTCACGCGGCTACATCTGTCAGCCGCATAGCTTATGCGGCTACAGTTGCCAACCGCATGGACGAAGCTTATGTGGCTACTGAAGTCAATCGCTTGCAGAAAACCCATGCGGCCACAATTGCCAACCGCATGCGGCCAGCCTGTACGGTCGTGACTCCTAGTCGCACAAAGATAACCCATCCGACAGCTAAAGACAGCCGCATGCAGACAGCCTGCACGGTTTGTAATCCTAGCCGCATAGCGGCTGTTCCACGCTTCTCTCAATCAGTCTTCGACCGTCTCTCATACGGTCCTGACCCTGATGATTCTCTGGATGATAAGCCAGACTCTATGATATTCAATTTGGACTCTTCCAATTATGCACCCGCGATTGCTAAAAGGAAGAAGTCTAGGGCAGCACGGGCCCACCAAGCCCAGTCAGCTGCCCCAATCTCTGACTATCAGGGCGTCCCGCTAATTATTACGCGGGCCTCGGATGGAAAGTTGTACAGAACCACTCGAGTCCAGCCCCCGGTGGCAGACGGACAGAGGGGTTCACAAAAGTCTCCCAAAATCCCGGGAGCAAACATGGTCGGTCCAGACCCATCTGACTTGCGTGAGGCTATCCTCCACAAACGCAAGGGAAGAAAAGATGCATCGGGATGCAAAGAGTCCTCCCACGGACGTCACTGCACCCAAATCATCGTCAACTGCTGCTGCAATGGCACGACTATGCAAGAAGTCCGGCAGTCTGTCTTTCAAAGGCTGCAACTGCCATCTTCAGAAGACGAGGCACTACCCGTCGTCTCCTGCAACTCTGCTCGGAAAGTCCCCGCTGATGGAAGGGGGAAGAAGACGAATTTTTCCAGCCCGAAGACCTCAACCACTGCGACTAAAAGACTGTCGTCTAAGCGGGTGCCTACCACCGGAGTTTTCCAAGGTACTCGCTCTAAGACGAAATCTGCTACAGTGGGAGGCTCGTCGTCCAAAACGCAGGGGGTTGCTGGGGCTGGGGGTAGCACCCCTCCGAGTCTCTACAACAATCCGATATTCCAAGAAAACGAGCCAGGGGAGACAACTCTCCCATCAGATACAGCTGAGGCCGGCGTCCCCGAGGACGTCCACGACTCTCAAGATGAAGCAAGCTCTGAAGCCGGGGGTACTATTCCCTCCGAGTTCGAACCAGAAGAGAATATTCCCACATATCCCGATGACTTCTCGGTACATAGGTATGACTCGGAGGATACTTTCTCTACCGTTTCTCATCATATAAGGACGGTGTTCATGACGGACAATAATCAAAGTGGTTCTAGTGATCGCCAGCGCATCGACAGTCTCGAAGCCATATTACTTGCTTTGGTCAAGTCTGTAGACGAGATTAAAGCGGCCCTTCCAACTCTGCAAGGAGGGACGCCTGGCCGAACAAGCACAGGTCCCGCGGTCAATGCAGACTCGAACTCAGCGGCACCGAACCTGGGCAACAATCCTCCAGAAACAACGGTCCCCATCGTCGTAGACGAAGCACGCGAAGCGAGAAGAGAGGTCCAGGAGCTCCGAGCGATGTTCCACGCTCGAAAAAACTCTCAAGACCTAAGAATACGGCAACCATACCCGGCTGCATGGAGGGATGTTCCCTTCCCACCAAGATATAAGCCGTTCAACATCAATCCTTATGATGGCAAGACCTCAGCGGGTCGATACATCACTTACTTCGAGGTCACCACCGACCATCTGCCCCATGACGATGCCATTCTCACACGATTATTCATCGGGGCACTGGAAGGAGTCGCCTTCGACTGGTATCGCAACCTGCCGGACAACTGCATCCACTCCTTCGCCGGTTTTAAGCGCTTGTTCTTGGAGAGATTCTACGAAGTAGGGCAGGACATCACCATGTCCACCCTCATGGACGTCGTCTAAGGGGAGAAAGAGATGACAAGAAATTATATCGAGCGGTTCCGCCAGACCGCCATGAAGCTACCCTCTGGAAACCCAGATTCCTCCTTGATCGAGATTTGCCAAAAGAGACTCCTCCCGACAATCAGTCTCTGGATGGGCGAAAGTCAATTCAAGGATTGGAAGACGTTCATCATCAGTGCCACAAGCGCGGAAGAACGATTGAAGAAGGCTCGCCAATTGGGGTTGCACATCTCGGACGAAGAGAACAAGGGCAAGCGTCCCAACAACGATAATGGGGGTAGCCCCTCCAACAATCGGGATAGCAAAGGAAAGCAGGCTATGGTGGCCGATACAGCACAAAATTCTGAACCAAAGCCAGTAGACAAACAATGGCAGCAAATCACTTACTCCTTCGAAGACGGTCACGTCAAGCCCATCTTGGACATGCTCATACAAGGGGACAAAATTCAGCTGCCTCCACCAAGACGGGAACCGCGGCCGGCAGAGATGGAGAATCCAAAGTACTGCCATTATCATCGCTATGTCCATCATGCTACACACGATTGCTACCAGCTGAAACGGTACATCCAAAACCTCATCGATTCGAACGCTCTGGCTATCGATTTCGAAGAGGTAACCGTGGCAGCCAATATGGTGTTCGTACAATTTGGCAGCTTCCCTCCGACGGAAACTCAAGACGGGGTGGTCCCCATCCCTCTGGCGACAATGAAGATTACCAATCTTCCACCTCCCCGAGATCAGGCTGCTGGTCTAGTACCCCTCACCACATCACGAGGGGAGGTCATGTGGATCCATCCAGATTTGCTATCGGAAGTGACTCGGCCTATATCATCTTCTACCTGTAAGAAAAAGAGTGGAAAAGGCAGATCCTGCCGCACGATCTCGGCAGATATCGA
The DNA here is from genome assembly GCA_029216955.1 of Iris pallida. Taxonomy (NCBI): domain Eukaryota; kingdom Viridiplantae; phylum Streptophyta; class Magnoliopsida; order Asparagales; family Iridaceae; genus Iris; species Iris pallida. The sequence goes on from JANAVB010031617.1 coordinate 50,645,768, forward strand.
AGAAGCCACAGCCGTCATCACGCGGTCTGGACCGCAATCCCAACCTGTGGTTGACAACCTAGCTGAAAATCAGCAACCCACTACAACTGATGCTCCGGGACCGGCTCAGCCTTCGACGACCGATAAGCCTAGGCCGAGGGAGACTCGTTTTGACAAATCCCTCCGAAAAGAGGCATCACAAGGGCTGGAGAAGCCCTACAACTTCGATATATTAGCGCAGTTGGCCAACAAACCGGCTAAGCTATCATTATACGAGCTCCTGAGACTCTCTAAGGGTGTTCGTGTAGCTTTGAGCGATGCACTCCAAAATGCCGACGCGTACCTGGCTCAGGTCAACCTCACGGGAGAAAACCTGCCTACAGATCTCCAAGACAGCGCCTGTACGAGAGCAATGCCCAACATTGTCTTCACTCCGTAGGACATGCTCATCAAAACCAACCTACATGATCGCCCGCTATACTATACGGGATACATCGACGATGTGAAGGTGGATCGGATGCACATAGATCCTGGATCTTCCATAAGCATCATCCCGAAGGGTGTGCTACATCATCTCCGCATCCCCATGCATCGCCTGACACCCACAAGCACCGCCATCAGCGGTTTCAATTCAGGCATGAGCTACCCAATCGGAAATATTCGTCTGAAGTGTCAGATTGGCGATCTCCAATCCGAAGTCACCTGCTACGTCATAGATGCAGACACTTCTTACAACATCCTCTTGGGACGCCTATGGATACACAATTATATGATCGTGCCTTCCACGCTGTACCAGTGCTTCAAATATGTCGACAAATACGACTTCGTGAGGACGGAATTTGCTGATATCGATCCCTTCAAAGGGGTCGAATCTTACTACTCAGACTCCTGCCTATATGAAAAGTCGAAGAAGCACCTTGGTGAAGGAGATGTACAAGCTAGTACCGAGATAGCTGCAAGATCAGAAGAACCTCTGACGATCCACCTACAAGCTCACAAACCGGGCAGGTCCGCACCCCTTACTGCCACTCTGCGAAAGAACGCGATCAGCCTCTCAGCGCAGGAGGAGCAGATGATAATCCGGCTGCCAAGGTCCGTCCAAGTGCCGAGACCCACAATGGGGCCACTGACAATCAGACTGTCGAGAGTCGGTCAACTCCAAACGGAGAAGCTCAATCCCTCCGATAGGCCACTAACGATACGCCTTCCCAAGAAGGGTCGTCACCCTGATGTAAGGTATGACACTTCTAGCGAACCAGCCACTCATCGCTCCACATCAAATGCTAAACTGGGGGTCGCTAGTCTGCCAACAACTCTACGCTCTGCTCCATCAACTAAACCTATGACGATTAAGCTACCCAGGTCGTCCCCTCAGTCTTCATTCACACAGAGGGTAGCCGAAGAGGAACCAGAGTTAGCCAAGTATGTGGCCGCCCACACTGATGTTCCCTCCGCTGATGATGTAATCCCCCTAGAAAAGATACCTTACTTCATCAATAAAGGGTTATCTTTGAACTACACCGAGCTCAATAAGCTATGTACAATGTATGCTATGGAACACGGTATAGGCACTCACCTACACACACAGGTGACAAATGTGTACACTGCGATCCAGCTTACTCCAGTAGAAGATGCTTACCGAATAATCGAGGGAGGGGACCATCCAATCATCTTCGGCCGGAAGGACGACCCGTATCCCTTCACCATAGAGGAAGTCGACCTCTGGTCAAATACCGAAAGACTGCCTCTGTATCTTTATAGCCCCCAATCCAAATATCTCATGCAGAAACAGGGGTATGATCTGGAGACGACGCCATGTTTGAACTACGGTACTGGACGACGATTACCTTTAAAGCCGCCAGTCCCGGCGGGCAAACCACGGGACTACTATAGCAAAACTCGATGCGGGTTAGGGTATGTAACGCCTACTACGACCCCTGAGAGTTCAGATGAAGAATGCGACTGGCAGTCACATTCAACCGGGTCACCAACTTCTGACTTGGATACCAGCATCGGAGACGTGTTCAGACAAGTCTTGTCAGTCAACATGGCATTCACAGACGCTTACTTAGAAGACGAAGACATCCCCGAGATCCTCGAGCTAGAGCCTTGGGCCCAGCAATTGGATGCACAATAGGAAAAATGGTTCGAACTGAGAGAACCTCTTACTGAAGATGAAGTCATACAGGTTGACCTCGGCAGCGAATCTTCTCCAAAACCAATTTTTGTCAGTAAAAGCCTAGCAGACGAAGAGCTGGAGTCGCTGCTAGAACTTGTCAGAGAATACATTGATGTGTTCGCCTGGAGCTATGAAGACATGCCAGGGTTAAATCCCGCCATTGCCCTTCACAAACTCAACGTTCGGCCAGATACGAAGCCAGTCAAGCAACTCTCCGGGCGATGTCGACCATTCACCCATCTCATGAAGAAAGGCGTCTCATTCGTATGGGATGAAGAATGCCAGCGCACCTTCAACAGCATTAAAGAATATTTGTCGAACCCTCGAGTCCTGGTGGCCCCAGTTTCTGGAAAACCATTTCTGCTCTATGTACGAGCAATGGAACACTCCCTCGGGGCTCTACTCGCACCAAACAACGACGCCGGCCATGAGCAAGCCATATATTACCTCAATCAAATGATGATTGGGCCAGAACACCGATACACCGCTGCGGAGAAGGAATGCCTTGCCCTGGTGTTCGCCATTCAGAAAATGTAGCATTATGTCACAGGACAAACGATACATGTGATCTCACGAGTCAACCCTCTCAGGGTCCTCATGACTAAACCAGGGGTACTCAGCTCTCGCCTCGCTACATGGGCAATATTGCTGTCCCCTTATCATATGATCTTCGTCCCATAAAAGGCAGTCAAAGGTCAAGCCCTGGCAGACTTTTTAACAGCCCACCCAGGCTCGGAGTCCTCCAGAATATATGAAAATGTCCCAGATGAGGTTGCCGACTCGCATGCAACCTCTTACGATGATATATGGCAAATGTTCTTCGACGGTGCTTCGAGGACCGGACCTAAAGGCAATATAGTCGTCGGTGTCGGGGTAGTGCTGGTCTCCCTATCCGGATTGGTGATTAACCGCACTTATTCCCTCACAGAGCCCTGCTCTAACAATGTGGCCGAGTACAACGCTCTGGTCATTAGCCTCCAACTCGCAAGAGAGCTGGGGGTAGAATACCTTGAAGCATACGGCGATTCCCAACTAATCGTCAATCAGATCCGGGGCTCATACGAGGTCCTCCACGAAGACATGATCCCTTATCACCAAATAGCGATTGACATCATCTCGTCGTTCGAGGGGTTCTTCATCGAACATGTCCCCAGACTCTGAAATATCGAAGCTGATGCCCTAGCTGGTCTTGCCGCTTCCCTAACAGTTCCGAATTATGATCGCCAATCAGTAGATATGATAGGCCATGAACTGGTCTGTCCCAAGAACAATGTGCAATTCGTGGCGAGTTATTCCGCCCAGACGATCGATGATGCCCCAGATTGGAGAAAACCTTTCATCGACTTCGTCGTCTACCACATCCTGCCCGAGAACCCAAAGGAAGCCACTTCCATCAGACGATGTTCTCTCAGATTCTTCTACGATACAGAGACGAAAATGCTGTATCGCTGCTCCTACGACGGATTACTGCTTCGGTGTCTGTCAAACGCAGAAGCCAAAGAAGCCGTACGAGAAGCTCATGACGGTGTTTGCGGAGCCCACCAGCCCGGTCCTAAATTACAAGACCGTCTTCGACGAATGGGCTACTATTGGCCTACGATGGTGGCAGATGCGATAGATTATGCTAGAAAATGCAAAGCCTGCCAAGTCCACGCGGACTTCATTCACCAACCATCCGAATTTCTACATCCGACAGTGACGTCCTGGCCATTCGAAGCATGGGGAATGGATATCATTGGTCCAATCACCCCACCTTCCTTCCGAGGACATCGCTTCATACTTGCGATCACTGATTACTTCTCCAAATGGGCAGAAGCTGTCCCACTCGCAGAAGTCAAGACTTCAAACGTGATCAGCTTCCTTAAGCATCACGTAATCTACTGCTTTGGACTGCCCCGAAGTATCATCCATGATAATGGTCCGCAGTTTGCAAGCCACGCTTTCTATCGGTTTTGCGATAAGCACCGTATTCAGAATGTCACTTCGACACCGTACAACCTGGCGGCGAACGGGTTGGCAGAGGCATTCAACAAAACAACCATCAAACTCCTCAAGAAGTTTGTTTCCTCCAACAAATGCAACTGGAACGAGAAGCTCGACGAGTGTTTATGGGCGTACCGTACTACAGTCCGAACAGCTACCAGGAACACACCATTCTCTCTAATATACGGGAGTGAGGCAGTTCTTCCATTAGAGACTCAAATACCCTTACTCCGCGTCGCCCTCACTTATCAATTGACGACGGATAACAACTATCGACGTCGACTACAAGAGTTGGAGGCCTTAAATGAAAAGCGCCTCTTTGCTCAGCAAAGGATCGAGCTATACCAAGCACGCATCTCAGGAGCCTTCAACAAGAAGGTTAAAATCAGAACATTCCAAGTGGGCGATCTTGTTCTGGCAGTCCGTAGGCCAATGGTCATGACTCACAAGACCGCTGGCAAGTTCCAGCCAAAATAGGAAGGTCCATTTGTCATCGAGGCTATGTTCTCCAATGGAGCTTACCGCCTCGCTAAGCAAAACGGAGACGTGCTCATGTTGCCCGTCAATGGCAAGTTCCTGAAGAAATATTATGTCTAAACAACATTCTCCAGATTATTGAGTCACGTACCTGCTGGTACCACTGAACTCGCCTTCACAATTTTCCAGATTTTTGAGTCACATACCCGCTGGTACCGCTGAACTCGCCCTCACAATTTTTTAGATTATTGAGTCACGTACCCGCTGGTACCACTGAATTCGTCTTCACAATTTTCTAGATTTTCGAGTCATGTACCCGCTGGTACCACTGAACTCGCCCTCATAATTTTCCAGATTATTGAGTCACGTACCCGCTGGCACCACTGAACTCACCCTCATAGTTTTTCAGATTTTTGAGTCATGTACCCGCTGGTACCGCTGAACTCACGATCACCATTCTCCAGATTCTCGAGTCATGTACCCGCTGGTGCCTCTGAACTCACATCCCGGTCACTCTTCCAGATAGAAAGTTATGTATGATCATACCTCTGAACTTCCTTCCTGGAGGAGATCCTCCCCCATGATCCAATACCCGCACTTTCAGTGCACAAAAAAGGGTAATCGATCCACAAATTTCCAAAATGGCCATGTCCTCATTACCTCTGAGTCGTTCCACTTCCGCCGAAAACAAATCACCCCTTACATAGAACTTCCATGTCCTCATTACCTCTAAGTCGTTCTATGTGCCCTCCTTCATTGAACCCACTCCTGTCATGTCCTCATTACCTCTGAATGGGAAGGCTCCGTCGAAGAAACCTTCATACTTGCCATGTCCTCATTACCTCTGAGTAAGTATGATGATCCCCTTTCGACCTATTATCTGTACCCACAACCGGAGTACACCAAGGGTAATAGGTCCACAAATGTCCCCTGTTGACCACAAATGTCCTCTGTTGACCACAAATGTCCTCTGTTGACCACCAATATCCTTCGTCGAGTTCACTCCTGCCATGTCCTCATTACCGCTGAGTAGGAAGACTCTACGTTTAAAAAACTTTCCTACTTGCCATGTCCTTATTACCTCTGAGCAAGTATGTCGGTTCCCCTTCATCCTATTATCCGTATCCTAAAACAGGGTACGCCAAGGATAGTAGGCCCACAAATATCCTCAGCTAAGTTTCTTAGCACAAACCTACCATCTCATCATTCCCCAGGAGCCCAGCTGCTCTACGGCATTCCTTTTTCCAATACAAAGAGCACCCATGATCACTTTGCCATGGCTGCTTCAGGTATCCTGACCAAAACTTGTTATCTGTACCTAAAACCAAGGTATGCCATGGGTAACAGGTCCACAAATATATCCCCTATGCGGGGGAGAACATCACCGCAATATCGCAGGTACAACAAATAAACGCAAATAAAGGGTAGAAGGGAAAGTACTCTTTATTTGAAGGAAGAAAAAAGTATTACATATTTCGGGATCACGTCCCTTTCAGAAAGAAAGAAAATAGAAACAAAATAAGAAGAAAAGACCTCATACTTCTGCAAGATCCACGTAGACAGATTGGTTCTCGAGGGAATAGGATGTACCCAACCAGGGAACATCAACCGGCCAACGGGATAGGAGCCCTTTCGAGCAAGTTGATTTATAAAAGTATCGGTGGTAGAAAATGTGAAGTTAGGGCACGCCACATTCAAGAAAGAACCTGGGACCAATCCCATCACAGAACAGCTAGTATGCACCTTGCCGGCAGTCACGGACTTCAGATTGTTATTATAATGGATGTTCCCCACGAACATCCCACTTCTGGTAGGGGTTAAAGTCTCCTCCATCTTCCGGTCCAATGGGAGCATATTGAACCAAGATAATGGGAAGTGTCGCTCCATCTGGGGGATACGGATCGCCATCCCATTAGAGACAAAACTCTAATTCTTTGACACCTCCAGAACATGACTGTTCTTCACGGTCAAGGTGTCTCCAAAAAAGAACGCAGGCTTCAAATACTCCCCTTCAAATTTCCTGGAGTTCATCATAGCATTAAGGAAATGGAAAGACTGGTGCTTGATGGCATTCAGTCTAGCCAGAGGCTCATCGCTCGAAAACTGGTCCATCACATGCTGAACAATACGGTCGTACCTATAGCCGAGAGCAGCTTGGGCGCTACCCACCAAGAGTTCTCCAGCAGCGTTAACCGACAGATTTACTGAAGAAAAGACAGCAAAAGATAAGTTAAACGAATGGATAAAGAGAGCTGATTGGGTGCTTCCAAGCCTCATGCGGCTCAGGAAAACATCCATGCGGCTCCATGAAGCCTTATGCGGCTCCGAAGCCTTATGCGGCTCCAAAAAGCCTCATACGGCTCAAGCTTAGAAGAACACTTATGCAGCTCCGTACAATAAAAGTCTATGCGGTTTAGCGTCGCTTATGCGGCTTCGCCGACGAAGCGCATATGCAGACACGGTGGTTTTCTTATGCGGCTCGCAGCTCAGCCGTAGGGCGAACATGCGACTTGCAAAGACTCGTGCATAAAGTATGCGACGTAGCCATGGAAGTTAGTGTTCTTTAACTTATACTTTGTCCTTACCAGTAATGGGGGGTGAACGTCAGGATGAATATCAGGTACGACGATCGGCGGAGGAGCAGCCGCAGTCGAGGCGGAAGTTGAGGCTGCCTTCTTGCCCTTTGCTGCCACGGTCTTCTTGGGAGCCATTAGTTATCGAAGAGGAGAAGGGCAATCAAGATAGAGAAGATTTGAGGAAAAAGAAAGAAAGTAAAGAAGCCCTTTCTCTCTTCAAACTCCTCCTATTTATAGGAGGGCGGAAGAAGGAGGACACGTGGGCCAATAACCGCCTCATAAAAAGCGAAACCGACTCCTCAGATTTCGTCTCCAACATTCACCCAGGGCGTAAAATCCGAAAGATTTAATGAGCTGACCCTTGGGATTCCCTCCTACAAAACGGCGCTAAAACGAATTTGAGGCAATTAAAGACCCGCACACGTGGTGAGAAGCTATGCGACTGAACAGTCCCCTGCGGCTGAACCACCAACGCGACTGAACAATCTATGCGGCCAAGATCTCTATGCGGTCAGGGTTTCATATACGGCCAAAAAGGATATACAGCCATGCTTCTTATTCAAAGTATTTCAATTTTGCAAATTGAAAACTTTGAAGGGGGTCTTGTAGAAGCATGGAAAATATTAAAGAAAATGACCCATGCGGCAAAGGAACCCCATGCGGCTCAGAAAGCCCATGCGGCTCAGAGAGTCATGCGGCATAAGGGACTATGTGGCCCAAGACATCCCATGCGGCTCAGAAGACACGTGGCATAACAGTGTTCCCCTCCGACCTATGCTGCATTAATTATTTTGACGGCTGACAACTCTGAAAAGAGTGACAGCCCTGACACAAGAGAGGCAATTATGACTCTGTCATAATGACAGACCCCTAGGGAAGAGAAAGAGATCTCTGACACAAATCTCCCGAGAGCCATAAAAATGGCACGTGGCCTTGCCACATGGGCGTTCGTATGCGGCTCGAGCAAAGACTTCTCATGCGGTTCAGAATGAAGTCGTCCTATGCGGCTCAGGCCGAGACAGCCCCATGCGGCTCGAGCAAAGACTTCTCATACGGTTCAAAATGAAGCCGTCCTACGCGGCTCAGGCCGAGACAGCCTCATGCGGTTCGAGCAAAGACTTCTCATGCAGTTCAGAATGAAGCCGTCCTATGCGGCTCAGGCCGAAACAGTCTCATGCGGCTCAAAACGGAGTCCTTCCCATGCGGCTCAAGCGGACCATTTCTATGCGGCTCAGGCGGATGTATCCCTAGGCGGCTCGCAATGATCACCTCCATGTGGTTCAAAGGCTCGAAGGAGGGCCACTACCCAGGCAGCCCTGACACGTGGCCCTATCCTTATGCGGCCCAAAATCATATGCGGCTCAATCATCATGCAGTTCAGATCCTTACAGTGGCTCCTAGGACACGTGTCCTAAGCCGATCAATTTTTCAGATTTATTGCAATCAAAGATTGGGTCAAATTCCAATAATCTGGGACACGTGGCAGGGGAATAAATCAAATTTATTCGCAGATATCAGAAGATCATTATGAGGAAGATTTATTCCAATCAGCATTAATTGCTGATGAGATTTGGTGTAATCTACACTCAATGGTCCGAATTCGTCACAATCAAAATGAATGGCCTAGATTGACCAATCCACAGGCCGTCGCCATCTCCAAGAGGCAATCATTATAAACCCTAATGATGCTCCCACTATTATAAATAGCAAGATGTTATTCCCTTGTGATATAGAGACTGAACAGAGGGAGATATGCACATACAGAGAGACACTCCTCCCAATAATCAGAGAGAAAAATCCACATAGATCAATCCAGAGAGAGAGAAGCCAGAAGAGTAATACGAGGAGAGCAAGAAGAGCATTTCTTCATCAACGCCAACCACCTCGTCACAGGAGCCAAGGCTACATACCGATCGTCCAAGGAGTAAGGCAGGACTGCCGTCGCCTTCCCGAACCTCTATCGTCACCCTCCAGAATAAAAAATAAACAATTGTACTTAGATTGTTGTACCTAGGTTTTCGTCCCTAGGCTTTCTTTGTACAAGCGAGTTTGTAACGTGAAGTAAAAGTCCAGTCCTCCCATAAAACTGTTCTGCTTTTTATATTTTATGGCAAACATTCGGCTTCTTGTTAAGCATCTCTTCCTGGAGCGAAAGATCCTCATCAAGCTTCCTCCCTGACGACCTCCTCCGAAGACGACGAGATGGCCAAGGAAGTCATCAAAGCTTTCTATTCTATCCTAAAAATAAGGCTTCCTGGAGTTTTGAACCAGAATACCGCTTTTGTCCCTGTAAAGGCCGTTGCTGAAAGCCAAGTGGTGCCCTTGAGAGCATTGTTGGCTATGAGGAGCAGGCTAATGTTGTAAGAAAAGTTCTGAATGACTTGGAGGACTGCGTGGCCAAACTCAGGGAAGCCAAACAACGAAGCCCGATATTGCTATTTCATGAAGAAGATGAGGCTTTAGTCGTGGCTCTCGCGGAGGAAGAGGCTACTTTCCAGGCCAGAAAGGATGCCCTTGCTCAAGAGATCAGCAAATTGGCTGATCAGTATGAGCAGTTCGATGCCACAAGTAAGCTCGCGTTGCTTTGAAGAATAAGCTCGCTACCGAAATCACTGAGAAATATAATCATATTACGCAGATCAAAAATGAGATTGCGCAACTGGAGGCCAGATTGAGGATAGTTGTGTCTGAACAAGAGAATTATTCGGTTCAGGCTGCTGTGACTGCCACAACTTCAGACCAAATAAAAGAACAGCTGGTGAAGTTTGAGGGAGAGCACGCAAAACTGATCCCCTTCAAGGATGAGGCTGCTTGACATGAAGAAGTACGCCATCGTGCCATTGCCAAGTCCGAGGCCGAGATTGCGGCTCTAAGGGGTAGCATCAATCGGTTGTGTATCCCTTAAATCTTCTTTTGTAATAGGCTCAATTAGCCGTCAAGACTTATGTATGTTTTTTTCTCTGTCTTTTGATAGACATTTTCAATAAAGAATCTTTTGGCTTTCAAAATTCATGAATGAAGTTTATGAAATATCAGAACTAGAGGTAATATGGACGTAGTAAGGATATTTCTGGTGGGTATTCCGTTGGAGAATTTGATTTGGACTTATTATCTACATTATGTTCTAGATTTTCGAACATAGATAATAAGTTTGAAAGAAATTTCTAATAGAGGTAATGAGGACGTAATAATAGAGAATGTTCTATATCTGACCAGAGATAATATGGACGTGGACGGTTATATAAGATTAGGTAGGAGTGGAAAATTCAGAGGTAATATGGACATGATTATCTTTGGCAAATGTTTTGCTCAGAGGTTATATGGACGTGGCAAAACATTTTTTAATTATTTCGCTGGGGAAATAATTATCAGAAAACAGCTCAGAGGTAATTGGGACGTGACCGTTTTTATAGGATCGAGTTTGGACAGAGTTCAAACGAGGATAATTCCACTGGGGAATCTTTTTTAAAGGACCTATTATCCATGGCGTGTCCAAGACTCTTGAAATACGGATAATAGTTAGATGATTTTTCAAATCATGTAAACATTGTACTGTATATTTACATAAAAAAACATGGTATATGTGAACGGTATACATGAAGGTTACACATAATATTTTTTAATAACTTGCCGTTGATCGGCACCATTATCAAGTTACTATCAGGCTTGGTTAGTCGATATGCACAGTTAGAATATACTGATTCTACAATAAAAGGACCTTCCCATTTATGCTAGAATTTTCCTTTTGTCTTGTGCATCATGACCATTGGTCTTCTTACTGCTAAGACCAGATCACCAACTTGAAAGATTCTTTCTTTCATCTTTTTATTAAAGGCTCTAGAAAGGCGTGCTTGGTATAGCTCAATACGCTGTTGAGCTAATAAGCATTTTTCTTCTAGCGCTTCCAGCTCTTGTAGTTACAGACGGTAACTTTCTTCGGCAGTCAACTCACTGGCTATGGCTACTCGAAGAGAAGGAATCTGGATTTCTAGGGGAAGACACAAACTTCTCATTCCGGCCATTGTACGATAGGCCCAGAGATATTCGCCGAGCTTCTCATTCCAATCATGCTTGTTTGAAGACACAAACTTCTTGAAAAGTTTGATAATATTTTTATTAAAGGCTTCTGGTAATCCTTTAGTTGTTGGATTGTAGGCGGTAGAGGCTACATTCTGAATTCGATTCTTATCACAGAATCGATAAAATGCATGGCTCGTGAATTGTGGATCATTATCATGGATGATCCTGTGAGGTAGTCCAAAGCGGTTGATGACGTGATGTTTGACGAAACTGATCACATTCGACGTCTTTAATTCGATAAGCAGTATAGCTTCCTCCCATTTGGAGAAGTAATCAGTTATAGCTAGGATAAACCGATGTCCTCTAGAGGATGGCGGGCTGATTGGGCCGATGACGTCCATACCTCTGGCTTCAAAAGGCCAGGATGTTGCCGTCGGGTATAGAAACTCCAAACGTTGATGAATGAAATTAGCATGGAACTGACAAGCACTACACTTCTTTGTCTATTCAACAACATATGCTATCATCGTAGGCCAATAATAACCCATTCGTCGGAGGCGATCTTGTAATTTGGGACCTGGTTGGTGTGCACCATAAATTCTGTCATGAGCCTCACGTAGTGCATGTTTGGCTTCTATGTCTGATAAATATCGTAACAGTAGCCCGTCGTAAAAATGTCGGTATAGCATTTTGGTGGCTGTATCATAGTAAAATCTGAAGGATTACCGTTGGATAGACACTGCTTCCTTTGGGTCCTCAGAGAGGATTTCGTAGACGACGCAGTCTATGAAAGGAAATCTTCAGTCTTTGACGTCGATGTTCATTTCTCTTGCGTAACTGTGATGAATATGCAAGGCATCTTTCGCACATAATAACTCGTGACCAGATATTGTGATCGCATGCTGAGTATTGACAGGAACGGTCAGGGAAGCAGCCAGACCGGCTAAAGCATTTGCTTCTATATTCTGTAATCGAGGCACATGCTCGATAAAGAATCCAGCAAAGGTAGAAGCCAACTCGATCGTCGCTTTATGATATGGGATGAGATCTTCGTGATGAACTTCACAATCTCCTCGGACCTGAGTAACTATTAGTTTAGAATCGTCGTAAGCTTCTAGATAGTCAACACCCAGTTGTTTTGCCAATTGAAGGCCGATCAGTAGGACGTTATATTCAGCCACGTTGTTGGTGTAAGGTTCCACGAGAGAATACGCACGGTGTGTAACCAGATGGTCGAGTGACACAAGCACGATGCCTACTCCGGCCATGATATTTCCTTTAGGTCTTATTTTTGATGCACCGCCAAAGAACATTCACCAAATAGGGATTTCCTTAGTTGCGGTGTTAGACTCAACTACTTCGTCTGGGATTTTATTGTAGATTTTGGAAGATTTTGGCACCGGATGAGCTGCTAAGAAATCAGCTAATGCTTGGCCTTTTACTGTCTTCTGAGGGATGAACTGCATATCGTATGGAGTCAACAGCATTGCCCATGTAGCTAAACGGGAATTAAGAGAACTCGATTTAGTCGTAAGTATTTTGAGAGGATTGACTTTAGATATGAAGTGGATAGTCTGCCGAGACACATACTGACGTGTCTTCTCGATAGAAAATACCAGTACGAGACATTCTTTTTCCACAGGTGTGTATCTGTACTCGGCCCCAACCATCGTACGACTGAGGTAGTTGATTGCCTGTTCATGGCCGCCTTCATTCTTTTGAGCTAATAGGTCACCAAGGGAATGATCCATAGTGCGGACATATAACAAGAAAGGCTTTCCAATCATCGGAGCCACCAACACCGGAGGGCTTATGAGATATTTCTTGATGTTGTCAAATGCGCGTTGACATTGTTCAGTCCAAATGAAATATACTCCTTTCTTCATGAACTGAGTAAACGATTGACACCTTACAGAAAGATTTGAAATGAATCGTCTGATGTTGGCTAGCCTTCCTTGAAGTCCGCGTAGCTCTTTAAGATTTCTTGGAGGACCAATATCGAGGATAGCTTTCACTTTCTCCGGGTCAAGGTGTATACCCTTTGAAGTTATAACAAAACCAAGGAACCTGCCGCTGGAGACTCCCAGAAAAGACTTGGTTGGACTCATCTTCAGTTAATGTGCACGCATTAGTTCGAACACCATTCTTAAATCTTGGAGGTGGTTGCCCTTGAGATGACTTTTAACTGTGATATTATGTACGTAGCATTCCACTGTTTTGCATAAATGATCACAAAAAATTGTGTTCATAGCTCGCTGGTATGTTGCCCCTGTATTTTTTAATCCGAAGGGCATTACCGTATAGCAGTATACCCCCAACGGTGTTCAAAAAGATGTGTGTTTCTCATTATCAGGGAACTTCTTGATCTGGTTGTATCCTGGGAACCCGTCCATGAAGGACATCCGCTTGAAGCTGCAAGTATTGTCGATCGTTACATCGGTGATCGGCAGAGGGAACTCATCTTTTAGGCATGCAGAGTTCAAATCACGGTAATCGATACAGACTCAAACTTTACCATTCTTTTTTATGACTGGAACAATGTTAGCGACCTAGTCAGGGTATTGTTCTTCGCGGATGAATCCACTTGAAATAAGCTTCTTGACTTCACTCTCGATGGACTCCATGATATCTGGTCGGAACCGCCGTTGTTGCTGTTTCACTGGCTTAGCATTAGACGAAATTTTTAGTCGTTGCATAGAACCTTTAGGGTCTAAGCCTGGCATGTCTTTATAGCTCCATGCAAAGACGTCAATGTATTCTCTTATAAGCTATATAAGAGATTGTCGTTCTTCACTAGAAAGACTTTTGCTGATAAAGATTGGTTTAAGAGATGATTCATCTCCTAAATTAACTTGGACCACTTTGTCTTCAGTAGGTGGTTTACGTTGTTCAAAACGTAACTCCCACTTGTTGTCCATCTTTTGAGCCTATTTTTCGAGCTCGATTGATTGGACATCATCTACAACTTGGTCAACTGATACCATGTTGATGGACAAATTTGCTTTGAACATGTCTCTGATGCTGGAGTCTGAATCCCAGAGGCAGGAATCAAAATAATGAGAACAACGATCCACATCGACGTCTGATCCTTTAGGATTTGTTGGAGGAGTAATATAACCCAAACCAACACCGTTTTGTTAATAATAGTTCTCGGGTTTGCCGAAAGGAGCAAAGTGACGTATTGGCAATCGTTGCCCTTAACCGTAGTTTAGTCCTTGATTGCTTTTTATATCGTATCCCATGTTCTGGATGATATTCTTGGCCTGCCAACTATATCGGTAAAGTTGTATTTTTTTAGAATCATAGTCAGCTTCAGTGTTGCGATTGGGAGGAGTAAAGTCCAGAACGAACTTTCTTTCATCAATTCTTCAACCTTATTTCTAGCTGGAATGATGAAGTAGTTGATATCTTCTGGTCAGACTTTTTCCCGTAGACGAGGCGTCGTGACCGGTATGCAAAGATGTGGTCTTATGCCATGCTTTAGGGCGTACAATGTATCTATGTATTGGTTTACAGATTGGTAGACATCAGAGTAATTCAAAGATAAATCTTTACTTAGAAAATATACAACTTCTTTTTCACGGATAACATTATCCACTAAAGGTACATTATTTTGAGTATTGATATACTCATTTAGGGTATCATTATCCGGAACAGGAGTCACAGACTTGATTAAGTTCACCACGTAGGGTAACTCATTAGGATTGGGAGGATGGACTTCAGCAGGTTCCACCCGAGTCGTTTTGCAGAGAGTGATGGTCAATGGTTTGACAATACCAGGATTCTTCTTTTTAACTCGGATTGTAAGAGGCTTTGGAGTACTTTTTGGAATAGTACGTCCTTTAACTCGGATAGCCATGGGACCGTCACTAGCGGATGAACTAACTTCAGTTTCATCGTCAGCTTCGTTGCCGTCATCCTTGGAGGGCTGAGATTAATAAAGTACCGAATCTCCATAGTAGGCTTCAATACCCTTAAAAGGATCGCCATCGGCAAACTCCTTCTTTACGATGCTATCACTGTTGACGTACTTAAAGCACTGATAAAGGGTAGACGGAATGATCATGTTCTCATGTATCTACGGACGTCCCAATAAGATATTGTAGGACACATTGGCATCGATTACATACCAAGAAACCTCTGTTCGGAGGTCACCAATCTGGCATTTGAGACGGATCTTGCCCAGCGGATGACTTCTCGCAGCATTGAAAGTCATGATAGTTGTATTGGTTGCAGACAACTTGTGTAGAGGGATCCCTAGAATTTGGAGTAATTTTTTTGGAATGATGCTGAGGGAGGAACCTTGATCGATATACATCTGATCCACCTTAATCGCCTCCATATATCCTGTATAATATAGAGGTCTATCATGACGATTGTTTTTTAGTAGCATGTCTTCCTGTGAAAAGGTGATGATGGATACTACTTCCATAGTGCTACGATAGTGAGGACAGGAGACGGGATCTTCAGCAGGGGCTTGACTTCAGCGAGATAAGAGTCTTCATATAGTAATGCCTCACTTAAAGCTTTCTATGTCTTTTTGGAGAGTCGCAGTAGTTCGAACAAAGACAACCTGGCAGGTGTATTGGCCAGCTATGCCAGTATGTCAAAGTTGTAAGGCCGATCCATGCCTTCGGGAGTTGGTGCCTTCAGAGATATGTCAAATCGTGTCTCCTTCTGCTTAGCTTTGTCGGTAGTTGAGGACTTCGATGGACTAGCTTCTAAACTTGTGGGGGCAGTTGGAGCTTCAGAAGGCGTTGTGTCTTCTTGTGCAGGGTCATAAGTCCATAGGTAAGTCTTTCCAGATCGCTTCTTACCAGATAGAACTTCGTAAATGGGAGAAGAAACCAAATGACATGATTTATATTTCTTGCCCCTCTTTGCTTTGGAAGACACCATCCCCTGCGTCATTTCTTGCACAAGGTATAGATGGACCCACATGATCTTACCAAATTCTGTCGTGAGTGGCACCAATGTTGATGTTAAGTCGGGAGCTGGCGGCAGATTGACGACTTCCATTACTGCCTTAGGGATTGGGACTACGCCGTCTGGGACTTCTATGAGAGAAAAGTCACCAAATTGAATGGAAATCTTGTTAGAAGATACGACCTTGTCTTCAGCTTCAAGGTTGATAACTTGGCTGTTGATAAGTTGTTGTATGTTATTTTTAAGGACGATACAATCCTTGGTAAGATGGTATACGTACTGGTGATAAAGACAGTACTTAGGATCGTTGAGTTGGTTCTCCTCTGCCGGATGCCGTGGTGGAGGCAATGTCAGTTTATGACCCTTCATCAATATATGAAAAATGGTAATAACATCATCTTTGTCAAAGAAGAAAGTCTCCTTGGGCTTGTCAGGAGCGCCCTGAGAATTGGAAGGTCCCTTGGATTTGTCGACCTTCAAGACTTCTTTCCCTTTACTCCCACGGATGGGGATGGTTAAGGGGTGCTTGTTTTTGTCTTCAGATGTTGGTGTCTTCAACCCCAGTAATTCCAGATTAGGGACATCATTCTCAGCAGCATCAGCAGCCCCGATGAAAGTGGGCCATGTATCATACTTATGTATACCCAGACAGAACTTTACTGTAGGAAAGAAGTTATGTCGACAAGTATCCATAAGCTCTGAGTCTGGCATACCGAAGGGCATCTTCAATGCTAGTCTCCTGAAGCATTTGATGAAAGCAATAATAGACTCACTTCTCCTTTGCTTGATCTCGATGAGGGTGGACATACTAACATGCATGCCACTCTCATAAAACCTGTTGAGGAATAACCTCTCTATGTCTTTAAAGGAATTAATACAACCATCAGGCAGACTGCCGAACCATTTAAAAGCTACCCCCTATAAGATGCCGATAAATAGCTTTGACAAGAACGGATCGTCCCTTGGTAAGTACAGAGTCTGCGTATTTAAGTATATCATGTGTTGGCGAGGAGAAGTCATCCCGTCAAACGAATTTAGCATCAGTGGCTTATATTTAGGAGGACAAGTAGCATTCTCCCATTCAGGAGGATAAGGTTGAAATATCTCCATCTTCTGAAGCTTATCTTTGTGTAAGATGGTATCAAGACCGGCAACAAGGGAATCAATTGCATCCTGCTGATTGAGCAGATGTTGAGAAACGACTGTTGTACGGTTGTCAAGAGTCGTTGGCGAAGGACCACCTCCAGCATTTACGGGATTTAAAGAAGGCACAACGGATGATACTCCTTTTATAGTGAAGGAGGGTTGCTTCTGTGAGCTTGACTAGCATGTGTTGAGACGTTCGATTGAGGTGGAGAAACAGCCCCAGCAGTTTGGACTGCTATAATACTGGTAAGCATATCAGTGATCTTGAAAAATACCGTTTCAAGACTCTCTAGCCGCTTGTTGGTCTGATCACTAGCTTATTCATGTCTCCCTCCATCCGCCATGTATGTAGATAACATGCGAGAGGAGACAGTATAACTGGTGCGGATATTGTCTGTCTCTGAGTTGAAAAGGCCCTCATCTTCAGGCAGAGGAGATAGATAGTCACCATCGGACTCAAAGAGATCATCATCATCTGGAAGGCTACCTCCGGTATGAAGGTCGTCTGCTTCAGATTATGAGAGAATACTACCCCCAGCTGAAGAAACATCACCCCCTGCTTGGGAGTCCTCGTCATCTATAAGGAATCTCGTCCTTGACCGAGTTCCCATATAGACTGCATCAGATGTAACAGCTCGCTGGTTGTTTGTTGGTAGACTTCTTCTTCTTCTGTTCGTAAAACTAAGAGAAAAAGTTGGGTTAGTGGTCCACCTTCTTTGATTGGGGCTCCCGTATGGAGGACCCCATGAAGCCATGTTTGATGAAACAGAGCGGCTTTTCATCATCAGAGTGCTGCAGTCATCGAAATACGGACTGCCTCGGAGGCACCTTCATTCTTTGGAGCAGCAACAGCTGATGATAATACTGGTGCACGGATGTACGCCATGAATTGTAGTATCCTCCTTCACTTTACGCTTATGATTTATCATGTTGTGTAGATCGGCGGAAGGGACTTTTGCCTTAAAATCCATGTCACATGTATCGTCGAGCTTTACATATGGGTTTGTAAGGGAAGTTGGCGCATCCGGACTTAGTTCATGTGCAGGGACAACCCCCACACCTAAGTTTCGTGATGACCATGAAGACAGCCCCATGCTATACGCGTTGGGGCCTGTCTTTTTGCTGTGGACGCATAGACCCTGGAGCATGACCTTGGGTGCATGCTTTTCTGAAGTCCTGGTGTTTGCCATTGATTGTAAAAGTACAGAACAATTATCGGAGGACTGAACTTAGACTCAAAATACAAACTCGCTCGTATAAAGAAAGCCTAGGGACGAAAACCTAGGTACAGCAGTCTAAGTACGATTGTTTATTTTAGATTCTGGGGGGTGACGATAGAGGCTCGGGAAAGCGACAGCCGCTCTGCCTTACTCCTTGGACGATCGGTACGCAGCCTTGACTCGGGGAAGATCTGCTTGGTCGTTGACGAAGAAATGCCTTCTTGCTCTCTCTCTGATTGCTCTCCTGGATTCTCTCTCTCTGTGTATATTCTCTCTCTGACTATGGGGGAAGTCTTTCTGTGTATACGTATTCTTCTCTGGTTTTTTTGTTTTTTGTATATCTCTTTATATCTTACAAGGGAATGGCACCTTGCTATTTATAATAGTGGGATGTGATCACTAGGGTTGCCAATGATTAGCTCTTGGAGATGGCGACGGCCTGGGGATTGATCAATCCAGGCCGTTCGTTTCTGATTGTGACGAATCAGAACCATTAAGGATAGATTACACCAAATCCCCATTAGCAATTAATGCTGATTGGCATAAATCTTCCTTATAATGATTCTCTAATATCTGCGAATAAATCAAATTTATTCTCCTGCCACGTGCCCTAGATCATTGGGATTCGACCCGATCTTGGATTGCCATAAATCTGGGAGATTGATCGGCTGAGGACACGTGTCCTGAGAGCCAATAGTGAGACTGGAACCGCATGCAGATTGGGCCGCATGAGATTTGGGCCGCATAAATTTTGGGTCGCATAAGACTTGGGATACGTGTCAGGGATGTCTGGGCAGTGGCCCCCTCCTTCAGACTTCTGAACCATATGATGAGCCGCATGAACCGCATAATGGTGTGTCTGTTTGAGCCGCATGGGCATGATCTTCTTGAGCCGCATAGGAATGATTCCACTCGAGCCGCATGGGACAGCTTCACTCTGAACCGCATGGGAAGTCTTCATTTTGAGCCGCATAAGCACACCCACGTGGCAGGGCCACGTGGCATTTTGTTGCTCTCGGGGGATCGTGTCAGAGATTTCTTTCTCTTCCCTAGAGATTCATCATCATGACAGAGTCATAATTATCTGCTTTGGTGTCAGGTCTGTCAACTTTTCAGAGGGGTCAGCTGT
Source organism: Iris pallida (assembly GCA_029216955.1). Classification (NCBI taxonomy): domain Eukaryota; kingdom Viridiplantae; phylum Streptophyta; class Magnoliopsida; order Asparagales; family Iridaceae; genus Iris; species Iris pallida. Next base: position 50,665,403 of record JANAVB010031617.1, read on the forward strand.
TAAAGCAATTAATGCAGCATGAATCGGAGGGGAGCACTGTCACGCCACATGTCTTCTGAGCCGCATGGAATGCCTCCGGCCGCATAGCTCCTTATGCCGCATGACTCCCTGAGCCGCATGCATTTTCTGAGCCGCATGGGTCTTTCTTGGCCGCATAAGTCAATTTCTTTAGTATTTTCCATGCTTCTACAGGACCCCCTTCAAAGTTTTCAATTTATAAAATTGAAATACTTTGAACAAGAAGCATGGCCGTATTAGCCACATATGCAATCCCGACCGCATAGATGCCCTGGCTGCTTGGATGTGTTATTCGCATGACTGTTTCAGCCGCAGGGGATGTGTTAGCCGCATAGATGGTCCATTCCACGTGTGCGGGTCTTTATTTATCTCCAAGTTGCTTCAGCGCCGTCTTTGTAGGGGGAATCTCAAGGGTCAGTTCATTAAATCTTTTTAGATTTGATGCCTTGGGTGAATCTTGGAGACGAAACCCAAGGAGTCGATTTCGCTCTTCAAGAGTCGGTCATTGGCCCACGTGTCCGCCTTCTTCCCTCCTCCTATAAATAGGAGGGGTTTGAAGAGAGAGAAGACTTCTTTATTTTCTTTCTTCTCTTATCTCGCTTGCCTTTCTTTTCTTCGATAATTGATGGCTCCCAAGAAGATTATGGCAGTGAAGGGCAAAAAGGCGGCCTCTACTTCCACCTTGGATACGGTTGCTGCCCCGCCCGTCGTCGTGCCTGCTGTTCATCCTGACGTCCATCCCCCCATTGTTGGTAAGGACAATGTATGAATTAAGGAACCCCAACCGCCATGGCTACGTCGCATACTTTATGCACGAGCCTTTGTAAATCGTATGTTCGCCCTACGGCTGAGCTGCAAACCGCATAAGAAAAACCATTGTGTCTGTATGTGCGCCTTATTAGTGAGACCGCATAGGTGGCGCATAGACTTTTATTGTACGGAGCCGCATAAGCGGTCTTCTGAACTGGAGCCGCATGGGGCTTTTTGGAGCCGCATAAGACTTCTGAGAACTTCATGGGGGGCATGGATATTTTCTTGAGCCGCATGTGGTTTGAAAACACCTAATCAGCTCTTTTTTATTCTCTGTTTAACTTATTTTTTCTTTGTCTGTTCTTCAGTGAATTTGCTGGTAAATGCCGCCGGAGAACTCTTGGTGGGTAGCGCTCAAGCTGCTCTCGGCTATAGGTACGACCATATTGTTCAGCACGTGACGGATCAGTTTTCGAGCGATGAGCCTATGGCCAGATTGAATGCCATCAAGAATCAGCCTTTCCATTTCCTTAATGCTATGATGAACTCCGGGAAATTCAAAGGAGAGTTTTTGAAGCCTGCGTTCTTTTTTGGAGACGCCTTGACCGTGGAGAATGATCATGTTCTAGAGGTGTCAGAGGATTGGAATTTTGTTTCTAACGGGATGGCGATCCGCATCCCTCAGATGGAGCAACACTTTTCATTATCTTGGTTCAATATGCTCCCTTTGGACCGGAAGATGGAGGGGACTCTAACCCCTACCAGGAGTGGGATGTTCGTGGGGAACATCCGTTATAATAACCATCTGAAGTCCGTGGTTGCTGGCAAGGTGCATACTAGTTGTTCTGTGACAGGGTTGGTCCCAGGTTCTTTCCTGAATGTGGCAGGTCCTAACTTCACGTTTTCTACCGTCGATACTTTTATAAATCGACTTGCCCGGAAAGGCTCCTATCCCGTTGGTCGGTTGACGTTTCCTGGTTGGATACACACTATTCCCTCGTGGATCAATTTATCTACCTGGATCTTACAGAAGTATGAGGCTTTTTTGTGCGAGATTGGCCTGTACCATGCTATCCGAGGTACCAGTCATGGCTTGTTCATAAACAAGAAGCTATTCATGTCCCTGCTGGAAATGTATAATTGTCGTACAGGGACCTTTTACACACCTGTAGGGGAGATGGGACTTGCGCTCCATGAAATGCATGCGGTCTCCAAGCTTCCTTGGGGGGACGAAGCGTTTGAAGCATATACTCCCACTAATGAGGAACTCGAAGATTTGGAACGACGGTATCCTGGCTTTGCAGCCCTTTACCAGGAGATATTGTGTCATTATAACACATGCCATCAGATAACCCGCAAGGATAACCTGGAAGGGAATGCTCCCTACACCAAGGATTGGGTGCATTATCTCTTCTCAGCAGATGCCTCAGGTCTGGTTACCTCTCGTCGCCCTAGGTCTCGGGAGGCGGTCAAAGAATTGGTGTCATCTACTAGTGGCAGATTCGGGAGCCAAACCGACACTTTCGATTACTTTTACTAGGATACTCAAGAGCTGTCTGAGAAAGCGCTTCTGGCAGGATTTTTGATGATCTGGCTACGAAATTGTGTAGTCTCGGGAGGAACCGGTTCTATTGAGAGAATTTGTTGTAACTTTATCCTTCCGGCTGTGAAATTAGTCTTGCGAATCAGGCTAGCTCTCCTTCTGGCTATGGTGTGTAGCATACACCGTGGCCTTCGTACCTTCACGTCCAAAGTCATTGCCCGCGATGTGACCAAGGATTTTGAACGAACTGAGTTACCTTATCATTATTTGATGGGGTGGCTGCTGATACATTATCCATCTTTGATGAGGTCGGGCTCTGAGGGCGGTGCGACTGATGATGACGCCCTTATCTTCCGCCGTAATGAGCCTTGGGAATGTGAGGCCATGCGGGTTTGCCGGATGGTCTTGGCAAGGGCAGATAAGTATCATATTTTCGTATCCGTCCCTCGCTTTTCTGCCAGGGACATAGAGACTGTGCATATAGACGGTATTGTGCCTCCTCAACTTCTGGATAGCCAGATGCTCTTATGGTTGCGTAACATCCGTCCCTCACATCTGGTGTACCGTAACCGTAATGCTGTTTTTCTGGAGCCGTATCTTCCTAGCAGGTTTGCCCGGCAGTTTGGGTACAGCCAACTTTGTTTAGACAGCCCCAGCTCTTGTCTGGGTTATGAGGGAAGTCTTCTTGATGGTATCAGAGCTTGGCAATATTATGATACGTTCCATACTCGCACCATTTTCTCGGTCCCTGCTATTAAGGAGTCAGTGGAGATCTTGTATATGGCGGCTCTGTATCATGTAATGGCGAATAAGCCCCCGGTCGGTTTTAACCCAGGTACCAGTTTTATTGCTGGCACCGGTCTGGAGGAAGGCTCTCAAGGGGCCAAGAAAAGAAAGACTAGAGCCGAAGTGCCAAATTTGGATTCCGCTGCTGAAGGTGATGAAGACAACAAGCATAATGAAGATGACTCTATCCTTCCAGTGGTAGGCGCAGAGGTGGGTCAGTTGCATGTTTTGTCAGATGAGATGCTGAAGGATCAGTCCCTTGTTGCGCCTGGTCCTATCCCGAAACGTAGCAGGCAGGTTCCTCCTGTAAGCAGTGTTTCTCGATCCCGGAAGCTGGTTGCGACTAGGCACCGTCCGCCAGCCACAAAAGAGAGTGGAGAAGAAGTCAACCCCGCGTCAGAGGTAACAAAACTGCTCTCGATCCCTTCTTCCTTCTTTCTTTTGAGTTTCAATCCTGATTGTCTTCGTTCCCTCTTTTAGGTGTCGGGGGAAGAAGAAGAGTTTCAGGATATCGAGGCGGTGACCCAGGATGACGGGGACTCCCATGAGCCTGTTCCTATTCAAGAGGACGCAGATCAATCTGTATCCCCCTTTAAGGTGACGGGGTCAGGGGACGTGACTGAGTTTAACTCGGGGATCGCGGGTGGGGGGACCATGACAGTTGTGGATGAGCCGCGACCTTCATGCCCCTCCCCTGGTAAGATTAGCCGAATCTTAACCCGTGAGGAAGCCTATCTGCTCTATCATCATGTCCTTCGGGTCACATCGATTGACTGTTATTCTGGACATTCAGGTCCTGTCCCTTCAGTGCCGAGGATGGACGTCGTCGAGACAACCCCAACCGAAGGGGCATCGGTAAAAAGGGGTGTACTTTCTCACTGCCCGACTCGTCTTGATGGGCCTTCTGGGGGCCCGAGTTTAACGGGCCAGTTCTTGGGGCAGTCGGGGCAGGGAACAATGGTCCTTGCATCATCCTCTGCTCTAATGGCTTCGAGAATCGACCTTTCTTCCCTGCCGAGCATCCAAGCTCTCCGGGCGGCGGAAGACGAGTTGGCCGCTATTCATGCATCGTTCTGCTCGGACTCCGCTCCCTTGGTGGCGAGCTCTAGCGTTACTCCTCCGACGTTGCCGCTCCGGCTTCCTCTGACGCCCTCCTCTGCTGAAGTATTGAACGACGCGTTGCAGGATGTAGTTGCCAGTTTCCATCGTCATTTGAAGAGGGGAATCGAGGCCGCTGTAGAAAGAGGGACCTCTTTTACCTTGGCCCGAAGATGCGCCCATGGTCAAATAAACATCCTTAGGGATCTTTCTGATGATGCAGGAATGGCTTCGCTTCTGGAGACAAAATTACTGGAGGCTGATCAGCTGGTGTCCGAGCTTCGAGTATTGCGGCAGGCTGATCTGCCTGCTGTTATAAACGAGGAACAGAATTCCCTTATTGCTGTTATAGAGAGGACCAGAGCGGCTCGAGATAAGACCAGACCGGCTGCACTGAAGGATCTCAGCGACTTAGCTGATCGGTATGATCAATTGAGTTATGCGACCGAAAATGTTGTGGCTCGGGAGGAGTCTGTCTCTCGTGAGATTACCGAGACGCGGGAGCAGATCCTTGCGCTTCAGAAGAAGTTGACTTTCCTGGAGTCTGAACTCGAGACTGCCCGCAATGACAGGGGGCTAATTGTTCAGGAAGCTGACAGGGTTACTCAAGCTTCGACTGACCTGGAGGCTGTCTTGAAGAAAATGGAAGATGACTGTCAGGTGCTCCTGGATTTGGACAATGAGGAGCGGTTACTCCAGGAGGCCGAGCGTCGCGCTCGGCAACGTATTGAGCGGAAGACCACCTCAGTGAGAGACCGCCTCATAGAATTGAGTAACACTGAAATGTAGTCGGCCTTTTCTTTTCCTTTCTTTTTCTTTCTCTTCTCTCTCTTTTTTTTTGAAAGGGACGTGGTCCCGAAATATATAGTACTTCTTTTCTTCCTTCAAATAAAGAGTATTTTCCATTCTACCCTTCATTTGTATTGCCTGTTGTGCCTGTGATATTGTGGTGATGTTCTCCCTCGCATAGGGGATATATTTGTGGACCTGTTACCCATGGCGTACCTTTGTTTTAGGTAGAGATAACAAGTTTCGGTCAGGATACCTGAAGCAGCCATAGCAAAGTGGTCATGGGTGCTCTTGGTATTGAGAAAAGAATTGCCGTAGAGCAGCTGGGCTCCTGGGGCATGATGAGGTGATAGGTTTGTGTTAAGAAATTTAGCTGAGGATATTTATAGGCCTATTACCCTTGGCATACCCTGGTTTAGGATACGGGTAATAGGATGAAAGAAAACTGACATACTTGCTCAGGGGTAACGAGGACATGGTAAGTAGGAAATTTTTTGAATGTAGAGTCTTCCTACTCAGAGGTAATGAGTACATGGCAGGAACGAACTCGACGGAGGGTATTGGTGGTCAACAGAGGACATTTGTGGTCAACAGAGGACATTTGTGGTCAACAGAGGACATTTGTGGTCAACAGAGGACATTTGTGGACCCATTACCCTTGGCGTACTCCGGTTGTGGGTACAGGTAATAGGTCGAAAGGGGATCATCATACTTACTCAGAGGTAATGAGGACATGGCAAGTATGAAGGTTTCTTCGACGGAGCCTTCCCATTCAGAGGTAATGAGGACATGACAGGAGTGGGCTCAATGAAGGGGGGTACGCAGAATAACTCAGAGGTAATGAGGACATGGAAATTCTATGTAGGGGTGATTTGTTTTTGGCAGAAATGGGACGACTCAGAGGTGATGAGGACATGGTCATCTTGGAAATTTGTGGATCCGTTACCTTTATTGTGCACTGGGAGTGCAGGTATTAGATCATGAGGGAGGATCTCTTGTAGGAAGAAAGTTCAGCGGTATGATTATACATGACTTTCTTTCAAAAGAGTGACCGGGATGTAAGTTCAGGGGTACCGATGGGCACATAACTCGACAATCCATGAATGTTGGAATCAAAGTATAAGTTCAGAGGTACCAGCAGGTACATGACTTGGGAATTTGGGATATGAGTTCAGTGGTACAAGAGGGTACGTGACTCGATAAGTTAGAAAATTAGGGGGTTGAGTTCAGTGGCACCAGCGGGCACATAACTCGAAACTCTGGAAAATGTTGTTTAAACATAGTATTTCTTCAGGAACTTGCCGTTGACGGACAACATGAGCAAGTCTCCGTTCTGCTTGGCGAGGCGGTAAGCACCATTGGAGAACACAGCCTCGATAATAAATGGGCCTTCCCATTTTGGCTGGAACTTGCCGGTGGTCTTGTGAGTCATGACCATTGGCCTCCTGACTGCCAAAACAAGATCGCCCACTTGGAATGTTCTGACTTTGACCTTTTTGTTGAAGGCTCCTGAGATGCGTGCTTGGTATAAATCGATCCTTTGCTGAGCTAGGAGGCGTTTTTCATCTAAGGCCTCTAACTCTTGTAGTCGACGTCGGTAGTTATCATCCGTCGTCAATTGATAAGTGAGGGCGACTCGGAGTGAGGGAATCTGAGTCTCTAATGGGAGAACTGCCTCACTCCCGTACACCAGAAAGAATGGTGTATTCCCGGTGGCTGTTCGAACCGTGGTGCGATAAGCCCATAAGCACTCGCCGAGCTTCTCGTTCCAATCGCGTTTGTTGGAGAAGACAAATTTCTTGAGGAGTTTGATGATAGTTTTGTTGAATGCCTCTGCTAACCCGTTTGCTGCCGGGTTGTATGGTGTCGAAGCGACATTCTGAATGCGGTGTTTGTCGTAGAATCGGTAGAATGCGTGGCTTATAAACTGCGGACCATTATCATGGATAATCCTTCGAGGCAGTCCAAAGCGGTAGATGACGTGGTGTTTCAGGAAGCTGATCACGTTCGAAGTCTTGACTTCGGTGAGTGGGACAGCTTCTGCCCACTTTGAGAAGTAATCAGTGATCGCAAGTATGAAGCGATGTCCTCGGGAGGAAGGTGGGGTGATTGGACCAATGATATCCATTCCCTATGCTTCGAATGGCCAGGACGCCACTGTCGGATGTAGAAATTCGGATGGTTGGTGAATGAAGTCTGCGTGGACTTGGCAGGCCTTGCATTTTCGGGCATAATCTATTGCATCAGCCACCATCGTGGGCCAGTAGTAGCCCATCCGGCGAAGGCGGTCTTGCAGCTTAAGGCCAGGCTGATGGGCCCCGCAGACACCGTCATGAGCCTCTCGTACGGCTTCTTTGGCTTCTGCGTTCGACAAGCACCGAAGTAGTAATCCGTCGTAGGAGCGGCGATACAGCATTTTCGTCTCTGTATCATAGAAGAATCTGAGAGAACGCCGTCTGATAGAAGTAGCCTCCTTCGGGTTCTCGGGCAGGATGTCGTAGACCACAAAGTCTATGAATGGTTGTCTCCAGTCTGGCGCTTCGTCGATCATCTAAGCAGAATAACTCAACATGGCTTGAACGTTGTTCTTGGGGCAGACTAGCTCATGGCCGATTACATCGACCGAATGATGAGAGTGGTTTGGCACTGCTAGGGAAGCAGCCAGGCCTGCTAGGGCATCAGCTTCAATATTTTGGAGTCTGGGGACGTGTACGATGAAGAATCCCTCGAATGATGAGATAATGTTGATCGCTATTTGGTGGTAGGGGATCATGTCTTCATGGCGGACTTCGTACGTCCCCCGAATCTGGTTGACGATTAATTACGAATCGCCGTTTGCTTCAAGGTATTCTATCCCCAGTTCTCTTGAGAGTTGGAGGCCAATGACCAAAGCGTTGTACTCGGCCACATTGTTAGAGCAGGGTTCCGTGAGAGAGTAGGCGCGATTGATCACTAGCCCGGTAGGAGAGACCAATACTACTCCGACTCCGACGACGATGTTTCCCTTGGGTCCGGTTCTTGAAGTGCCATCGAAGAACATCCGCCATATGTTATCGTGGGTGGTTGTATTTGAATCGGCGACCTCATCTGGGATTTCTTCGTATATTCTGGATGATTTCGATCCTGGATGGGCCGCCAAAAAGTCTGCCAGGGCTTGACCTTTGACAGCCTTCTACGGGACGAAGATCATATGATAGGGGGACAGCAATATCGCCCATGTAGCGAGGCGGGAGCTGAGTGTCCCTGGTTTGGTCATGAGGACCCTGAGAGGGTTGATTCGTGAGATCACATGTATGATTTGCCCCGTGACATAGTGTCGCATCTTTTGAATGGCGAATACCAGGGCGAGGCATTCTTTCTCCACTGCGGTGTATCGATGTTCGGGCCCGACCATCATTCGACTGAGATAGTAAATGGCCTGCTCGTGGCCTGCGTCGTTGTTTTGTGCCAACAGGGCACCGAGGGAGTGTTCCATTGCTCGTATATAGAGCAGGAATGGTTTTCCAGGGTCCGGGGCCACCAGGACTGGAGGATTTGATAAATATTCTTTGATGTCATCGAAAGCGCGCTGGCATTCCTCGTCCCATACGAATGAGACTCCCTTCTTCATGAGGTAGGTGAATGGTCGGCATCACCCGGAGAGGTTGGAAATGAACCTCCTGATATAAGCTAGCCTCCCTTGGAGGCCTCTAAGTTCACGGAGATTTCTCGGGGGACCCATCTCCATGATTGCCCTCGTTTTCTCGGGGTCTACATGGATACCCCGTGCAGTAATGATGAAGCCCAAGAACTTCCCGCTGGATACGCCCAAGAACAATTTCGTAGGGTTCATCTTCAGATTGTGGGCTCGCATTAAGTTGAACACCGTTCTCAGGTCTTGCAGATGATCTTCCTTACGGCGACTCTTGACGGCGATGTCGTCGACATAGCATTCCACTGTCTTGCACAAATATTCTCTGAAAATGATACTCATGGCTCGCTGATATGTAGCGCCAGCATTCTTTAGACCGAATGGCATGACTGTGTAGTAGTATGTGCCAATCGGGGTTCGGAATGAGGTGTGCTTTTCGTCGTCGGGAGACATCTTGATTTGATTGTACCCCGAGAATCCATCCATGAATGACATACGTTCAAAGCCGCATGTATTGTCGATCATGATGTCTGTGATAGGAAGGGGAAATTCATCTTTGGGGCATGCCTCGTTCAGGTTGCGGAAGTCGATGCAGATTCGAATCTTCCCATTCTTCTTGAGGACGGGTACTATATTGGCGACCCAATCAGGATGTTGCTCTTCACGAATAAAGCTGCTGACTATTAGCTTGTTGACTTCGGCTTTGATCGCGTCCATGACACCTGGACGGAAGCGTCGTTGTTGCTGCTTGACTGGCTTTGTATCTGGCCGTATATTGAGTTTGTGGAGAGCGATGTCAGGATTTAACCCCGACATGTCTTCATAGCTCCAGGCGAACACATCAATGTATTCTCTGACAAGTTCTAACAGCGACTCTCGTTCTTCGTCAGTTAGGCTTTTACTGATAAAGATCGGTTTTCGAGAAGATTCGCTGCCGAGATCCACTTGTATGACCTCATCTTCAGTAGGAGGTTCTCTCAGTTCGAACCGTTTTTCCCATTGTGCGTCTAATTGCTGGGCCCATGGCTCTAGCTCAAGGATTTCGGGGATGTCTTCGTCTTCCTCGTAAGCGTCGGTGAATGCCATGTTGACTGACATGACTTGTCAGAACACATCTCCGATGCTGGTATCTGAGTCGGAAGTCGGTGATCCGGTTAAATGTGACTGCCAGTCGCATTCTTCATCTGAGCTTTCAGGGGTCGTAGTAGGCGTTACATACCCTAAACCGCATCGGGTTTTGTTATAGTAGTTCCGTGGTTTGCCCGTCGGGGCTGGCATCTTCAAAGATAATCGTCGTCCAGTGCCGTAGTTCAATCCTGATATTGTCTCTAGATCATACCCCTGTTTCTGCATGAGATATTTGGATTGAGGGCTATAGAGATACAGAGGCAGTCTTCCAGCATCTGACCCGAAGTCGATTTCTTCCATGGCGAGGGGATGCGGGTTGTTCGTCCGGCCGAAGATGATTGGGTGGTCCCCTCCCTCGATTATTCGGTAAGCGTCTTCTACTGGAGTAAGTTGGATAGCGGTGTACACATTTGTCACCTGTGTATGTAGGTGAGTGCCTATACCGTGTTCCATAGCATACATTGTACATAGCTTATTGAGCTCGGTATAGTTCAAAGATAACCCTTTATTGATGAAGTAAGGTATCTTTTCTAGAGGGATTACATCATCTGCGGAGGAAGCGTCAGTGTGGGCAGCCACATACTTGGCTAGCTCTGGTTCCTCTTCGGCTACCCCCTGTGTGAATGAAGATTGAGAGGGCATCCTAGTCAGCTTGATCTTCAGAGGTTCAACTGACGGAGCAGAGCGTGGGGTTGTCGATAGACTAGCAACCCCCAGTCTGGCACTTGATGTGGAGCGAGGGGTGGCTGGTTCGCTTGAAGTGTCAGACCTCGCATCGGGGTGACGACCTTTCTTAGGCAGGCGTATCGTCATAGGTCTAATGGAGGGATTGAGCTTCTCTGTTTGGGATTGACCGACTCTCGGCAATCTGATGGTAAGTGGCCCTGTCGTGGGTCTCGGTACCTGGCCGGACCTTGGCAGCCGGATTCTCAACTCCTCTTCCTGTGCCGAGAGGCTGATCGCGTCCTTACGCAGCGTGGCCGTAAGGGGTACAGATTTGCCCGATTTGCGAGCTTGGAGGTGGATCGTCAGAGGTTCTTTTGATCATGTGGCCGTTTCGGCACCAGCTTGCTCATTTCCTCCATCAAGGTGCCTTTTCGACTTTTCGTATAGGCAGGAGTCCGAGTAGTAAGATTCGACCCCTTTGAAGGGATCGATGTCAGCAAATTCTGTCCTCACGAAGCCGTGCTTGTCGACATATTTGAAGCATTGGTGTAGCGTGGAAGGCACGATCATGTAATCGTGTATCCAAGGGTGCCCCAAAAGGATGTTGTATGAAGTATCGGCATCTATGACGTAGCAAGTGACTTCTGATTGGAGATCGCCAATCTGACATTTCAGACGGATCTTCTCGATTGGGTAGCTCCTGTCCGAATTGAAACCGCTAATGGCGGTGCTTGTAGGCATCAGACGATGCATCGGAATACGAAGATGATGTAGCAGACCCTTTGGAATGATGCTTATGGAAGACCCAGGGTCAATGTACATCCGGTCCACCTTTATGTCGCCGATGTAGCCTGTGTAGTATAATGGGCGATCGTATAGATTAGTCTTGATGAGCATGTCTTGTGGAGTGAAGACGATGTTGGGCATTGCTCCCATACAGGCACTGTCTTGGAGGTCTGCGGGCTGATTTTCTCCCATGAGGTTGACCTGAGCCAGGTACGCATCGGCATTTTGAAGTGCATCGCTCAAAGCTGTGCAAACATCCTTCGAGAGCCTCAGGAGTTCATATAAGGACAATTTGGCCGGTGTATTGGCCAATTGCGCCAAGATGTCGAAGTTGTAGGGCCTCTCCAGCCCCTGAGATGTTTCCTTTCGGAGGGATTTGTCGAAGCGAGTCTCCTTCGGCCTAGGCTTGTCAGTCGTCGAAGGCTGAGCCGGTCCCGGAGCATCCGTGGTAGTGGGCGGATGATCATCAGTCGAGTTTTCAGCCACAGGTTGAGATTGTGCTCCGGATCGAGTAACAACGGCCGTGACTTCCTCTTCATCCGCTGAGGTGGTACGGCAGGATCTGACTTTTCCACTTTTCTTTTTAGAAGATGGAGTGGACTGAGTTACCTCGTGGACTAGGTCCGGATGGACCCACATGATTTTCCCTCGTGATGTGGTGAGGGGTACTAGACCAGCAGCTTGAGCAAGCGGGAGATTAGCAATCTCTATCGTTGCCAGAGGGATGGGTATAACCCCGTCCTGGGTCTCTGTTGGAGGGAAGCTGCCGAATTGTACGGACACCATGTTGGCTGCCACGGTTACCTCCTCGAAATCGATGGCCAGAGCGTTCGAATCGATGAGGTTTTGGATATATCGTTTCAGTTGGTAGCAGTCGTGCGTAGCATGGTAGACATAGCGGTGATAATGGCAGAACTTTGGGTTCTCCAGATCAGCCGGCCGAGGCTCCCATCTTGGTGGAGGAAGCTGAATCCTATCTCCTTGTATGAGCATGTCCAAGATAGGCTTGACGTGACCGTCTTCAAAAGAGTAAGTGATTTGAGGCCATTGTTTGTCCGCAGGTTACGACTCAGGCTTCTGGGCTGTATCGGCCACCATAGCCTGCTTGTCTCTGTTGTCCCGGTTGTTGGAGGGGCTACCCCCATTGTCGTTGGTGGTGCTGGGACGCTTGTTCTTGTTCTCTCCCTCTAAGATATGTAATCCCAGTTGGCGAGCCTTCTTTAATCGTTCTTCGGCACTTGTAGCACTAATGATAAAAGCCTTTCAGTCCTTGAATTGACTCTCGCCCATCCAGAGACTGATTGTTGGGAGTAGCCTCTTTTGGCAAATTTTGATCAAGGAAGAGTCCGGGTTGCCAGATGGTAACTTTATTGCGGTTTGACGAAACCGCTCAATATAATTCCTCGTCAGCTCTTTCTCTCCTTGAACGACGTCTATGAGGGTAGACATCGTGACGTCCTGCCCTACCTCATAGAACCTCTCCAAGAACAGGCGTTTGAAGCCAGCGAAGGAATGGATGCAATTGTCCGACAGGTTGCGGTACCAATCGAAGGCGACTCCTTCCAATGCCCCAATGAATAACCGCGTGAGGATAGCGTCATCATGGGGCAGATGGTCGGTAGTGACCTCAAAGTAAGTGATGTACCGACTTGCTGAAGTCTTGCCATCATATGGGTTGATATTGAACGACTTATATCTTGGTAGAAAGGGTACATCCCTCCATTCAGCAGGATATGGTTGCCGTATCCTGAGGTCTTGAGAGTTTTCTTGGGCATGGAACATTGTTCGGAGTTCTTGAACCTCTCTTCTTACTTCTTGGGCCTCATCTGTCGTGGTAGGGGCCGCTATCTCGGGAGGATTGTTACCCGAGTTCGGTGCCGCTGAATTTGAATCTACGTTGATTGTGGGACCCGTGCTTGTCTGGCCAGGTGTCATCCCCTGCAGATTAGGAAGTGCCGCTTTGATTTCGTCTACAGACTTGACCAAGGCGTGCAATATGGCCTCCAAAGTGTCGATGCGCTGACGATCACCGAAACCGCCTTGATTGCTGTCTGTCATGAACACCGTCTTCATATGAGGAGTGACGGAAGGAGTGTGGAGGATGTACCCTCCGAGTCGTACCCGTACATTGAGAAATCATCAGGATATGTGGGGATGTTCTCTTCAGGTTCGGACTAGGAAGGAACACTACCCCCAGCTTCGGAGCTTGCTTCGTCTAGGATGTCCTTGGGGACATCGGTATCTGTTGTATCCGTCGGAGGATTTGCTTCCTCCAGTCCGTATTTCTGGAATGTCGGATTGTCGTGGATGTTTGGAGGAGTGCTACCCCCAGTTCTGACGACCCCCAATGTTGCAGACGATAAACTTCCTACTGCAGCAGTTTTCGTCTTCGAACGGGTGTGTTGAAATACTCCAGTGGAGGATAACCCTTTAGACGACGGTTTCTTAGCTGCAGTAGTTGACACCTTTGGGCTGGAGATGCTCGTTTTCTTCCCTCTTTCCTTGGTGAGAACTTTTTGTGCGGACTTGCAGGAGACAACAGGAGGTGCCTCGTCTTTTGAGCTCGGATGATGTAGTCTTTGGAAGGCGGATGGCCGGTCTTCCGTCACCACCGCGTTGCTGCAACAGTAGTTGACGATGATCTGGGTGCATTGATGTCCGTGTGAGGGCTCTTTACATCCCGAAGCTCCTTCTCTTTCCTTGCGTTTGTGGAGGATAACCTCACGCAGGTCAGAGGAACCACTTTGTCTGTTTGCCGCCGGGGGCTGGACTTGAGTGGTTTTATACAACTTCCCATCAGAGGCCCGCATGATAATCAGCGGGACGCCCCGATAGTCAGAGGTTGGGACAGTCATCTGGACTTGATGAGCCCGCGCTGCCCTAGACTTCCTTCTTTTAGCACTTGTGGGTGCGTAATAGGAGGAGTCTAAGTCGAATACCACAGAGTCTGGATTATCATCCAGAGAATGATCAGAGTCAGGACCGCATGAAAGCCGGTCGAAGACTGATCGAAAGAAGCGTGGGACGGATGCTATGCGGCAAGCATTGGGTACCGTACAGGCTGTCTGCATGCGGCTGTCTTTTGTTGTAGGGTGAGTCTTTATGCGGCTAGGAGTCACGACCGTGCAGGCTGACCGCATGCGGTTGGCATCTGTAGCCGTATGGGTTTTCTGCAAGCGATTGACTTTAATTGCCGCATGAGTCTCATCCGTGCGGTTGGCAACTGTAGCCGCATAAGTTATGCGGCTGACAGATGTGGCCGCATGAGTTTTCTTTATGCGGTCGGCGGTTGTAGCCGCATGGGCTTTCTTCCTGTGGCTAATACTCTTCTGCGGCTCGGATCGCATAGAGTTCCTCTTTGCCCCTGCAAGTCCAGCATCAAAGTGTTTTCTTCTGCCGGACTTAGGGACAGCATAGTTATCTACGGTCTGAAGTGGGGCCGCAGGGGAGTCTTTCTCGCCATCTTGAGCAATAGAGAGCACCCCATCAAGGGCTTGCGGAGGAGCAAATGATTTTGGCCTCCACTCTTTGCGAGCCTTTATGGTGCGGGTGCGCTTCTGGACCGGGCCAGTGCTACCTTCAGAGAGCATCTCTTCGAACGCCTGTTGGTCAAAGTGTACGACCATCTTCTGTTGTATAGAGCCAATTTTGGCTGCGTCCGATTGCGTCACCAACTCCTCAGCCGTGAAGAAGTTAGTCCCCAGCAGAGTCGCTATCGTGTTTGCCATTGATTGTAAAAGTACAGAACAATTATCGGAGGACTGAACTTAGACTCACAATACAAACTCGCTCGTACAAAGAAAGCCTAGGGACGAAAACCTAGGTACAGCAGTCTAAGTACGATTGTTTATTTTAGATTCTGGGGGGTGACGATAGAGGCTCGGGAAAGCGACGGTCGCTCTGCCTTACTCCTTGGACGATCGGTACGCAGCCTTGACTCGGAGAAGATCTGCTTGGTCGTTGACGAAGAAATGCCTTCTTGCTCTCTCTCTGATTGCTCTCCTGGCTTCTCTCTCTCTGTGTATATTCTCTCTCTGACTATGGGAGAAGTCTTTCTGTGTATACGTATTCTTCTCTGGTTTTTTTGTTTTTTGTATATCTCTCAATATCTTACAAGGGAATGGCACCTTGCTATTTATAATAGTGGGATGTGATCACTAGGGTTGCCAATGATTAGCTCTTGGAGATGGCGGCGGCCTGGGGATTGATCAATCCAGGCCGTTCGTTTCTGATTGTGACGAATCAGAACCATTAAGGATAGATTACACCAAATCCCTATTAGCAATTAATGCTGATTGGCATAAATCTTCCTTATAATGATTCTCTAATATCTGCGAATAAATTAAATTTATTCTCCTGCCACGTGCCCTAGATCATTGGAATTCGACCCGATCTTGGATTGCCATAAATCTGGGAGATTGATCGGCTGAGGACACGTGTCCTGAGAGCCAATAGTGAGACTGGAACCGCATGCAGATTGGGCCGCATGAGATTTGGGCCGCATAAATTTTGGGCCGCATAAGACTTGGGACACATGTCAGGGCTGTCTGGGCAGTGGCCCCCTCCTTCAGACTTCTGAACCATATGATGAGCCACATAAACCGCATAATGGTGTGTCTGCTTGAGCCGCATGGGTATGATCTTCTTGAGCCGCATAGGGATGATTCCACTCGAGCCGCATGGGACAGCTTCACTCTGAACCGCATGGGAAGTCTTCACTTCGAGCCGCATAAGCACACCCACGTGGCAGGGCTACGTGGCATTTTGTTGCTCTCGGGGGATCGTGTCAGAGATTTCTTTCTCTTCTCTTGAGATTCATCATCATGACAGAGTCATAATTACCTGCTTTGGTGTCAGGTCTGTCAACTTTTCAGAGGGGTCAGCCATCAAAGCAATTAATGCAGCATGAATCGGAGGGGAGCACTGTCACGCCACATGTCTTCTGAGCCGCATGGAATGCCTCCGGCTGCATAGCTCCTTATGCCGCATGACTCCCTGAGCCGCATGCATTTTCTGAGCCGCATGGGTCTTTCTTGGCCGCATGAGTCAATTTCTTTAGTATTTTCCATGCTTCTACACCTGGTAGCATGCCTGGCCCTCCTGGATGTGGGCGCATATAACGGGTTATCAGAGCCTGGGCGTATAGCTCTAGGCGCATGGCCCTGGGCGTATAGCTCTGGGTCATCAGATCCTGGGTGCATAGCTCTAGGCGCATGGCCCTGGGCGCATAACCTGTCGAAGATATAAGTCCTCTGGCCGGAGTTATGCACCCACATACTGCCTTGGACGCATAGCTCTAGGCGCATGCTTTGGAAAACAGTAATATTTTAATCCAATTTTGTCTTCTTCGTTTGCGAGCCTCACTGAGTTTGTCCAGAGCATAGAGCACTTCGATTCATGGCATTGTAGTATTTTTCTTTGCCAAGTCTCGAGAGTTGAACACTATGTTGTTGATTGCACAAGAGGGAAGTCGCTGGGCTAGTAGAGCCCAGAACGGTATGCGCCCTCTTCCCGTTGGGAGCTCCTGTGGAAGGATTATGCGCCCCCATGATGGATTTTCCCTTCGATTGTGTATCTTCTATGACACTGGCAGGATATGCAGTACGAGCCTTCGGAAGCCAAGTCTTGCGAGACTTGTTTTGCTTCATTAATTTCGAGGAAGTAGAGCCGTCACTCGATAGCATCTCTTTGAATGCCTACTGATCGAACTTCACGATCAACATCTTCTGAGTGCTCCCCACTTTATCGGTATCAGATTGCGTCACCACCTTCTCGTCAGAGAAAAAGGTAGTCCCCAGCAGAGTAGCCATTTTTGTGGACATACACAAAAAGAAAGAAGAAGTAATGTCTTTTTTTATTGGCGCAAGGCACTAAAAATTGAATACGCCTGAGAGATCCTGCACTGAGGATCCCCGAGTACAAAAATAATTATGGGGAATGGGACGATGGAGATCGAGCGACAGTTGCTCCTTTACTCCGTTGACACTCCGATTTACAAAAGTAGAAGAAAACCTAAGAAAATTGCTAACTCTCGGCTCACTGGCAAGAAGGGCAATTTGGCTCTTAAAATGCTCTACGTTATGTCCTTTTGAAAAGGTATGAGACCCCTATTTATAGTCGTTTTGCACTGATACGGCTATTATGCGCCCACAGGGAAAAATATACTAATTTTCCATGTAGGCGCATAGACTTCTATTGGGCGCATAAGGTCTAGGCGCAGGAAGGCTGCATGATCATGAGTTGATCATGGGGTTGATGTGGCCGCATGCTTCGGTGCATGACTACTCGTGGAGACTAACGTGGCCGCATGCTTCGGTACACGACTGGTCGTGGATGTTGACCATATCGTGGAGCTATCCTAACTTGTGCACATAGGTTTGAATAGGGCTATGCACCCCCCTTTGGAGGAGCCATATGGGCACATAGGCTTTGCTGTGGGTGCATAGAGATGGGCGCATAGGCTTTGCTTTGTGAGTGTCAGCCACTCTCTAGTTTGGGCGTATAGCAATCTATGACTTGGGCACGTAGCTTATTTCTGGCTTGGGCGCATAGATGCTTCTTGACTTGGGTGCATGGATACTTCCTGATTTGAGGTGCTAAAATTTTTATGCTTCCACAGAAACAATTCTCTTGATAAATGAACTGAGGTTACAAAGGCATTCAATAGCCCAACTGAATTTGCCAGATTGGCTATAACACTAAGGTTCTCTCTTGCCCATAAAGGATTTCAACGTTCCATACACCATGTCTTATATATCTTGGTCGCATCATCCTGTTACAAGTTCGAGCGTCAATGTGATCGCATGCCTCAAAATGCTACAACATTTTCTGCATCAGCACGTTCAAATGAAGCTCCGCCGCGAGCAGACCATTCCCTGAACCCACAAGCAATCTGGCGGGAGATCAATACTAATCCTCTCGTATACTGATCAAAGACCTACTTTACTAAACCGACATTAAGTAGATGTATTGAATCAAGCTGCATACAATTTAGTGATCTTTCTATCTTTGTCTTAGGATCAGTTTCAGGTCATATTTAAAAGCAGTAAAACATGTTATCATGGCAAGCATGTTATTTGATTCGCATAAGCAAGCAGGCAACCAATATCTATCTCGTGTTGTTTCGTTACTTCTTACCAGCATCGACGCTTTAACCCTTGCCCGACACAAGGAGAATATGCCCACCATCTTTTCCTGTCATGTTATATGTGATTTTGTGTAGGATCTCTATGTACCTGCGCTTTTTGCCTGCTATTCTTTATACTATATGAAGGTTAATGGCATTTCAAACCAGAATGGACTTATATTTCTTAAATAACATATGTAAGACGGTGATCGCTCTGTCTGAGATTGCTAATCCTTTATTCGGAGGACCCCGAATTACTCGGTAAGTTTCTTATCACATCAATAGCAGGTCGCAAGCCGTCTTAATTAGTGCACCATCAATATCAACTTTCTCAAACCATATCCTTCCTAGGCCGAACGGTCCCAACGCCCTGGCATACCACGTTCGAGGGAGCCTGCACATACCCGTAAACAGGCTATATATCTTTATTTCTATTTGACCATGCAACCCGTCTTATTTTCATACAACTAAGGAATTCGCATATCTCTATTTCCATTAGCACAATACCCTAACTCAATGTTCATCAACGAATACCCCATAGGTCATTAACATTTCGAAGGCACCATGCCACATTCGACATTTTTGTCACATTCATACCATAACTGTTCTCTTCTTCGTAATGAAGCCATCTTTCATAAGTCTTGTGCATGTACGCACGATTTGATATAGTTATTCTCTATACTTCGAGTTGTGCATTCAATGCATGTCCCGATGCCGTATTTTCATGTTCCATGTGTTAGTATTCAATGTTCATAGCTTGTGCACTAGGGCACTCGCATCCATAGTCTGTCAATGTTGTAGCTTTCTAACTCGTGCATAGGAGCACGAAATGACTTATGCGCTGAGGTACTCATCGATACAGTTATCACATGTTCTTATGGCTTGTACATCGAGGTACTAGTCGTTACAGTATTTCGATATTCAATAGCGACTCGTACATTTGATGCACGTTTTATTTCAATTGTTCTATTTAGTGTTCGACACGCACTATGATTTCTCTAGAACGAGCCATGCCCGTGGACTTGACTTAACTTTAGCATACAACGGTATATTTTTGTAACACCCAGTTTCTGGAATGAGGGTATTTTTGAAATTTTTGTATTTATAAATATTATTTATTGGTATTTAAATCACATTATTATTTTTGGTGATTTTAATCAATTTAAAACTGTTTTAAGTCATGGCTTATGATTTTTAGGTCTTGCTAGTGTAACTTGAGAGACTGTCTGACCTAGAGCCTGACTATGTCATTAGGATAATTTATTATTACTTTTGAGCATGAGAGTATTTTGGTCATTTGGCCTCTTTGAATTATTTCATGATTTATTGCACTGGTGATTGTTGATTTTGACTTTTGACTAGCTGTGACTCAAGGAACTGTCCTAGATTTTGACTTTGACTTGGTGACCTAGTTAACATGGTATGGACCCTAGTTTAACTAAATCAACTCAAGTTAGGACACTTAGGATCAAGTTTGGAGTAGGAGGATTGGTGAATTTGTCCATAGGCTTGAGACCTAAAAATTAGTTCCATGACTAGTACAACTTGGCCCATAGCCATTATACTAAACCCTAACCCTAATTTTCCACTTTATGACTAGCCACTAGGGCTCCCCCTTCCCTATAAATAGTCTCTTCCTTGTTCTTGCCTCTTTTATTAAAAATTTATCAAGTTTGAAGAAAGAGGTAAAGAGCCTTCTTCCTCAATCCATAACTTCCTCATTTCAATTCCTTTTTGGCTCAAATCTTTTACAGTGGGTTCTAATTGATCCCTACTTTATGTTCATGGAGAGAAATCTCATGTTTGAATCAATTTGGAGATATTGGCTAGCAAAAAGATTTCCCTCTTTTGAAGCTTTTTATTGGAAGTTCAACCAATAGGTAAACCCTCACAATCACCATTAAAATTTGATTTCTTTGTATGAGTGCATAGCCCTAGGAGTCCCCTAGCTGCTAGCATAGGTGTGGTGTCGAGTCGTGTCAATTTCGTGTCCGTATCGGACACGTATCAGTTGTACTGTTGAGTGTTTGATTAAATGCCATAAAGGGTTAAAAATTGATATTTTTGAAAAGTATTTGAATGAATTTGTTGTATTATATATATATATATGTATTGATTTTGTGATTGACTGAGCACGAATCCGTGTCTTTATCGTGTCCAAATCCGTGTTGGACACGCTGCACACTGGCTCGGTTCAGTGCCCTGCTACTCGGGGTTGACACAGGACACGACACGGCGACTCAGGCCCTAATTTTTGGTAGACACGGTGGCCTACTGACTGACACAACACACACAAATTTTGAATTGATTTTATCGAAGGGTTTGGGAGAAATCCCACCCGTACAGATTTTGCACAGACACTCACTTACGCAGGAACCCTCACTGATACGCGACTGGACACGCGACACGACACATTTTGGACACTATTCAAGGTATCTAAACTCTAGCCCTAGACCTAGGCTACCCATTCGACACAACCACTTGACCACTTGGTGGACACGCGTGTCCCTGGGTAGGTCGACATGCCCCCACGAGACAGTGTTTTACTGTTCTCCGACTGAGTTCGACCCCCCCTCTGTCACTGTGTTGACACTTTATGACACAATGTTGACACTATCAGACACATGTAACACCCACACACATGTACCCCTCTGACATGTGTGCACTAGTAGGGTGTTTTCATAAGGTTTAGGTTCGATTGGTTTTTTTTTCTGATACACAGTTCTGTTAATGTGATTCTGAAATAAATTTCCTGTTAAACCCGATATTGATGTTAATTATCATGATTAGATTCATATATAATGTTTGTTAGTTACTTAGATGCTAGTTTGTTATTGTGTTAGAGGAATTGGTAGATGGGTTCGAATAGGATTAATTGGGTTTTGCAATATAAACACTGTTTTTCCCAGTTTTGAGTTAATATTTGAATAGGCAACCTAGGAAGGATATGCATTGGGTTAGTTTAGGTTTTTGATTACTGATACATTTTACTGTTATAATCCTGAGCTTCATTCCTCTTAAAGGATGATTTGAATGTTTTAGCCATGATACATGTGTTAGATGGTTTACATGTTAGGAACTGTAATGTGTTCACTGAATTCCTGAGTCTATGCACACAACCATGTACTGTTCCTGAGAACAGTTTCATTTAAACACTAGTTTGAACTGTCACTTCCACACACATAAAATCTGAGAATTCCCTTTACTGCTACCATATTCATTTCACTCATCACACACTCGAGCACCTCCCTGTCTAGTCCATATCATACCATAGTGTCTTAACCTTACCTCCTTAGCAAACCCCTTTAGATTGAGTTCAGACCCAATTGAGTTCTTAAAATCTGAGAATTTCTCACTGTCAACTGAAGGTTTAAATCCTGATTTTGGTTTCTTTCTAAAACTGATTTTAATGTTAATTTTACATGCTAGATATGGTTTTTCCATTTGGGTTTAACTGCTAGGATGATTATATGTCAGTTGGGTTTCGATTTTGGACTGGTATGGGGTTAGGACTGTCGAGTGTAACTGAATGCAATGTGATACATGTGTTCCTGAGGACTGAACCGAAGTGTCCTTTGCATATCCTTGTTTTTCTTGACCATGACACCACTTAAAACCCTTTTGGATGTAACTGAAATGCTGCCATGATTAAGTTCATTTATGTGCTCCTGAGTTGTGAGTCGGATAGCTTGTGTTATCACGAGATTCAGATTTATATACATAATGCAATTGAATTTTAAGTTATGATACATTGAACATAGGTGGTAGTTTAGGTTCTTGTTGTGGTTGTTGATATGAATATTACCCATGCTCTCTGGCTCCCTGTTCCATATATGTTTACCACACACACCCACAAAACTGAGAACATGACACTGAGTCACTTATACACTCACACATTGACTGAAATGGAACCCCCATTCCTTGTTTTCCCACATTGATACCCTGGGAAATCATGACACTGTTTTTCCATTGATTCCTATTTCTGAACACTCTACACACACATGTATCTACATTCCTATTTCCTAGTAACACAATAACACATTGCAGCCCTATTACACACCACTAACTGTCACATACACTCTTGTCACACACTCTACACACCCACCCTCACATATACACACACACACATTATTCCTATCCCATGTCCACTCTTAGACACTACACACATCGTCACATGGATACCCTCACATGTTCCATTAAATACCATCACACACACACATGTACACTCTATGTGAATGTTGCCTAATGTATATCCTATGATACTAATGTATGCATGATACAATGTGATACATATAGATAGAAGATGATGATTTTATGTATGTATGTAAGTATGTACCTCTATATATATATATATATATATATATATATATATATATATATATATGTATATAGATATGCATCTATGTATAAACCTATCCATATGACTATGTGGGTATGTGCCTATGTATATATCTATGTACCTATATATCTATATATGAATGGAAGGTAGTTGCTTTCATATATGCATATATTGTGATGAATATATACTTCTAGATATGGTATGTGTGTTCTCTGTGACTTGTGAGTGTGCTTGGTTGTTAGCCTAGGCTTGGTTAGGCCTAGTGAGACTTGAATGGACTAGGATTAACCTAGTTGACTAGTGTAATTGACCAAGGTTGACCAAGCTTGACCTTGACCTAATTTGACCTAGACAGTTGACCAAGTTTGACTTAGAGTTGACTTTGACCTAGATTGGCCTAGAAATTATGTAGATTGCGTTGCATCTTTCAATTCTCTTATATTTTACATATCATGGCCCATACTATTCTGTTTAGGATATTGTGACTCCGGTGCAGACATCAGACATTATACTACTCTTTTCAGAGAATCAGGCAAGTACATTCTCTGATAGTTTTCTCATTTACTTGTCAATTACTGTACTTCAGTTCTAGTTAGTTGTATGCGATTCTCTGTTACAAAACGTATGGATATTCTGGATTCATGTATACGACACACATTTATTGTCTTGCCTCTATTACTGGAATCATTCTGGAATCATTTACTGGTGTCATTGTATCTGGCTGGACTCATCTTGAATCATTGTGTCGAATTTTTGGATTCACTTGCTGGAAGGGAAATAGTAGAGTAAGACATGTAGACATACCCCAATTCTAGAATCATCCTATGCTAGAATCAAACTAGAATGATAGCCATCTCACACCCGGCCAGGTGTGTGATGTGCCGGATTACCTATAGCCGTTTGCATGTCGATCTCGGTATTTTAAAACACACTGCTAGAGTATAGGCTGGACTCACCCTGGAATCATTGATCACTATGACTGGGATCGTCCCTTACTGGATTCATGTTGTATTAGATTCGTCTTGTACTAGACTTACATTGGAGTTACACTCGTATACATTTACTGTCTGGACTTATCTCATATTACTCTGGTTCAGCTAGTTCTATTTTTACAGTCCTTATTGTAGAAGCATGGAATTTCAGAACTAGAAAGTCTATGCGCCAGACAACATGTGCCAGAGCTTGGACAAAGTGCTTCAGAGCAAAAAGCAACAAATATAGACATTGAAAGAGGACTTTTTATTTATCATATAAAAGCCTATTACATGTCTAAAGAGAGATTGTACAAAGGAGAATTTCTACAAAGAAAGGATCCTAAGTCTACATCCAACAACCACCATGCGTCTCCAGTCAGGCGCAGCAACCACCATGCGCCCTCAACCAGGCATATCCCACCAAGCGTACTCAGCAGGGCGCATCCTTTCAGCAGCTCAGTTTTGTGCATCCCTTCAGCAGCCCAGTTATGTGCCGCTCTTCCATCCAGGCTCACCTGATAAATGCTTCGACTAATGAAGCATTTAACCCTCTGGCTGGAACCAAGGAAGAGAAAAGCACCGCAAAATCTGTGGCCAGGAAAGGCTTCGAAAGAGCCTCCAAAGGCGAAGGAAGACCGTGATCGAAACCACGGCTAAAGGAGCAGCTTTCAATACAACCAGAATGGGCTACACCCATTTTGAAGGAAGAAAGAGCTACCAAAGCCGCAGCACCGCCATTCCGATCTACGGCCCTTCCGGAGTAACGGAAACGAGGCTCGTATATCCCTATCTTTGGATGCAACAGGCACCTTCCGCCTGCCTCGGAAGTCCTCGACTCCGTCTTTTGGATATAACAGTCACCTTTAAGTGCATCAACGAAGACACTGCATCGCATCTTCACCCTCGGGAGCATCTCGTCAACAGAATGCATTCGAGCACACAAGTTCATGTCGGAAAGACGTGAGAGAACGACAGGCCAACCCTCTCTCCATACCACTATTTATAGGCGGGGCAAATCAAACCCATGTGCCAAGTGGATGGCTCTCTGAATTCTGCAATGAATTTGCATTAAATGGATGAACCGGACACTTCGAATTCAGCCAAGTCAAAACGGCTATTTAAAGCACTCGAAGAACGTAACAGTTGCACCATCAAAGATGTCTCACGAAGAGGATGTGCCGGCCAGACCGCGAATCACACAGATGCGCCCTTCTACATCAAGCGCATCACACAGACGCGCCCTTCAGTACCAAGAGCATCATAGGGATGCGCCCCCATGCGTCCCCATACGCCTAGTGGAACGCCAACCGACGCGCCCACTCAGCTGTCCATCGAATGTCACAAACATTAAATGCTGAACTGACAGAGTTGGCAGCTTGCCTCCCAAAGTTTGAGCAGTCGGCAACTTTTTCAGAAGTTGAAGCATCTCCAACGTCAGCATCATTATTACTCCTCTTCGACGGCTACTGCCACGTGGCCACCCAACCAGCTCGCATGCGCCTCCGCGGCCATGCGCCCAAACATGCATACGCCTCAAAAGCTGGGTGCCTCAGACTTTTTACTGATCCCTAAAGACAGAAGGAAAGTCACTGTCACAACTCTGCATGCGCGTCAAAAGCCATGCGCCCCAGACTTCTTCCTGATCCCAAAAGACAGGAATAAAGTCACTACTGAAGCTCTGCATGCACCTCAAAAGCCATGCGTCCGGAATGGTTCGTGACTCCTAAAGGTTACGAGCCAAAGTCTCCTCATGCGCCCAATTCTAGGTGCATCCTACGAGATCATTTTCCCCCACCAAATCCGAGATCTCCGAGCCATGGGTCGATGACACGTGTCCTTTGACTCAACTCATCCAAGATCTCAGCAACAGAAAGATCTTCTTCTCTGCTACGTGCCGGTTGACAACAACAACATGAAGAAGTCAACCCCCTCGATCAGGGCGTATCGTCCATGCGCCTCCATCAGCAATCAACACGTAGCGTCCCCGCGTACAGGCGCATCCTATATATGCGCGCACGAGCAGCCAGCCTGCAAAACTATAAATAGAGGGATCATTTCCTTCTTGGATACACACGGACCAATCTACGTGCATACATATCAACCTCCACAGCAAACAGACAGAGACTTCGCACCACCAGAGAGGCAGACACAGACACTCAATGTCTTCCTCCTCTCAGCAAGCTCCAGCACCCAGGGCAATCCAGACCTTCAGAGAACCGATAACCGTCGTCAGATCGTCAACGGAGTCAACGCATTACCACTCACTCCATCGGCATAAGGGACCTAGATAAACAAAAGTGTACTCCAAGGACTACATCTAGGTCCTATATTGTAACATTGTTCTGTTTGTATTGAAATTTACAATCAAAGAATTTTAATGGCAAACAAGCTGGCGACTCTGCTGGGGACCTCTTTCTCCTCCACCGAGAAAGCTGTGTCGCAGTCCGACGACGTGAAGGTAGGCTCCTCCCACAAGACGCTGGTCGTACGCCTCAATCAACAGGCGTATAAGAAGTTCATATCTGAAGGCAGTGCGAGTCCTTCGAAGCGGCTATCGAAGCCGAAGAAGACCCGCCGAGTCTGGGTGCGCAAGGTCGATGCCTCGGGCACCACCACCGAAGGGGATGTGCCAATCCAGCCTTTCCTTCATGCTAACGTCCTCAGCAACCAAGATGCGCCCGCTGGTGCAGCGCATCTCTCGGGAAAACATGCGACTAACCACGTTCCCCATCCATCTCCCTCTCAGGCGAGGAAGATGCGTCGACGGAGCAGGGGCACAGCCAATGCCCCGTGCATCACCTCTGATGCGCCACAGAAGATCTCTGTCTTTGACAGACTCACTCGCTGTAGTGGCAAGAAGAATTTGGATTCTGAGTACTACGTGCCCCAGCGGTCTGGTATGAAAAAATTCAAGGCAGCACGAGCCATGCGTCCCAAACGTGCTATGCCAGCAACAAGTCAGAAGCATGCGCTCACAATCATGTGCGCTGCTGATGGTAAGTTGTACAAGGTCGACTCGAGTGCTGCGGCGTCGAGAACGAGCCGACCTTCAAAGCCCTTGTCTCACTTGGGCGCATCTACTGCATGCACAACCAGGTCGAGCAAGGCAAATCCAGTG
Organism: Iris pallida; assembly: GCA_029216955.1. Taxonomy (NCBI): domain Eukaryota; kingdom Viridiplantae; phylum Streptophyta; class Magnoliopsida; order Asparagales; family Iridaceae; genus Iris; species Iris pallida. Next base: position 50,692,155 of record JANAVB010031617.1, read on the forward strand.
GTCTTGAACTCCCGCGCCTCCTCCGGTGGTGCGTTTGAGGCCCGTTCATGTCACTCCAAATGTTGTGGTTCCCCCACTACTGATCGGGATGCCTGTTTGGTATTAGATCAGGGGGCACAGCACTCACTTGACCATCCCGGCGCTTGGTCTTGCCATGCGCTTGAAGGGGGTGCGAAGGTGGCACTCTCCTCCAACGATCTCGTAACGTGATTACTCACAAGCGCCGATCAGGAGAGTTGACTGACAAGCACGATACGCCTCTCACGGGGCATACTTGTGCTGTGGTCACCTTCAACTGCTGTTGTAAAGCGGCAGTCCCACTAAGACAGTCGGTATTCCAGCGGCTGCAATCATCGACACCCCTCCGACGTCGCCTCGGAAAGAAGGTGTCAACAGAAGAGGAACCAATGGTTGCCTCATGCAACGTGATCTCCAACTCCTCGTCAGTCCGAAAGGCGACTGGCAGTCTCTCTTCCTCGTCCAAGAGCCAGCCGAGGAAAACCAAGACAGTTGTCTCATCCTCCGGAGTGTTCGAAGGCACTCGAGCGAGAAAGAAGTTCTTGGAGGAAGCTGGGGGTAGTCAGACCCTTGTCGAGCCTCCTTCCGAAGACGAGTGTGTCCAAAGCACACTTGGGGCAGATCCTCGAGGCGAAGTCAGCCTCCCAGAAGCCCCTGAAGACGAGGATATCCCCAGAACATAGCTGGGGGTAGCCTAGCATCTGCGGACCCGAGTTCCGGAGATGAAGAGGCCCTTCAAGATGGAGTTGAGGGTAATTAGGCCCTTGCAGATGCGCCTGTGGTGAATGTTCTCCCGAACATAGCGGGGGGTAGCCTAGACGAAGCTTCAGGAGAGGCAACTCCCCTACAAGGGAGTGAGGTCGAGAGTGAGGCCTCAACTCATCCATCCACTCCCGGCCGCGTCATGACAGTGAACGTGACTGAGGTTGATGTCGAGTCTGATGCACCGCCAACAGACCTCGTCCAACGCATAGATACCCTGGAGTGAGGACTCAGAACCCTCTCTGCCTCCATACAAACACTGACTCAGGCAGTGTTTGAGATACGGTCAGCTTTGACCAGGACACCTTCTGCCGGTCCCGACCCAGAGGCCAACGGAGAATCGAGTGTACCCCTTCAACGGGTATCCTCGGACGCAGATCGCCGAGAAGCACCTCGGACGTTGGAGCCCTCAAATGCTCAACATCCGGTGGTGACACCTTCCCCGACTCCCAGCTCCACAGAAGATGTGGTCGAGACGATCAGGGACCTGTGCGAGCGCTTTGAGTCCAAGACGAGACAAGAGGAGCGCCAAAAAATGGGCATCCCCCAGCCTTATTCCCTCGAGTGGAACAAGGTGGTTTATCCTCCAAATTATAAACCACAAACACTGACACCGTACGACGGGAAGGACTCTCCTCGTTGCTACCTGACGTATTTCCAGTCTCAGACGGGACATCTTCCAAAGGAGGACGCACTTCTTACCGGCATATTTGTTGGGGCACTGAAAGGGGTGGCGTACGACTGGTACTACAGCCTCCCCGACAATTCAATATCTTCCTTCGACGACCTGACGCGCCTCTTTCTCGAACGTTTCTACGACGGCGGGAAGGACATGACAATGGCGTCCCTTATAGAGATACGCCAGAAGGAGAAGGAAACAGTTCGAGTGTTCATCGAACATTTCTGACAGGCCTGCTTCAGACTGCCCCCGGGCATGCCAGAACATGCGCTTCTCTCCTCCTGCAGCATGAACATACTGCCTGCAGTCAAGCTCTAGCTCAACTCTACTCCTCCTCCCGACTGGAGCTCCTTGATCATTGAAGCAGAAGCCGCGGAGAAGAAGGCAGCCAACGCTCGTCTTCTAGGAGTCAGTTTTCCTGCCTTCGAGGACAAGAAAAAACGGCCTGCAACCAACAACCCCGTACGAGAGACAAAGGGGAAGCAGGCATTGACTGTCAATGCCTCAAAAGGTGCATCAGCACCTGCTCAGAAACCTCCACTTGCACCAAGACCAAAGAAGGTTTATTCGTTCAACTACGAGGACACCCTACAACTCTTTGAGATACTGAAGCAGGGTGACAAGATCAAGCTTCCGGACCCTAAGCGTCTCGATGAGGTTGGAAAAGTGGACAACCCGAGGTACTGTCACTACCATCGGTTTGTCGGATACCCAACCAAGGACTGCTTTGTCCTCAAGAATTACATCCAGCGCATGATCAATGCGGATGTAATCTCCGTCGACTACGAAGAGAAGACGAAGTCAGCCAACGTGGTTCACTCCAGTTTGGCACCCTGCCGCCGACTACAACACAGGATGGCGTCGTCCCCATCCCTAAGGCGACAATGGAGGTGGTTAACTTACCACCAACCCGTGACAATGTGAGTGGACTCATCCCACTCACTACATCTTGAGAAGAGATCCTGTGGGTTCACCCCGATCTCGTCTCCGAGGTGACTCAACCGGAGGTACGCCCTACCTCCAAGTCCAAAGGCAGGAAGATCAAATCTTGCCGCATCGTCTCTTCTTCAGCGGAAGAGGCACTTCCTGTGCAGATACGTTCACAACAGAACGTCCAACCCGACGAAGCTGCCGTCGAGGTAGTGCCTCCTGGCACCGTCCCTACTATCCAGGACGAGGGCCCGTCTAAGCCCTCAGCAGCCAATAAACAGAAGCAGATAGAGGCCCGCTTCGATAGGCCTCTGCGAAAAGAGAATGCTTCGGGGATAGCCAAGCCCCACAACTTCGACAACTGGCGCAACTCGCCAGTACTCCTGCCCGCCTATCTCTGTTCGAGCTCCTCCGTCTTTCCAAAGACTCCCGAGAAGCTCTCTGCGAAGGTCTGAAGGATGCTGAATCCTTTTTCAGTCAGGTCAAGCAGCCGGAAGATCTCCCGATTGTGTGCAAGCACTGTCACTGTACGGAGGAGGTTATTCCCAATATAACCTTCACCCAACAGGACAAGTTGCTCAAACACAATCGACACAACAGGCCGCTGTATTACACAGGGTACATCAGTTTAGTCAAGGTGAAGCGGATTCAGATCGATCCGGGGTCTTCCCTCAGCATCATCCCGAAGACGCTGCTCTCAACACTGGGGATCCCAATGTACCGACTGGCGCCCTCCAACATGACAATCAGTGGTTTCACCGCCAGCAAAAGCGAACCACTGGGCAAAATACGATTAAAGTGCCACATAGGTAACCTCAGAACCGAGGTCACTTATTATGTCGTGGATGCTGAAGTCAACTACAACATTCTGTTGGGTCGCCCATGGCTGCACGAGTACATGGTGGTGCCATCCACGCTCCACCAATGTATGAAGTACGTGTCCACCAACAACGTCATCCGTACGGAGTTCGCGGACATCGACCCCTTCAAAGGGATTGAAGCCTACTTCACCGATGCCGACTTATACAAGTCACCTAACGAGGAGGAGGCCAATAATGCTGATGACGAAGCAGAAATAGCAGCAGAGCCGGACATGGAGCCTGAGGTCACTCCTGATGCTCCTTTGAAGATCCGACTCAAAGGCAAACTGCCTTAGAAGTTGCCCCCCATGAGCATTAAGCTATCCGGGAAAGCACCAGCTGCTCCTGAAGCTCCCCTGAAGATACGGCTCAAGGAAAAGCCGCCTCAAACATCGGCTCCCCTTGTGGCAAAACTACAGGGGAAGGCGCCAGGCACCGGAGGCACAGCAGAGGCACCTCTGAAGGTGCATCTTAAGGGCAAGCCGCCACCATCCCAGCAACCGGAGAAGGCTCATGTAGTCATTTCTGACTCCCAGATCAACGCTATGGTGGACCCTCCCGATCCTACTACAGTGCTTACAGATGAAGAGCTGAGGGAATATATCTCGACCGATGTAGATGCCCCATCCCTCGATAATATAATCCTACGGGATAAAATCTCGCATTTCATCAATAATAGAGTGTCTTTTAATTATGTATACATTAGATAACGCTCTACGGTCGTTGCAAACACAAATAACGACCGTTCACCATGTAAATCGAGTAGTCCCGTCCTAAGGGGTCTGTTACATAGTCCCACCACGGAGTCGAGACAAAGAATCCATCATCTTCGGCAAGGTTGAGTGTCATCAAGACCTCCCGCCACTCGAGCCAGAAACAGATGCCGGCAGAATGCAACTCTATCGGTACACGGACAAGGCAAAGTACCTCATCCAAAATATGGGTTACGACCTAAAAAGCGACAAAGGCCTAAACTACGGCAAAGGTCAACGACTCCCTCTTCGGCTTCCAACACCTAAAGGAAAGCCGCAGGACTACTACAACAAAACTCGACGGGGGGCAGGCTTTGTCACGCCGCCGTCAACTCCAGAGAGTTCAGACGCAGAGGAAGTTGAACATTCTCACTCATCTGAAGCATCAACGTGGGATTTCGATACCAGTATAGGATCTGTCTTCAAGAGAGTGCTGTCAGCCAACATGACATCTGCACAATCTCAAGAAGAAGAAGGCGAAGACCAAGCGCCGAAATTCTTCGAAGAAGAACCCTGGGCTCAACGCCCGGGACAACAATGGGAGTCTCGTTTTGAATTACGTGAACCTCCCACCGAAGACGAAGTCGAGCAGATTGACCTTAGGGATGGATCTTGTTCCAAACCCATCTTCGTCAGCAAAAGTCTCAAAGGAGAAGACCGAGAATCTTTAATCCAGCTGGCTAAAGAATATATCGACGTCTTCGCCTGGAGCTATGAAGATATGTCGGGACTTGATCCCCAGATTACGATGCATAGGTTGAACATCTTGCCTGATGCCAAGCCTATTAAGCAACAACAGCGGCGCTTCCGTCCGGACATCATGAACGTCATCGATCAGGAGGTAGACAAACTCTTGACTAGCGGCTTCATCCGTGAAGAGCAACACCCAGACTGGGCAGCCAACGTCATCCCCGTCACCAAGAAGAATATGAAGATACGAGTCTGTATCGACTTCAGAGACCTCAACTCTGCTTGCCCGAAGGATGAATTCCTGCTTCCAATCACCGACGTGATGATCGACAACACGTGTGGCTTTGAGCGCATGTCTTTCATGGACGGGTATTCGGGCTACAATCAGATCAAGATGTTTCTCGATGACGCAAAACATACGTCATTCAGGACTCCAAAGGGCATTTTCTGCTACACAGTGATGCCCTTCGGTTTGAAGAATGCTGGTGCGATATACCAACGTGCTATGAGCACCATTTTCCGTCAGCACCTTCGCAAGACAGTCGAATGCTATGTTGACGACATCGTAGTCAAGAGCCGTCTCAAAGGAGATAACCTACAAGACCTCAAGACAGTCTTCGATCTCATGCGGGCGTATCAACTCAAGATGAACCCCGCTAAATCCTTCCTTGGGGTTTCGAGCGAAAAGTTCTTGGGCTTCATCATTACGGCGAAAGGCATTCATGTCGATCCCGAGAAGACCAAAGCAATCTTTGATATGGACCCTCCGAAGAATCTTCGAGAACTTCAAGGCCTACAGGGATGTCTGGCGTACATCCGGAGGTTCATAGCAAACCTTTCCGACAAATGTCAACCCTTCACCCAGCTCATGAAGAACGGAGTCTCTTACGTCTGGACAGAGGAATGCCAAAAGGCTTTCGACGACATCAAAGCCTACCTGACGAGCCCTCCAGTTCTGGTGGCACCTTGCTAGCTCTACGTCCGTGCCATAGATCATTCCTTCGGCGCCCTGCTAGCTCAGAACAGCGACACAGGCTATGAGCAAGCAATCTACTACCTCAGCCGAACCCTGATCGGGGCCGAACACCGGTACAACCCCGTTGAAAATGAGTGCTTGGCTCTGGTATTTGCCATCCAAAAGACTCGTCATTATGTCTCGGGCCAGACAAATCACGTCATTTTTCGAGTCAATCCGCTCAGGGTCCTCATGACGAAGCCAGGATCACTGAACTCCCGGCTAGCCACATGGGCGATCTTGCTAACGCCATACAACATGGTGTTCGTTCCACAGAAGGCTGTTAAGGGTCAAGCTCTGGCCGACTTCTTAGCTGCACACCCCATCCCGGAGTCCTCAAGACTCTATGAAGACATCCCGGATGAGGTCTAAGAATCAAACGTCACCGAAGAAGGCTCCATCTGGCGGATGTTTTTTGATGGCGCTTCAAGAACAGGCCCCAAAGGCCAAGTCATCGTAGGAGTAGGGGTGGTACTAGTCTCCCCCGATCAGCTGGTCATCCAGCTTATTTACTCCCTTTCGAAGCCGTACTCCAACAACGTGGCCGAGTACAATCCGCTCATTATGGGACTCCAGCCAGCACAACAGCTGGAGGTAAAACATCTGGAAGCCCACGGCAACTCAAAGCTCATCGTAAATCAGATCAGAGGACAATACGAGGTTCGCCATGAAGATCTGATCCCCTACCATGAAGTTGCATTGAACATCATTTCAACCTTCACTGGGTTCTTCATCGAACACGTACCTCGTCTACAAAATCTAGAGGCCGATGCTCTGGCTGGCCTCGCAGCCTCTTTGGCGGCACCCCTCGGAACTCAACACTACGTCACGGTAGTGGGTCGAGACTTGGTCTGCCCTAAAAACAACCTGCGCTCACAAGTGGCCCACGCCATGTCGGCGGGTGCCAGTGTTAACGTCTGGGACTGGAGATTCCCGTTCATCGACTTCGCTGTCTACGGAATTCTCCCAGAGGACCCGAAAGAAGCTGTCTCGGTCAGGAGACGCTCTCTTCGATTCTACTACGATACGGCTACTAAAATGCTGTACCGACGCTCCTACGATGGACTTCTCCTTCGATGTTTGTCTAACGAAGAAGCAGCCGAAGCCCTTCGAGAAGCTCGTGATAGAACCTGCGGGGCCCATCAACCCGGTCCTAAGTTGCAGGATCGACTGCGACGTACGGGTTAATTCTGGCCAACCATGGCCGCTGACGCTGCTGAATATACTAAGAAGTGCCATGCGTGCCAGCTTCACGCAGACTTTATTCATACACCGTCCGAACCACTGCATCCTACAGTCGCCTCCTGGCCCTTCGAAGCTTGGGGAATGGACATTGTGGGACTGATCACCCCTCCTTCATCGAGAGGACACCGCTTCATCCTAACAATCACCGACTACTTCTCCAAATGTGCAGAAGCAGTTCCTCTGGCAGAAGTGAAAGGCTCCAGGATGATCAACTTCATCAAGCACCACGTCATCTACCGTTTTGGGGTACCCCGGAGGATCATCCACGATAATGGTCCTCAGTTTATCAACCATGTCTTCAGCCGATTCTGTGACAAGAATCGCCTTCAAAACGTGGCATCAACCGCCTACAATCCGGCAGCAAACGAATTGGCCGAGGCGTTCAACAAAACCATTGTCAGGGTACTCAAAAAGGTCGTGTCATCTAACAAACACGACTGGGATGAAAAGCTTGGCGAATGCCTTTGGGCTTACCGTACAACGATACGGACCCCGACAGGCAACACACCATTCTCCTTGGTCTATGGGAGCGAAGCGGTACTGCCTCTCGAGATTCAGATACCCTCACTCCGCGTAGCAATCACAAACCAACTCACAGAAGAAGACAATCAACGTCGTCGTCTGCGGGAACTGGAGGCACTTGACGAAAAGCGTCTCCTAGCTCAATAACGCATCGAACTCTACCAAGTCCGTATATCACAGGCTTTCAACAAGAAGGTCAAGCAGAGGACTTTCCAAGTTGGTGACCTGGTTCTGGCAGTCAGGAGGCCGATGGTGTTGACTCACAAAATACCAGGAAAGTTCGAGCCCAAATGGGAAGGACCTTTCATCATCGAGACGGTATACTCAAACGGTGCTTACCGTCTCGCCAAACCCAATGGGGACTTGTTCATGATGCCCATCAACGGTAAGTTCCTAAAGAAGTACTACTCTTGACATCTTTTCAGACATGTACTTCCATTCCATAAAATCATACGCTTCCGGAACCCAGTTGTTCCGTAGCATCCTCCAGTAGAAGGACAACCATGTCCACATCACCTCTGAGTTGTCCCCCTACATCCTACAAGGCAGAATCTTACACCCCGTAAGACTACGCTATCCTTCATGTTTACCACGTCCACATTACCTCTGAGTAAACATCCCGTACAGACAACCCCCGCGTTGCCGTACATCGATCGTAGAACTTCTACGTCCACATTACCTCTGAGTAGCTCCGTGCATCTCCCAGGGTCTTTCCTACCACGTTCATAACATCTCTGAGTAGGAAGATTCTATCATTTGAACCCCAAATTTGCCACGTCCACATTACCTCTGAGCAAATACCTCGGGTCCGTCAAACTTATTATCTTTATCTGAAACCAAGGTACGCAAAAGATAATAGGTCCACACCAATCATCAAAGTTCATGACAAGCAAAAATGAACACATCGCAGAATATGGTGTACTTCTTTATTATTTCTAATAAAGGAGAGTAAAGGATTACACTATCCCCAGCAAGAGTTGCAAAAATACAAAAAGTAGAGACTATAAGCCCTAAATATCCCCAGGGTTGGCGGAAAGCTCTGCAATTCGGCATTTCAAGTCTGTCGCCCGAGTCTCCACAGTCGCCTAGACTCGACGTTCAGCTTCCTGACGCATCGCTTCGACAGTCTCAGCAGAAGTTTCATTCTCGTGCTTCTTATTAAGCTGCTGTCTCTGCTTAGCCAGGGTAAGAGCTCGGAGAGTGAAAGCTCCTTCCTCCTTCTTGAATGCTACGTGTTCAGCCTAGACACGTTCAGCGTCCAATAGGAGTCGGGCCCGCTGATCTTCAAGGCGGCACATCTGCGCGTCAATCTCCGCGATATTTGCGTCCAACGCAGCTCGCGTCTCCTCTGTCTCCCGTGTAGACTGAGATAACCGCTCCACTGTAGCTTCAGTCTCAGATACTTCGCATTCCCAGACACTCACAGTGGCCTGGTAGGAAGACACAGTCTCGGCGAGCAACTTCTCCTTCTCCGCATCTATCAGGACGGAGAGGTCATTCCGCTGGATGCGCCCTAATTCAGAAAGCCTCTGGTCTAACTCAGCCACCGTGGCTTCCAGAATGTCGGCCATATGCTCGTGGCCCGGGTGAATACGGATCAAGTTGATATGAGGCAATGCCAGAGTTCTTGTCGTCGTAAAGCTCCCCTTGGCGTCCATCACTGCCGACACCCCCCTCTGCAGCATTTTGTACACTGCCTCAACGATGAATCTCACATATTCATCTGCGTCCCCCAGCACCTGTGGTGTCATGACAAGAGTTGGAGGAGCTACCCCAGTTGGCAGACCGCAAGAAGACCCGGCAACCTCGACCTGCGAGGCTTGAACCTCGACATCAATAGGCTCTTCATCAACAGGGGCTGGAATACTAGCCCGAGGAGCCAAGGGAACAGAAGGAGTCGGCACAGGTGCCGAGATAGTACCCCAAGTAGAAGGAGCAACAGAGGGTTCCATCACACCCTTACCCTTTTCGAACTTGGAAGTACCACCGATGTCAGCGACCACCTCTCCAGTCCCCAACGCTCTATCAATAGCCAATACCTCCCTTGGTAGAACGGAAAGATCAATACTTATCTCCTGACCCGCCCCAGGAGTCAGGACTGTCAGACGAGTCTCTTCATCAAATCCCTCTACAGGGACAGGATCTGTCACTACCTCCTGATTGGTAGCCACCTCAGCTTCCGCCGCTGAGTCTGGGGTAGGGCTCGGCAATGATGCAGCCGACCTCCCCTCATCATAACAAGGAGGGGAATCAACCCTCTCCTCTGTTCCAACCATCTCTGTTGCCCCCGCAACAGGCTCTTACAACTCTGGAGCAACGTCATCCGAAGACGACGAACTCCACCCCACATCATCATCACGAAGCCCCGTGTCAGCTGGACCCTCAATGTTCGAAGCCCTCACGGCAGCTGGCACCTCCCCGGAAGTTGCTGTAACCTCTGTATCTCTTTCAACAAAGTCCGAAGATAGTAAAACCTCTGCGGGAACATCTTCAAGACTCTCCTCTATTGGAGACATTACCATCGGAGGGAAGCGCTCATCAGAAGAGCTTGCTACCTCCTTCGGTTTATTGATACCCAGTTTTGAAATGCGTGTCTTCTTCTTCGACGATCCCTCCAAAAAAAAAGTACAAGTCACCAAAATGACAAGATAAGCCAAAGCTACGGAGGACTCCTTACCTCAGCAGGAGCTGATTCTACTGGCGGTATAGGTGGCACTCTCGTTGCCTTTGGATTCGTCGTCTTCCTCGACCTTTTTGGTACAGACGAGCCGGCTTCTGCCTCAGCCCACCTCTTTCCAACAAGGGGATCTCTCACTGATGCCGCAGCAGCAGCCCAATACCCCGCCGGTTCTGGTGGGCGATATGACCGAGCCACCATCAACATGTTCGCCGTGGCCTCCAGCTGAGTTCCAATGATGAAACTAGTCTCTCTGTCATAACCTGGAGACGCAGCATTCATTGTGCAATACAGCTTAGCGGCCGAATACAGGATCTGTGGCCGAGGGTTGCAAATGGGCACCGTAAACTGAACAACAGTACACCCGACATTGTAATATTGCCAGCCCCGGGCTCCATCCAACAAACTATCGATGAATCCCAGACTGTTACTGGGATTCCGTAGCATCAGCTGAGTATAGCCAAACTGGCGAGCGAACCGGCTGGGCAGATATGGCTCCAGATAACACCTATTCTGATTGCGATAGACCAAGTGAGAAGGCCGAATACTTTACAACCAACGAAAACCCCATTTCGGCAGAGTGACCGCATCTTCACCTGAGTCGATTAAATCTTGGTCAGCCTCAAAATCTTTGAAGATAGGGGCAACCTTGACAATCTCCCACCCCTGAAGGTAGGACAAAACTCTCCTACAAACGGGGACGCCAGTGTGTAACCACTTCCTCTTGTAGAAGCGGCAGATAAAGGCATCCCCTTCAACATGATCCCCCTCCGGACCGGGACTCATCACATTCGGATGATGCAGAATTAGCCATCCCATAAGATAATGGAATGGCAATTCATCCGGAGTAAAGTTGTCATTTTTACCTCTCCCCTGGATCACGTCATCAGCAAAAGTCCTCAAACCCCGCAATAGGTTACACACCATAGCGGGAAGGAGAGCTAAGGGACGCCCGAAAGCTAACTTTACGGCAGGCAAAATAAGGTTCCGGTGTACCCTCTCCACTGCACCAGATCCGCCCACAAACACACAATCTCGAAGCCATATCATCAAGTATGCTGTCAGCACCGCTTTAGACGACATCCGGTGCGCACAGTACCAAAAGCAGCTATACGCGTTCTCGCCATCCTCATTGGAACGAGGGGTTCTCTCGTCCAGCCGGCTTATCTCAGAAGTCACTTTCGCAGGTTTCAGCCCTTGCGGAGTCGTAAATTGGATCCTCGAGGGATCCGCCAAATCCTGCTTGAAAACATAATCCCTCCAAGCAGTCACATGAGGCTGAGTCTTGACTTTGTCCTTCCGATGCATCAAATAATGATGGCTCGCCACTTCCTTGAAAATGGCCATCATCTCCGAGTCCTTATTTTCCAGAACCTGGATCTCTTCATTTGATGGAAAATATTCCTCGTACGGCTCTGAGCCCCAGGGAAGCTTGGACACTTCGTACATCTCGTGGAGAGCCAACCCTAACTCCCCTACGGGAGTGTAGAAGGTACCAGTCTGGGTATTGAACAATTCCAAGAGTACAAGGAATATAGGCTTATTGAGATCCACGCCAGCCTGCGTGGCATGGATAGCGGCTGTCAGCCCAATCTCCTTAAGCTCAGCCTTGAACTTCGAAAGCACCCAAGTGGTCAACTCGTCCCACCTCGAGATATGATGACACCAACCTTCGACCCTAAAGCTACCTTTCGGATACATGACCCTCGATGTCAGCATCCGACTTGCGAAGGTCGAAGCATTGAAGGCAAAAGTGTCAGTTAGGACTTCACTGTAGAGGCTTCCGAGATGCAAAGTTCGACAACTGAACGAGGGACCGATTTGTGAAGAAGATAGGGTATCCCTCTGATTCGAGGTAGCATCAATCGAAAGAGCACCTCCTAGGGCCCCTTCCTGAGAAGGAGTAAGATCCCAGGACATCCTTCTTTTCGAAGCTAGACGATAGAAGGCTGCCAACGACAACTGGCAGTCAAGTTATCGCATGTACAGCACCATGCCTTTTGCAGAAAAGAATCAATCTTCTTTGACCTTCAGTATCTTCGCTTCCGTGGAGATCAGGCGGTCACCGAACAAAAAGGCGGGTTTCAAGAAGGTCACATCCTCGGATTCAGCAGATTTCAGTTTTTCGCTCTCCATCATGCTCTGGAGGAAAATCGGCAACTAGTTCTGGATCTGCAGCACCCTCTCAGGAGGTTGATCCTGTAGGATAACACCCTTGGCAGGGTTGACAATTGCCTCATCAAAATTAACTCCCATTTGACAAAGGAAAGCATCCAGAAGGACCTCATTCAGCAACGGAATCGTCATCGATACTGGCACAACAAAAAATCAAAGGTCAGGCAAAAAGACAAGGTGTGTCAAAGCAACCTGGCGCATCATCTGGGTTTAAACCCATGCGCCTCAGTAAAAGGCTTCGGGCATCATCAGGGTGTAAACCCATGCACCTCAGTGAAAGGCTTCGGCACATCATTAGGGCGTAAACCCATGCACGTCAGCAAAGGCTTCGGCGCATTCAGGATGTAAACCCATGCGCGTCCGCAGTTAAATCTCGGTGCATGATAAAGGCCTAAACCTATGCATGTCGGCGGGGTGAAATCTCGACGAGGACAGAAGTCCATGCGCATCGCAACTCAGTCGCATGATCCAAAGACCGCCGGAACAAAGAAAGTAGTAGAAAAGATGACACCCACCCGTCACAGCAGGGCGAACGTCGGCCGGAGTCACAATGGTGATAGGGGCATCCCCCTCGACATACTCCACCGGCTCCTTTCCCTTGCCAGCACCGCCGCGAGGAGTCTTGGGAGCCATTTCTTTGAGAAAAACAAAAGTTAGAGTTTTTGAAGAAGAACTCTAAAGAAAGCAAAAGCAAGGAGAGGAAGAACTCTCTCTCTCTATCTCTCGCCTATTTATAGGGCTTGGTCGCACGCGTGAACCGATGATGTGTGATCTCAGCCGTCGCCTCGGGTTCTGCAAAGAGATAACCACAAATAAAACCAAAAAAGGATCATCATTAATCTTTTTTAGGTTACCGAGGCATCATCATTTGTACTAACTGAGCGGAGCATGCGCCCAGCACTGACGTGCAGAGTATTTATGCGCCCCGACGGTCATGCGCCTCCACTACCATGCTTCTTATTCAAAGTATTCCAAAACTTATCCAAAAGTTTTAAAAACTTTGAAGGAGGTCTTGTAGAAGCATGGAATTTCAGAACTAGAAAGTCTATGCGCCAGACAACATGTGCCAGAGCTTGGACAAAGTGCTTCACAGCAAAAAGCAATAAATATAGACATTAAAAGAGGACTTTTTATTTAACATATAAAAGCCTATTACATGTCTAAAGAGAGATTATACAAAGGAGAATTTCTACAAAGAAAGGATCCTAAGTCTACATCCAACAACCACCATGCACCTCCAGTCAGGCGCAGCAACCACCATGCGCCCTCAACCAGGCACATCCCGCCAAGCGCACTCAGCAGGGCGCATCCTTTCAGCAGCTCAGTTATGTGCATCCCCAGTTATGTGCATCCCTTCAGCAGCCCAGTTATGTGCCGCTCTTCCAGCCAGGCTCACCTGATAAATGCTTCGACTAATGAAGCATTTAACCCTCTGGCTGGAACCAAGGAAGAGAAGAGCACCGCAAAATCTGTGCCCAGGGGAGGCTTCGAAAGAGCCTCCAAAGGCGAAGGAAGACCGTGATCGAAACCACGGCTAAAGGAGCAGCTTTCAACACAACCAGAATGGACTACACCCATTTTGAAGGAAGAAAGAGCTACCAAAGCTGCAGCACCGCCATTCCGATCTACGGCCCTTCCGGAGTAACGGAAACGAGGCCCGTACATCCCTATCTTTGGATGCAACATGCACCTTTCGCCTGCCTCGGAAGCCCTCGACTCCATCTTTTGGATGTAACAGTCACCTTCAAGTGCATCAACGAAGACACTGCGTCGCATCTTCACCCTCGGGAGCATCTCGTCAACAGAATGCATTCGATCACACAAGTTCATGTCGGAAAGACGTGAGAGAACGAGAGGCCAACCCTCTCTCCATACCACTATTTATAGGCGGGGCAAATCAAACCCATGCACCAAGTGGATGGCTCTCCGAATTCCGTGCAATAAATTTGCATTAAATGGATGAACCAGACGCTTCGAATTCAGCCAAGTCAAAACGGCTATTTAAAGCACTCGAAGAACGTAACAGTTGCACCATCAAAGACGTCTCACGAAGCGGATGTGCCGGCCAGACTGTGTATTACACAGACGCGCCCTTCTACATCAAGCGCATCACACAGACGCGCCCTTCAGTACCAAGAGCATCATAGGGATGCACCCCGATGCGTCCCCATATGCCTAGTAAAACGCCAACCGACGCGCCCACTCAGCTATCCATCGAATATTACAAACATTAAATGCTGAACTGACAGAGTTGGCAGCACGCCTCCCAAAGTCTGAGCAGTCGGCAGCTTTTTCAGAAGACGAAGCATCGCCAACGTCTGCATTATTATTACTCCTCTCCGATGGCTACTGCCACGTGGCCACCCAACCAGCTCGTATGTGCCTCCGCGGCCATGCACTCAAACATGCATACGCCTTAAAAGCTAGGCACCTCAGACTTTTCACTGATCCCTAAAGACAGAAGGAAAGTCACTGTGACAACTCTGCATGCGCCTCAAAAGCCATGCACCCCAGACATCTTCCTGATCCTAAAAGACAGGAGTAAAGTCACTACTGAAGCTCTGCATGTGCCTCAAAAGCCATGCGCCCAGAATGGTTCGTGACTCCTAAAGGTTACGAGCCAAAGTCTCCTCATGCGCCCAATCCTAGGCGTATCCTACCAGATCATTCCCCCCCCCCCCCCACCAAATCCGAGATCTCCGAGCCATGGGTCGATGACACGTGTCCTTTGACTCAACTCATCCAAGATCTCAGCAACAGATAGATCTTCTTCTCTGTTACGTGCCGGTTCACAACAGCAACATGAAGAAGTCAACCCCCTCGATCAGGGCGCATCGTCCATGTGCCTCCATCAGCAATCAACACGTGGTATCCCCGCGTACAGGCACATCATACATATGCACGCACGAGCAGCCAGCCTGCAAAACTATAAATAGAGGGATCATTTCCTTTTTGGATACACACGGACCAATCTACGTGCATACATATCAACCTCCACAGCAAACAGACAGAGACTTCGCACCACCAGAGAGGCAGATACAGACACTCAACGTCTTCCTCCTCTCAGCAAGCTCCAGCACCCAGAGCAATCCAGACCTTCAGAGAACCGATAACCGTCGTCAGATCGTCAACGGAGTCAACGCATTACCACTCACTCCACCGGCACAAGGGACCCAGATAAACAAAAGTGTACTCTTAGGACTACATCTAAGTCCTATATTGTAACACTGTTCTGTTTGTATTAAAATTTACAATCAAAGAATTTTAATGGCAAACACTTATTGCCATGATTCTTCTCTTGTTTAGTTACTTACTTTTCTTGCACTTTATCTGTCTTCTTTACCATCACCTGAATATAAACTGCCATGTTCATCAATACAACTGTTTATAACTGCTTTATAGTTCTCTGTCATTTACTTGGGTTTTATAGATGAGATTGTGCTTGTTCCTGTCCTGACTGGACCTGTTGAAATTTTACAGATGATTGCCCTGATGATATTTGCCCTACTCATTATGGACCTGACGAGGGATTAGCTACGTTTGGCCCCGACACTCGGGAGTGATTCAGGATTTAGTTTAGTAGACTTGCATCTGTTTTCATGTAGAGCTTGTTGTATAGAATTCAAACTTGAGATGTATTTGAGATTATTTGAGATTGTTGTTATTATTTCAGTAGTTATTGTTGTCTTTAATTACTTAGTTATATTTTGGGTGTCATCTTATCGTGCTTAGAATATGATTGAGTTACACCATATCTTATACTTGTCCCCCGTTCGGAGTTGATCATGATGAGTACATTATATACTACATGAGTTGATGGTTAGTTAGAGACTTAGAACAGCGTTCTACTGCCGACACTGCGATGTAGGCTGGGCGTTGTTACGTGCTCGTACCCTCACAGTGGGTGCGGGTCGTGACACGTTTTTAGTGGTGGCCCATGCAGGTCGAGAGTCGCATTAGTGCGATATCGTGGTAGTACGGCGACTTAGTTGTACTGCTGCGAGCCTGCGATAGTATTGAGAGATAGGCTTTGACGGAGAGGCAACTCAATCACAGTTAGAAAAATTCTACTTCAATTCATGCCATCTATACTTCTTACTGATTTGTCTTCCTTGAAAATTAACTGTCCTCCTTTGATTTATCGCTTCTATCTCAGTATTGGTTCCTTGTTTGATCTGTCTCCAGGATGGTCGAGACTAGATCCCGTCGCTTCGGACTGAGGGACACTGCAGAGGGGTCTACCACCTCTCGTCCTCAGCAGCCAGCACCTGGTACCGCAGTCCCAGTCATGCCAGCTGGGGTAGGCGTTTCAGCTGCTTTCGGAGGAGCCCCTCCACCTGTGAGGCATGAGCTGAGTCCGGTGATTCCGGATGTGCTTCAGTAGCAGCAGCCACCTCCGGGGACAGTTGACACCGTTCAGCTGTTAGCTTTTTTCTGGCAATATATGGAGGGTCAGCAGACCCAGCAGCAGAGGCACACAGCAGAGCTCAGTCGAGGCATAGATCTGGCCGTGACAGCGGTAGAAAGAGTTGTAGCTCAGCCAGCAGCAGTCCAACAGCCGCACCCTTCGAGGGAGAAGGGCATACAGGACTTTCAGAAGATGCACCTGAGGGACTTTCGAGGGACTTTCGAGGGACAGAGGGGATCTTGTACGCCGACGAGTGGATCGAGCACATGGAGGAGATATTCAGTTTGGCTGAGATTCCGACGAGGCTCCAGATTGAGACAGCAGCCAGCATGATGCAGGATCTAGCCCGCATATGGTACCAGACCGACCCGAGAGTTGGTACTACCGGACAGACTTGGGCAGCATTCAAGAAGCTGTTCAAGGAGAAGTTTTTCCCAGATGCAGCGCTAGGAGCCCTCGAGACCTAGTTCGAGGCCCTAGTCCAGGGCGGTCAGTCCGTAGAGGAGTATGCAGGAGAGTTCTGCCATCTAAGCAGATTTGTCGAGGGGTTGTCTGAGGCGACGAAGGCCCGAAAGTTCAGGAAGGGGCTGGTCAAGGAGGTGAAGTCCTATACCAAGAGCCCCCGCGGTGCCACTTTTGAAGAGATCTTGGTGGGCGCCTTAGCAGCAGAGGATGATCTTGAGCTGAGGCTCAAGAGGGGACGGGACGCTCACGGTACCAGCAGAAGTGGAGGCTAGGCCAAGAGGCCTCATGAACAGATTCAGCAGACACAGGCACCAGTGGGAGTTCAGCAGGTACAACATCAGTATTGGGGTCAGGACCCGAAGGCAATCAGTTGTTCCTACTGCAAGAAGCCGGGACACATCTGGGAGCAGTGCAGGAAGAGGTTGAAGGTTTGCTATTTCTATGGGTCAGCTGCCCACCAGAAAATAGATTGTCCCATTGCACCTTCTTTTGTGGGGGCTAGGCCACCTATAGCTCAGCACCAAAGGGGTAGAGCTTATGCGATGGCAGCCGAGGAGACTGACGTTGCAGGTAATGGATTAGCAGGTTTGACCTTCTTGTTCTTCCTCCCCACTTTCGTGTGTGATTTCCCTTAGTACCTGCCAGGATATTGCTTGTGATTGCTAGATAGTGTAGCTACCCTGTTCGAGACTGTAGAATCACGACCAGTAGGATTGTGTTGCTTCGACTTTAATTGATTGGGGGTTTAACCTAGGAAGGGTGCGATCATCTTAATTTAGAGGACAAAATTTTTCTAAGGGGGTAGACTTGTAACACCCAGTTTCTGGAATGAGGGTATTTTTGAAATTTTTGTATTTATAAGTATTATTTATTGGTATGTAAATAATATTATGATTTTTGGTGATTTTAATCAATTTAAAATTGTTTTAAGTCATGGCTTGTGATTTTGAGGTCTTGCTAGTGTAACTTGAGAGACTGTCTGACCTAGAGCCTGACCATGTCATACGGATAATTTATTATTACTTTTAAGCATGAGGGTATTTTGGTCATTTGGCCTCTTTGAATTATTTTATGATTTATTGCACTGGTGATTGTTGATTTTGACTTTTGACTAGCTATGACTCAAGGAACTGTCCTAGATTTTGACTTTGACTTGGTGACCTAGTTAACATGGTATGGACCCTAGTTTAACTTAAGTCAACTCAAGTTAGGAGACTTAGGATCAAGTTTGGAGTAGGAGGATTAGTGAATTGGTCCATAGGCTTGAGACCTAGAAATTGGTTCCATGACTAGTACAACTTGGCCCATAGCTATTTTACTAAACCCTAACCCTAATTTTCTACTTTATGACCAGCCACTAGGGCTCCCCCTTCCCTATAAATAGTCTCTTCCTTGTTCTTGCCTCTTTTATTAAAAATTTATCAAGTTTGAAGAAAGAGGTAAAGAGCCTTCTTCCCCAATCCATAACATCCTCATTTCAATTCCTTTTTGGCTCAAATCTTTTGCATTGGGTTCTAATTGATCCCTACTTTATGTTCATGGAGGGAAATCTCAGGTTTGAATCAATTTGGAGATATTGGCTAGCAAGAAGATTTCCCTTTTTTGAAGCTTTTTATTAGAAGTTCAACCAATAGGCAAACCCTCACAATCACCATTAAAATTCGATTTCTTTGCATGAGTGCATAGCCCTAGGAGTCCCCTAGCTGCTAGCATAGGTGTGGGGTCGAGTCGTGTCAATTTCGTATCCGTATCGGACACGTATAAGTTGTACTGTTGAGTGTTTGATTAAATGCCACAAAGGGTTAAAAATTGATTTTTTGAAAAGTATTTGAATGGATTTGTTGTATTATATATATGTATTGATTTCGTGATTGACTGAGCACGAATCTGTGCCTTTATCGTATCCAAATCCGTGTTGGACACGCTGCGCACTGGCTCGGTTCAGTGCCCTGCTACTCGGGGTTGACACAGGACACGACACGACGACTCAGGCCCTGATTTTTGGTGGACACGGTGGCCTACTGACTGACACAACACACACAAATTTTGAATTGATTTCATCGAAGGGTTTGGGAGAAATCCCACCCGCACGGATTTTGCACAGACACGCACGCACGTAGGAAACCTCACTGATACGCGACTGGACACGTAACACGACACATTTTGGACACTATTCATGGTATCTAAACTCTATCCCTAGACCTAGGCTACCCATTCGACACAACCACTTGACCACTTGGAGGACATGCGTGTCCCTGGGTAGGTCGACCTGCCCCCACGAGACAGTGTTTTACTGTTCTCTGACTGAGTTCGACCCCCCCTCTGTCACTGTATTGACACAATGTTGACACTATCAGACACATATGACACCCACACACATATACCCTTCTGACACGTGTGTACTAGTAGGGTGTTTTCATAAGGTTTAGGTTCGATTGGTTTTTTTTCTGATGCACAGTTCTGTTAATGTGATTCTAAAATAAATTCCATGTTAAACCCGATATTGATGTTAATTATCATGATTATATTCATATATAATGTTTGTTAGTTACTTAGATGCTAGTTTGTTATTGTGTTAGAGGAATTGGTAGATGGGTTCGAATAGGATTAATTGGGTTTTGCAATGTGAACACTGTTTTTCCCAGTTTTGAGTTAATGTTTGAATAGGCAACCTGGGAAGGATATGCATTGGGTTAGTTTAGGTTTTTGATTACTGATACATTTTACTGTTATAATCCTGAGCTTCATTCCTCTTAAAGGATGATTTGAATGTTTTAGCCATGATACATGTGTTAGATGGTGTACATGTTAGAAACTGTAATGTGTTCACTGAATTCCTGAGTCTATGCACACAACCATGTACTGTTCCTGAGAACAGTTTCATTTACACACTAGTTTGAACTGTCACTCCCACACACATGAAATCTGAGAATTCCCTTTACTGCTACCATATTCATTTCACTCATCACACACTCGAGCACCTCCCTGTCTAGTCCATATTATACCATAGTGTCTTAACCTTACCTCCTTAGCAAACCCCTTTAGATTGAGTTCAGACCCAATTGAGTTCTTAAAATCTGAGAATTTCTCACTGTCAACTGAAGGTTTAAATCCATATTTTGGTTTCTTTCTAAAACTGATTTTAATGTTAATTTTACATGCTAGATATGGTTTTTCCATTTGGGTTTAACTGCTAGGATGATTATATGTCAGTTGGATTTCGATTTTGGGATGGTATGGGGTTAGGACTGTCGAGTGTAACTGAATGCAATGTGATACAAGTGTTCCTGAGGGCTGAACCGAAGTGTCCCTTGCATATCCTTGTTTTCCTTGGCCATGACAGCACTTAAAACCCTTTTGAATGTAACTGAAATGCTGCCATGATTAAGTTCATTTATGTGCTCCTGAGTTGTGAGTCGGATAGCTTGTGTTATCATGAGATTCGAATTTATGTACATAATGTAATTGAATTTTAAGTTATGATACATTGAACATAGGTGGTAGTTTAGGTTCTTGTTGTGGTTGTTGATATGAATATTACCCCTGCTCTCTGGCTCCCTATTCCATATATGTTTATCACACACACCCACAAAACTGAGAATATGACACTGAGTCACTTATACACTCACACATTGACTGAAATGGAACCCCCATTCCCTGTTTTCCTACATTGATAACCTGGGAAATCACGACACTGTTTTTCCATTGATTCCTATTCCTGAACACTCTACACACACACATGTATCTACATTCCTATTTCCTAGTGACACAATAACACATTGCAGCCCTATTACACACCACTAACTGTCACATACACTCTTGTCACACACTCTACACACCCACCCTCACATAGACACACACACATTATTCCTGTCCCATGTCCACTCTTAGACACTACACACATCCTCACATGGATACCCTCACATGTTCTATTAAATACCATCACACACACATGTACACTCTATGTGAATGTTGCCTAATGTATATCCTATGATACTAATGTATGCATGATACAATGTGATACATGTAGATAGAAGATGATGATTTTATGTATGTATATATGTATGTATGTATATATATATATATATGTATATAGATATGCATCTATGTATAAACATATCCATATGACTATATGGGTATGTGCCTATGTATATATCTATGTACCTATATATCTATATATGAATGGAAGGTAGCTGCTTTCATATATGCATATATTGTGATGAATATATACTTCTAGATGTAGTATGTGTGTTCTCTGTGACTTGTGAGTGTGCTTGGTTGTTAGCCTAGGCTTGGTTAGGCCTAGTGAGACTTGAATGGACTAGGATTGACCTAGTTGACTAGTGTAATTGACCAAGCTTGACCTTGACCTAGTTTGACCTAGACAGTTGACCAGGTTTGACTTAGAGTTGACTTTGACCTAGATTGGCCTAGAAATCATGTAGATTGCATTGCATCTTTCAATTCTCTTGTATTTTACATATCATGACCCATACTATTCTGTTTAGGATATTGTGACTCCGGTGCAGACATCTGACATTACACTACTCTTTTCAGAGTATCAGGCGAGTACATTCTCTGATAGTTCTCTCATTTACTTGTCAATTACTGTACTTCAGTTCTAGTTAGTTGTATGCGATTCTCTGTTACAACACGTATGGATATTCTGGATTCATGTATACGACACACATTTACTGTCTTGCCTCTATTACTGGAATCATTCTAGAATCATTTACTGGTATTATTGTATCTGGCTGGACTCATCTTGAATCATTGTATCGAATTTCTGGATTCACTTGCTGGGAGGGGAAATACTAGAGTAAGACATGTAGACATACCCCAATTCTGGAATCACCCTATGCTGGAATCAAACTGGAATGATAGCCATTTCACACCTGGCCAGGTGTGTGATGTGCCGGATTACCTATAGCCGTTTGTATGTCGATCTTGATATTTTAAAACACACTGCTAGAGTATAGGCTGGACTCACCCTGGAATCATTGATCACTATGACTAGGATCGTCCCTTACTGGATTCATCTTGTATTAGATTCGTCTTGTACTGGACTTACATTGGAGTTACACTCGTATACATTTACTATCTGGACTTATATCATATTACTCTGGTTCAGCTAGTTCTATTTTTACAGTCCTTATTGCCATGATTCTTCTCTTGTTTAGTTACTTACTTTCCTTGCACTTTATCTGTCTTCTTTACCATCACCTGAATATAAACTGCCATGTTCATCAATACAACTGTCAATAACTGCTTTATAGTTCTTTGTCATTTACTTGGGTTTTCTAGATGAGATTGTGCTCGTTCTTGTCCTGACTGGACCTGTTGAAATATTACAGATGATTGCCCTGAGGATATTTGTCCTACTCATTATGGACCTGACGAGGGATTAGCTACCTTTGGCCCCGACACTCGAGAGTGATTCGGGATTTAGTTTAGTAGACTTGCATATGTTTTCATGTAGAGCTTGTTGTATAGAATTGAGACTTGAGATGTTTTGAGATTGTTTGAGATTGTTGTTATTATTTCAGTAGTTATTATTGTCTTCAATTTCTTAGTTATATTTCGGTGTTATCTTATCGTGCTTAGACTGTGATTGAGTTACACCATATCTTATACTTGTCCTCCGTTCGGAGTTGATCATGATGAGTACATTATATACTGCATGAGTTGATGGTTAGTTAGAGACTTAGAATAGCGTTCTACCGCCGACATTGCAGCGTAGACTGGGCGTTGTTACGTGATCCTACCCTCACAGTGGGTGCGGGTCGTGACAATTTTACTTAGGCATAAAGTAGTAGGAAAGAAGGGTCAAACTCCTCCCACCTTAAGCCGATACGCCTTGTCATTTTGTAGAGCCGATGCGGCTCAATTTCATAACTTTGTTGCACGTCCAACTCTTCTAACTTTTTTATTCGACCACTTCGTGCTTCGTTGAATTATCCGACAATGCCTATGCCTCAGTCCGTTGTGTAACACCCCAGTCACAAAATACATAGGACCAAGTACGTGAACATGCCAGCTGCACATATACGAAGAACACTCCAATATATGGAATCCTCGCATATGCATATAAGATGTAAATAAATAATCACAGGCCAGAATAACATATCTAATCTCATCACAGCTCAACACAGAAGATAATGAAGTCCAAATAAATAAATAAGAGTATCAAAATATAGCCGGGTGAACATACTCACTCCAAACAGCTATGAAAAATAGTCTCACAAGATTGGAGTCCGACCTCCACAAAATAGAAAGAAAAGAGATGTAAAATAATGTCTACAACTGTCTCAGATAAGAAATAGACTAGGAATCATAAGGCACTGCCTTGTCATCAATGTAGGATAGCTCCAATGCCGCTCCGTACTCCTGTGGAAACTCGTCTAAACCTGGAGAGATAACCAGGTCCTCAGGGGACATAGCAAGATACAAGAAAACACCACGCCATATAAACTGTGATAATATAATAAGAGAAAAGATATGCATGCAATCGGGTTCCTGACCATTCTATTGTGAATATGCAGTTGAGATACAATCCTTCGATGCATGAACCCTGGCTGAAAATAGGATCGGCATAGTTCCCCTAGAGGGTACCAGGGGCCTACATCCATAACGCTCGGGAAACGTCAGAGGGCACCATGTGAAGGGCTACGTCCATAACGCCCTGGAAAACGTCAGAGGGCACCTGGAGCCTGCGTCTCCAGAGGAGCGCACAGGTAACCATGGAAGTGTAAGAAGCCCATAAGTCAGGTATTGTTCTCCCCACCCAATGCCTAGTATCATCATCTCCATGACTGATATGAACCTCTAGTAACCGCCAAGTCTTCTAACATGCAATACTATTGGCAGATACTTCTATCCGTCGTACGCTCCATACGTATCGGTGGCCAGCCAACTACGCGGAAACGTGTCCTACATGTGACTCACATCACGTGATATAACAAGTGTCAAGGCCATATGAGATATACCAATACCTCAACATCAGTGGGTGGTCCATAAACTAAGTCAATGCAAGAGAATAAATAAAGCAAGAAAAACGACCGATAGAGTCGCTTGCACCCAAGTGTGACTTGGACGCACAGTTTAAATATCACGAAATAGAATGCCAAAAAAAACTAAAATAAGAATATAATAATCACAGAGTAGGGTGGCAAGGTATCTTGCCGGGTGGTGCAAAGTGGCAAGTCCAAGAGTAGCAAGTGTCCGCACCAAAACTCACAAATCACAGATGACTCCAAATGCTGAAACAAACATCAAAAATGATCTTGGTGAAGAAGATATATCTAGGAAACGCCTGTCCAAAAGTCAAATTCTGGAACAAGGGGCAAAATCGTAATTTTGGGTCGAAACGATGTCCGTCGTTGGACCCGCTTTGCACCGAAACACGTGCTAAAGTCTATGGTCTCTAAAGTCGTCAAACTACATGTCTACGGTTTTGGTTTGAGGAGAGGAACTCAACGGTATGTCCAGTTTTGGATTCCGAGGAGCCGTGTACAAAATTGCCCGTTTGAGTGGGTCGCGGGCCCACCAAAATTGGGTTCCGATTCGACCTTCTCATAATCGAACCAAACTTGGCATGCAGGACCAGAATTTCGATCCGGACCTGTTGGCATAAGTTTTGTCTCGAATCGACGACTGTACACGAAGTTATGGGCAAGTTTGCAAAACATCAATACGGGGTATCTTGACGGATACGCATTAATTTCGTCGCGCACACGCGACGAAACTGAGTTCCGTCAGTTCCCACACATCCGTAACGTCCATATGCGCCTTTCGATGCGTATAGTCTGTCCATCCTGGCTTCCTGTGGGTGCTGCTACCTCTGGGTACTTCGTCGTCGGCGTCGTAGTAGGCTGTGACAGTCCTGGCTGGTAAGGTGTCGCTGGAGTCATGGGAGGATTCTGTCCTTCCGAAGTAATCTCCTCACCAGATGTGAGGGCCAAGGCAGAATTGCGTCCGCTTCGTAGATTCATACTGTTGGCACGAGAAGGATAGATTGATGTTAGGGAAGATTAGATATGAAGTAAATCGAATAATCAAGGAAGTTTCGAAAAGATTTGAAGCCAAGGGATAGTAATAGTTCTGGATGAGATATTCATATTCCTATATGTAGGCTTGTTGGACACAGTCATGTAACCCAACAATATTAGATAGACCTGCATGGGCCACCACAAAAACATGTAACACCCAGTTCCAAAATATATAGGACCAAGTACGTGAACATGCCAGCTGCACATATACGAAGAACACTCCAATATATGGAATCCTCGCATATGCACATAAGCTGTAAAAAAATAATCACAGGCCAGAATAACATATCTAATCTCATCACAGCTCAACACAGAAGATAATGAAGTCCAAATAAATAAATAAGAGTATCAAAAGATAGCCGGGTGAACATACTCACTCCAAACAGCTATGAAAAATAGTCTCACAAGATCGGAGTCCGACCTCCGCAAAATAGAAAGAAAAGAGATGTAAAATAATGTCTACAACTGTCTCAGATAAGAAATAGACTAGGAATCATAAGGCACTGCCTCGTCATCAATGTAGGATAGCTCCAATGCCGCTCCGTACTCCTGTGGAAACTCGTCTAAACCTGGAGAGATAACCAGGTCCTCAGGGGACATAGCAAGATACAAGAAAAAACCATGCCATATAAACTGTGATAATATAATAAGAGAAAAGGTATCCATGCAATCGGGTTCCTGACCATTCTACTGTGAATATGCAGTTGAGATACAATCCTTCGACGCATGAACCCTGGCTGAAAATAGGATCGGCATAGTTCCTATAGAGGGTACCAGGGGCCTACGACTATAACGCTCGGGAAACGTCAGAGGGCACCATGTGAAGGGCTACGTCCATAACGCTCTGGGAAACGTCAGAGGGCACCTGGAGCCTGCGTCTCCAGAGGAGCGCACAGGTAATCATGGAAGTGTAAGAAGCCCATACGTTAGGTATTGTTCTCCCCACCCAATGCCTAGTATCATCATCTCCATGACTGATATGAACCTCTAGTAACCGCCAAGTCTTCTAACATGCAATACTATTGGCGGTTACTCCTATCCGTCGCACGCTCCATACGTATCGGTGGCCAGCCAACTACGTGGAAACGTATCCTACATGTGACTCACATCACGTGATATAACAAGTATCAAGGCCATATGAGATATACCAATACCTCAACATCAGTGGGTGGTCCATAAACTAAGTCAATGCAAGAGAATAAATAAAGCAAGAAAAACGACCGATAGAGTCGCTTGCACCCAAGTGTGACTTGGACGCACAGTTTAAATATCACGAAATGGAATGCTAAAAATAACAACTGAAAATAAGAATATAATAATCACAGAGTAGGGTGGCAAGGTATCTTGCCTGGTGGTACAAAGTGGCAAGTCCAAGAGTAGCAAGTGTCCGCACCAAAACTCACAAATCACAGATGACTCCAAATGCTGAAACAAACATCAAAAATGATCTCGATAAAGAAGATATACCTAGGAAATGCCTGTCCAAAAGTCAAATTCTGGAACAGGGGCAAAATCGTAATTTCGGATCGAAACTATGTCCGCCGTTAGACCCGCTTTGCATCGAAACACGTGCCAAAGTCTATGGTCTCTAAAGTCGTCAAACTATATGTCTACGATATCGGTTTGAGGAGAGGAACTCAACGGTATGTCCAGTTTTGGATTCCGAGGAGCCGTGTACAAAATCGCCCGTTTGAGTGGGTCGCGGGCCCACCAAAATGGGGTTCCGATTCGACCTTCTCAGAATCGAACCAAACTTGGCATACAGGACCAGAATTTCGATCCGGACCTATTGGCACAAGTTTCATCTCGAATCAACGACTGTACACGAAGTTATGGGCAAGTTTGTAAAACGTCGATACGGGGGTATCTTGACGGATACGCGTTGATTTCGTCGCGCACACGCGACGAAACTTAGTTCCGTCAGTTCCCAGACGTCCGCAACGTCCATACGCGCCTTTCGATGCATATAGTGTGCGACCATGTCGCCCGATTTGTCGGGGCGTACGTCGTATCGGACAAAATTCTAAAAATTAATATAACTAAGCACAGGTTTTTCCTCAACTTCAATATCAATCTACTTTTTACACGCAAATTGAAACGACAATCCAGAAGATGTGTTGTGATCTCGGTTATATTGTCTTTTACGGTTTTTAATTATTTCCTACAGTACTTTACTGTACAGCAAGAAAATTGGCCGACAAGTTTTTTTAAAACAGTTTTTAGCATTACAGAAAACAAATTTTTGTTCAACTTCGTCTCGATTTTTCGAGCAAGTCGATGGGTTGTTTCGAAATCCATCTAGAGGATCTTGAAGTGGGTCAAGTATACTTTTCAGAAAATCTTACGGATCGAAAATCGGTGCTACGAGTAAAAAGTTACATCGTAGAGAAGTAGGGTACCTTGAGTGGGAAAACTGCTCCGTGGGTGACGCAGGGCTGACTTTCGATGCTCCGTTCGTCGCGCACAAAGCTCCGTCGCTGGTGAAACGAAGTCGTGGGCGAAGGGGGTATAATCAGCTTCAACTTTCGTTTTGGAAGATTAGGGTTTTGAGGCTTGTAGAAAAAGTTATATTTATAACAACTTTCTACAAAACCTAATACAAATAGGTTTTGGATTTGTAAACCCATAAATCTTGGGTTTCGTCGAGTGTGTTGCTGCTGCACGCAGCAGGGGCTTAGGGGGGCGTGGGACCCGCCCACATGGGGGTGTGTTAGTTGGTTTTAATATTTTTTTCCTTTTCTTCTCCTTTCTTTATTCCTTTCCTTATACTATGGTACTGTGGTCGGTCTGGGACCGACCACCCCAATCGTTCTTTTTTTACAACTATTATATATATATATATATATATATATATATATATATATATATATATATATATATATATATATATATATATATATATATATATATATATATATAAGTATAAATATATTAGGCTACTAAAAATTCCTAAAAATTTACAAATAATTTATAAAAATCCTAGAATTTATATTATTTCCTTATTTAATAGGAATACTAACAAGCACACATATAATATAGACACACATGCATTTATATTTACGTACATGTACCAAATAAATTCTAATATAAAAAAATAATTTTTAAGGCTCTAAAATAATTTAAAAATATTGGGGGTTTATACGTTGCGAGGCGGTGATTTTGTTTTGCGGACACTATGCAAATTTGGCAAAATGTTGACCTCTTATATTATAGCATAAACGTATAGCTTGCACACGAAACCAACTAAAATCAATATTTGTTCAAATTGGACTTGTGCTTCCATTATAGCACATAGGTCCCCTTATTTATTGCAGACTATAATACCTAAATTCTCGTATTACTTTCTAAAACTTTGCTAGCAGAATCACGACCATGGCCTTGTTGTTGTATTTATAAAGTTGAGATGCATTTAGAATTTAGTAGATATGCCATCAGCATCCCACATGAACCATGTACGACTAGTTGTATTTGACTCCTTAGATATTAATCTTCTATCCTTCTTATACTATACCTTAATGTAATTTTGAGGACGAAATTCTCTAAGGTCGGTAGGTTGTAAGCCCCCTGAATTTTAGGGTTTCTTTTTAAATTTTTAAATAATTTATTTTTAATAAATATTTTTATGATAATTAGTTTTGATCATTAAATGTACTTTTTCGTGATATATATAAGTATAAATATATTAGGCTACTAAAAATTTACAAATAATTTATAAAAATCCTAGAATTTATATTATTTCCTTATTTAATAGGAATACTAACAAGCACACATATAATATAGACACACATGCATTTATATTTACGTACATGTACCAAATAAATTCTAATATAAAAAAAATAATTTTTAAGGCTCTAAAATAATTTAAAAATATTGGGGGTTTATACGTTGCGAGGCGGTGATTTTGTTTTGCGGACACTATGCAAATTTGGCAAAATGTTGACCTCTTATATTATAGCATAAACGTATAGCTTGCACACGAAACCAACTAAAATCAATATTTGTTCAAATTGGACTTGTGCTTCCATTATAGCACATAGGTCCCCTTATTTATTGCAGACTATAATACCTAAATTCTCGTATTACTTTCTAAAACTTTGCTAGCAGAATCACGACCATGGCTTTGTTATTGTATTTATAAAGTTGAGATGCATTTAGAATTTAGTAGATATGGCATCAGCATCCCACATGAACCATGTACGACTAGTTGTATTTGACTCCTTAGATATTAATCTTCTATCCTTCTTATACTATACCTTAATGTAATTTCAAGGACGAAATTCTCTAAGGTGGGTAGGTTGTAAGCCCCCTGAATTTTAGGATTTCTTTTTAAATTTTTAAATAATTTATTTTTAATAAATATTTTTATGATAATTAGTTTTGATCATTAAATGTATTTTTTCGTGACTTTGCTTTTTGGAGTGCCAGGGATGTCAATCTCTCGAAACGTCCTTTATGAGTTTTGATCTAGACAGGTTTATCTTCAATTTGGTATATCATGTCCCATTCAAACTTGTTCTCTAGTACTCTATTTATATCATACAACTTTCTGGTCAATTTAGGCCATTTGATCATCTATCGAAAAATATGACCTAACATTCTATTTAATTTTGGGATCGACATGGATCCAACCTCATCGACCTAATATATTATTTTGACCAGTTTTGAGCCTACTATACACATGCCACTTGCGTGCCATCCAATTGAGCTCCCGCATTTTACTATTTTATCAATGATCATAATTAATCTAAATTTGTAGCCATTGATCACACGTAGCCCAATCTTGATCCAACCTAACCCAAATGAACCAAACCCAATTTCATGTGACTCCATCATGACCAACCAATCACACATCCTCTACAAAATACAAAATATAGCCAATAAAATCACAAAACGCAATCGATAACTCCATTAACCATAATACCTATATATGGGTTAACCAAAGGAATACACCATCACCCTTTCATTTAATTTAATCCATAAATGGGTAACCCATTGGTGGATAACAATCCATCACTCACTTATACCCTCACATGTTATGCTCTAGTCAACCCTATGATTAAAGACCTTAACCACTCTACCACTCAAACTCACCCCCTCTTTCACTCAACCGATCTACTCTCTCATCTTTTTATTTTTAAACACATAACTCTCCCCGTGGACGATCACAGTAAGCACCACCCATCCTCCTTCTTCTTCTACTAATATTCTTCTTTTTTCTCTTCGCTCCATAAAGAACCCACACCTAACTCCTTCTATTCTCCTTACACTTCCTCTTCCTTCACCCTATCTTTATTTCCCTCTTTCACTATGTACAAACATATGCCCCCCTGATGCGTCTTCGGATATCTCAGCCTCGTACCCTTCGCATGGCAACAATGTGCCCCAACTCGAAGCTGTTGTTGTGCGTGCTTCTGCTGCTGTTGTAGTGCTGCCCCTCCGACCGTGTCGTGCCAAGTGACCGGTACCGTACTCCCCATGCAGCCGTGCATCGCCCTGCATGTGCTTCCGTGCGGTCCCCCTGACCGTAGCTATCCCTTATATGCATTTTTTCGTACGCATGATGCGACCGTGCTCGCCAATGGCCACCCAGTTTGGCCTCTCTCCAGTCACCGCACCACTAGGGGGCCTCCTCACGGTAATAAAAACCACACTTATACCCCCCGAGTAGCTTAGCGGCCATCCCGTGCGACTGGGAGTCGATTCCAACTTCGGAGTCGGGATCCCGTCGAAGCGCGCATATGATCAAGTCAGAATTTGGGTCTCATGACAGCGACTTCGCACGTGTTTTCTGGGCGATTCGACCTTGGATCGCTAAAATTTTTCTCAGCTGCAATTTGGTATATAGCTCTAACTTCACCTAAAAAATTTCCTCGTTAATTCGTCCATTTGATAGGTCAAAATTGGCTACCAAGTTGCCCGAATAAATGTCTTTATTTTGGATAGTTTCGTAGAGCCAACTTTGTGGATTTGCTTCTTTGTCGTTGCAGTTCCATTTGACGAGCCACCAGTTCCTGTGCACAGCTAGTATAACCCTCTTCTTGTGATATGAATTCTAATCCATTGTGATTATGCTTGATTGGTTGAATTCGATGCCAAAGTTGGCCGTCCGAATTCGTAATTTCTAACTTGTAAAATTTTAATTTTAGACACGGAACTATAGATTCCTATTTTGACACTACCACTGGACTCATGGCATCATTCTACCCTAAATTCATATATAGTTTGCCAGATTTGGAATACATGGGCCCCGGCATGCATTTCGGTACAAATCGGGTCTCACAATCTGGGTCAACGGGTCATTTTGAGATCGGCTAATCAAAATCCAATTCTGGATATACCATTGGGTTTATATCGTTATTCTGAACTCGTTGATATATAGTTTGCTAGATTTAGTAGACTTTGGCCTCGGTACGCATTTCGGTGCAAATCGGATCCCATAGTTTGAGTCAACGGGTCATTTTAATATATGCTCATCGAAATCTAATTATGGATATACCGTTTGATTCTTATCGTCATTCTCGATTCATGTATATATAGTTTGCATGATTTTGATAACTTTGATCCTGATACGAATTTTGGTACAAATGGGTCTAGCAGTGGACTGCATTTTGACCCGAAATTATCCTTTTTTCCCTGTGTCCAGAATTGGACTTATGGATAGTCTATCTTAGCTATTTTTTTTATTCCGAAAATGTTGGTGATGTTTGTTTCCGCATCCGGAGACGTTCATGGAAGTTCCTATGTTGCTACCATTCTTGAACTTAATGATTTGCCTGCAGGATATTATCGGATCACTGCTTCTTCCTACGCAAGATACCTTGCCACACTTGTTCTGTTTATATTATTTATATTTATTCTTGTGTTTTTAGTTGGTGACACTGGTAGTGTGTATCCAAGGATGACTTGGGTTTTATTGATGATGGTATCGATGTTATTGGTGCGTGCGTGTGTGACTTAGAGTTAGTAGACGTACCCAAAAACTGTAAAGTTATCCCAATAACTTCTATGACTTGACACGAGATATTACACGACATTATGAGTGAGGATTAATTATTTTTGCATGAGCTTACACATTCAACTGATCATCGGTATGAGCGGTTCGTGTGTCAGTACATATAGAGTTAGATGGTGTCTAGGTTAGATCGTATTGAGATACAGATTGTCTGAGTCATGGATACGACTTGCACAGTTCATGGGCAAGGAAGACTATTAGTAGGCGTATGGGACAACCAGATAGATTTTTCAGCCTTAGGGTGGCTCGTTAGGGGCATATGTACTTATTAGTGTGTATATCTGGCAATGGCCACTAGCTGCATGCTAAGTACATTCGGGAGGTACACTAGTATGTGTATATTAATCGGCTTATGATCCAACATCATCCTGTGTTTTGACAAAAATCCTTATTCATCTACCTATACGGTCGTCCTTAACATGCATTCATAGAGAATGATTAGTTCGTGTACCTATGTCGGGCTGTATCATAGGACAGTAACTTATCGTGGGCTGGTATGCCATCCACTTTTCATGATTGATCCGTAATATAGTTTACTGATTGATGAATGGTTATTGGACCATGTTTTGATTTGGTTTGTTCATTTTATTCAGTTCTTTTTATGGCATGTATTTCTGTATCTTGCTACGTCCCGCAGAGGACCTGGTGATCTCTCGAGATATTTACTGAGTAGTTAGTACAACTTAGCTGGACAGGTGTTGCATGATGCACTGAGGTTTCGGGTATATACATTTGTGTTCTCTTGTATTTCATTTACTCTTCCCTGTATACATTTAATCTTTATTTGATTCATGCTGCTATGTAGCCTATTATTTGTAAGCTTATTCCTTTCTCGAGCTTGTCCGAACATGTATATTTTTTGGGTGGCCAACTTTAATATATTATGTTCATTCTTGATATTTGCTTCATTACTGATTGAGATATAGATAATTAATTACTTTTAGTATCCTTGACAGCGTAGTATGTCAAGGGATAAGCCCAATAAATTTGGAACTTATTCTAGATCGTATTAGCTGGCATGCTCGCATCTTAAGTTCCTATATATTCTAGAACTGGGGCGTGACAAGCGGGATAATCTATTTCATGTGAACAACAGAATCCATAAGACAAGTAACATACTTTATCACCAATGTAAATAGATACGAAGAATACGGGCCCCTTGCCATGGCCCCCTGTTACTGCCAAGAAAACTATAAGATTGGAGTTTGATCAATATATAGAATGTGTCTGTCATAAGGTATTCTCGAACCCTGTCTACCCACAAAGTGCTATCAAAACCCATTGTGAGCATAATTTGGCACACAAACTCCCTATTAACCGTATCGTATGCCTTCTTTCGATCCAGCTTGATACAAGCTTTCTTTTGCCAGTTTTTTTTGAAGTCTTGAATCATCTCCTGAGCTAGAAGGTTGTTGTTAGCGATGGTCCTTCCTTTAAAGTTTATCGAAACTAGTTCTTGCATAATCTTCTCCATACAATGATACGTAAGTTGAGTAATCAGCTTTTATAAATAATTACAACAAGTAATAGGTCTCAAGTCAGCAAGGGATATGGCATCCTCATTATTAGGAATGAGTGAGAAATATATGGTTTAACGCACGTAGTAACCTCTCCTTGGCGAAGAAGTCCCGTATTACTTCCAAGATCGGTTCCTTAAGCTCCTCCTAATGGACTTTATAAAACTTGCTTCCAAAAGCATATGGTCCTGGAGCTTTGTTAGGATCAATGTTAGTAATATTGGCTTCTACTTCCTCCATCATAACCAGAGCCAATATGACTCAATTTTCATAATATGTAACCATACATTGGCAAATAAGCTCCGAAAAATTAGTCATGGAATAAAAATGATTGTATAAGTCAGAATAGTACCTGATAGCTTCAGTTTGCAAGTCTCATTGTGAGGTAGTCTTTTTACCATTAGGACCAATGAGTTTACTAATACAGAAATGCTACATGAACCGCAACTAATGCCCGCAGTTAGCCCGCGGTGCTGACGTCGAGTCAAGGTAAGATGGAAGTTTGACTGTGTTCAAACTGATGGGAAAAAAAAGAGAAGCTCGAGACCCTAGGAGAAGAGTAAAGAGAAGAGAGAGGGAAAGAAGCTCACTTTACTCTTCAACTTCTGAGTTATGACTCTCTCTCTCTCTCTCTCTCTACTCTGCAACAAGAAGAAGGAGAAGAAGAAGAAGATCGGCAACAAGAAGAAGAAGTTGAAGAAAAAAATTATGATAGACAAGAGAGGAGGCCATGGCTTGGACATCGATGGTCCGCATGATTGGCCGGGTACTGTCAACCCCTTTTTCATTTTTTTTCCTTTTTTTCTTTTTAAACTTCTTATTTAAACTATTGAATCTCTTCATAAAGCACTCCTTACCGCGGTCGTCGAAAGAGGACATGCCATGGGAGAACCACTCCATCCCGCGGTCGTCGACAGGGAAGAGGCCACGGGAGAACCACTCCAGCCTGCACTCGTCGACGGAGGAGAGGCCACGGAAGAACCAATTCAGCCTTTGGGTACTAAACTTTTCATTGCATTTCTTCATGGAGTTGAGCTTATTAATTTCATTCCCAATCTTCCATTCACTATTAATTCCATGTTGCTCCAATTCTCTTTGTCTATCTACTAGATCTTTCCGCATTTATATGTGTCTGTTTTGTGCCCGCCACGCTAGCATTTGTTTGATACATGCATGTCGAACAGAGCCTATAGAGCAACACATTTAAAATAAAAAACCAAAACCAGAGCCTTTTATGAAGTATTTATACATACAAATTCGATATACGTTTTGTAGAAATGGAGGTTCATTCGTCTTCTGTTTTGGTGCCAAAAATTGGGATGATATTCGACGACGTAGACCAACTGTGGGACTGTTATGAAACTTATGCAGAACAAACTGGATTTCCAGTGAGGAAACGAACATCAAAGAAGAATGAAGAAAGAATAGTTAGAACAGTAACACACTATTGTACTCGAGCTGGTAAGCCTTTTAATACATGTCGAAATTCTATGTTGTCGCGTAAGAGCTTACGATGTGGGTGCTTGGCTAAGCTCACTGCAAAGTTGGATAGAAAGGGAAGATGGATCATTAGTTCACTCACGCTTAGCCATAACCACCAGTACAGTCCGAGCAAATCTAGGTTCTTTCTTTGCAATTGAAGGATTAGTGGACGTGCAAAACGACAACTGAATCTTTTGGAGGAAACGAGAATTAGACTGAATAAGAACTATGCTACATTGGTACACGAGGCTGGTTGATATGAGAATGTAGGTTGCACAGAAAAAGATGCAAGAAATTACATTGAAGAAGTAAGGCGTCTACAACTCGGCGAAGGAGACGCAATTGCAATCATGAAATACTTTTCACAGATGGCTGCAGAGAGCTCGGGCTTCTACTTTAATATAGTGTTGGACGATGAAGATCATTTGAAGCATGTTTTCTGGGCCCATGGAAGGAGTAGAGAAGCTTACAAAGAGTTTGGTAAAGTTATTACTTTTGACACCACATACTTGACAAATAAGTATGACATGCCGTTTGCTCCCTTCGTTGGGGTGAATCATCACGGACAGTCCCAGATATTTGGATGTGGATTAGTTTCGGGGGAAACTACAGAAGCTTTTATATGGTTGTTTGCAACTTGGCTTAAATGCATGTCTGGTGTTGCTCCTCAGGGAATAATCACTGACCAGGATAGAGCTATGCAAAATGCAATTGTGCACGTGTTTCCTAATACTAGGCACAGATGGTGTTTGTGGCATGTAATGAAAAAACTTCCCGACAAGCTAGGAAAGTATACTCAACACGAAAGAATCTCGTATGCAATGAAAAATATTGTTTATGATACACAATATCCGTCACACTTCGAAGAACTTTGGAAGAAAATGATTGTGCAATATAGTTTGGATGGGTGTGAGTGGTTGCATGGTTTGTATGAACAGAGGGAGCGATGGGGGTCGTGTTATGTTAAAGACACGTTTTGGGCGGGGATGTCGAGTACCCAACGAAACGAAGGTATGAATGCTTTTTTCAATGGTTATGTCAACTCCAAAACTACTTTAAAGCAATTTGTGGAGCAATACGAAAATGCTCTTAGAGATAAGGTAGAAAAGGAATTACGTGAAGATGCAGAATCCTTTTCAAAGTTGATACCAACTGGAACTAATTTTGAAATAGAAAAGCAGATTCAAGGGGTGTACACCCTAGCAAAATTTAGGGAGTTTCAGATTGAATTAACTGGGATAATGTATTGTATTCTACTAAAAATTGAGGAGGGGCCTGCACTTATAAAGTATGTCATCCGTGAGGTTATTCAAATTGAAAATTTAAAGAAAATGATGAACTTTGATATTTGTTTCGATGAAGAACATTCTGAAGTGTATTGTAGTTGCCGAATGTTTGAGTTTAAAGGTATATTATGCAGACATGCACTATCTATCCTAATTCGTAATGAAGTTGATGTCCTCCGAGATAAGTACATTCTCAGGAGGTGGAGAAAAGATGTTCGGAGAATCCACACGAAGATGAAGCTCAGGTCTCATACTTGGCAGAACTCTACTGAACAAAAACGCTATAAAGAGATGTGTGTTTTGTTTGGCGAGATAGCAGACTTTATAGCGCCAATTGATAAGGAATATTTTAGAATTAAAAAGTGGTTATTAAGCAAGATGCATGAACTGAAATTAGAAGTAGAAGAGGCGGAGGAAGAAGACCAATATGAAGAACATGAACTGAATGAAGAAGGAGATATAGAAGATGAACAAGAACAAAATGAAATAGAAGATGGGGTAAGTGGAATTGTACGTATACTTGACCCAGTAAGTAAGAAACATAAAGGCCGTCCCCGAATTTTGCGAATTAAGACGCGCAGAAGGATAGCTAATAAAAACTTTCCTGTAAGTTCTTTTATGCATATTGTTTATTTCATAAAATGTCTGACATTTTTTGTGTGCTTTTGATACCATTCTCTAATTTTTTAGCAGCATAGTACTTATGTGGACCCACGATCCCAAAAGACTAGGCCAAGTATCATCCAACAATAGGAATTGTATGGACAAGGTGCACATTCATTACAATATTTCATAGTTCACTTGGTTTTTGTTCTGTCTGTGTCTTGCTTGTATTCATCCAACAAGAATAATTTTTGTTCTCCTCACTGTTATTGATATCTTTTGCATTTTTGCTTGTGACAGATGAAGGTGAAGGTGAACAAGGTTGTAGGTGTTGGGTCTACTTCTATGGGTCTAGCTTGTATTCATCTAAATATATCGGTTGGGTCTGCTTTTATGGGTCTGGCTTGTATTCAATCTTCTGGTTTACAATTTGAAACTACAATTTTTGTTGACTTCTTGTGTGGAACTGGGAGATCATGAAAGCAGTTGTTGTGGACTGCTATTTTGATGTTTTTGTTGACTGCAGTTGTATGGACAAGGTCATCTTTTACACTTTTACTGTTATTTTGACATTTTTGTGGACTGCTTGTATATGAAATTGCATCTTTTACTCATGAAATTCCCGGTTGCATATGAAACAGCAATTGTGTGCATATATGTGGATTTCGTGAAACAACAATTGTGAACATATATGTGGTTTTCGTTCTTTCTGTGTCTGGCTTGTATTCATCTTTTACTCAAGAAATTCCTGGTTGCATATGAAAGCTTGCACAGTTGGAAGCTTGCATGCACATGAAAGCTTGCATAAGAAATTCCTGGTTGCATATGAAATTGTGCTCTGTTAAAGAGCATATATGTGGTGCACACTTGAAAGCTTGCATAAGATTTTCATGATTTTATTATCCACGAATGTCCAGGAATTATCCACGAATGTCCAGAAAAATTGTACTCTCTTAAAGAGCATATATGTCTAGGAATGTTCATGATTTTATTATCCACGAATTGGTGTCCAAGAATTGATGTTGCTATTTTCTTGTCTAGGAATGCTTGCACATGATTTTCTTGTCAATGAACTATTGTCCAGGAATTATTGTCCAGGAATGTTCATGATTTTATTATCCACGAATTGTTGTCTATGAATTGATGTTGCTATTTTGTTGTCCAGGAATTATTGTCCAGAACTGCTTGCACATGA
The DNA here is from genome assembly GCA_029216955.1 of Iris pallida. Classification (NCBI taxonomy): domain Eukaryota; kingdom Viridiplantae; phylum Streptophyta; class Magnoliopsida; order Asparagales; family Iridaceae; genus Iris; species Iris pallida. Next base: position 50,730,496 of record JANAVB010031617.1, read on the forward strand.
TTTTCTTATCCAGGAATTGTTGTCCAATCAATTCTTGGCCAAACAAGTACACCACAGCTATAAACAAAAAAATTATGGCCAAAATTCATGTTCTTTGATATTGTTGCCAAACAAATAATTTGCATGGAACACATGTATTTAGCAAAACAAATAATTTACAACAGATGCCAAACAGTGGGCACAGATGAGATTTTCTTTACAACCAGAATTTTGCCAAACACATGGCCAAACAAAATAAGTATTTAGCCAAACAAAATAAATATTCATGGAACACATGTTCATAACTACATCTACTTAAACTGCGCCTTCTTCGACATATTATTACAAAGCCCATCTAAACTCACTTGTACTTTCAAATTGTATTCACCTTCCTCCTTGTCTTTCGATGCTATTGCAGAAGATAACCATTGAAACTTGTCACATTTACAACACTTTAAATATGAGATGCCGTGATTGTGCTCTGTTCCTGATATAGACAATCTTCTTATACCTGAGCATTTTGGATCGCTGCATGGTGTATCCTTCCAAGGACATGACTTGAAAAGGTGGTCAGTACGTCCACAACCGAAACATACATCCTCGTATGAAGCAGAGCAAGTGGAGGATGTAACATCATCAAACCATTGAAATGAGTTACATTTTGTGCAGGTGAAAAACTTTCTTCCCATTGAACTAGGCCTAGTAGATAGCAATAATTTTTTAATGCCATCACATGTTCGATTTCTACATCTCGTATACACCCATGGGCAAGCAATTGACGTGTGACCATACTTATCACACATTTGGCATCGTTCCTGGTAAAACCAAAGAATAAAAGTTTAAAAAGTATAAATAGCAAATCAATATTTGGCATTGTTCCAGGTTAAACCAAAGAATAAATTTTTTATTACAAATAGAAATCATGATAGTAGACTGTGTTTGATTGGGCTTTTTTTTCCAAAAATATTTTCATCACAAAATTTCCACCAATTGTAGTGCTTGATAGCTTATATTTTCCATGGAATTATTTTCCAAAAAACTACCATTTTTCACATTTTCTTCAAAAATGGTGGAAAATAAAACTTGTCCAACCGGTAGGAAAATATCATTTTCCATGAAAATAACTATTTTTGTGAAAAATAATGACGATCAAATGCCAAATTAAGTTTTCCATGGAATTTTTTTAAAATTCCATGGATTTATTTTCCTAGGAAAATAGTTCCATGGAACTAATTTCTTTTCCACATATTTTTCACCTTGCAATCAAACATATAATTTAAGAAGACACATAAACATTAAATAAGTTGGGATTCTAACCTTTGAAGTAACTAAAGAACATTCTCCCCTTTTCATGGTTTGAGCAAATCTTTATGTTGTTGTTTAGATTATCTTCTTGTCCAAAATAGAGGATTCAAGACCCTACAAGTAAACAAGTTAGATTTTTTTTCCTAATGGATGCATATGATTTATGTGCTTTATGAAGAGATTCAACAGTTTAAATAAGAAGTTTAAAAAGAAAAAAAAATGAAAAAAGGGGTTGACAGTAGAGAGCAACAATTTTGGTACCCAGCCAAGCATGCGGACCATCGATGTCCAAGCCATGGCCTCCTCTCTTGTCTATCATAATTTTTTTCTTCAACTTCTTCTTCTTGTTGCCGATCTTCTTCTTCTTCTTCTCCTTCTTCTTGTTGCAGAGTAGAGAGAGAGAGAGAGAGAGAGAGAGAGAGAGAGTTAGAACTCAGAAGTTGAAGAGTAAAGTGAGCTTCTCTCTCTCCCTTCTCTTTACTCTCCGCCTAGGGTCTCGAGCTTCTCTTTTTTTTTTCCATCAGTTTGAACACAGTCAAACTTCCATCTTACCTTGACTCCACGTCAGCACCGCGGGCTAACTGCGGGCATTAGTTGCGGTTCATGTAGCATTTCTGATATGCTAAGACCATCTCCAATGGTGATTTCTAAAATTGAGTTCTTATCCTACTTGGCATTGTACTTTAAGGAGATTTCTATCCTAGTTGGAAGAGTTTCTACATAGAAATTGTGACATACAAAAATGTTCTCCAATGGTTCTCCATTTCTATCCTATGTGTCACATAGTAAAAGAACCAATTTAATGGTGTGGGGCCAATAATAATTGTCATAAGAGATAGGAGAATTTCTATGAGAGTTTCTACATGTAGAAACCCTCCTAGAAAGTTTTCATCCTACATCATTGCCACCTAGGATAGAAATGGTGAGAGAAATCACCATTGGGAGAAATTTTTTCTAAAATGGATTTCTTCCACAGAAATAGGAAAGATAGAAACCCCCGTTGGAGATGGTCTAATGTCTATGCACCATAAACAATAATTCTTGGGGGTTAGATAGAAATCTATACACCATGTGCATATCTATTTGTATGCTCATTTTGGTGTACATAATTTTAAATCCACGCCCATACTGTCCTGTGTGGAATACATCTCATTCAATGCGCAACATCAAAAGCTATGCCATCTTTCTGACTATAAATATACGATGGTTACATGCAAACCAAAATAACGTCAACACTTCATCACATAATCATTATGCTTTATTTGTTCACAGTAGAGCAATGCCACGTGGCACTATGTGCAGCTTGTGTAGCAGAAGACGCATAGAAAAACTTCAGTTATTCTCTATTTGAGAAGATTACACACACTATTTGCACATGTTACTGAGCATGTCTCAAAGTTTGAGCGACATTTCCTCCTAATTAATGCCACATGGCAAGACAACTGTGACATGCATGCACGTTTAGATCAACGTTCTTCAAAATTCTTATCCGTAAGAAATTCCTATGCACGTAAAAAGCCAAAAATAATATAATTTTTTCGTTCTTATACGTGCATAGTCGTTATAGTGTAAATGATTATAAACAGTTGGGACATGTGCTTTCCAAGGGATCAAAAGTTTTTTGTATCATAGCCTACTTGCTGCCAAATCTGCCAGTGATCAGGGGCGGATCCAAAGGGTGGTTGGGGTGGGCTGGAGCCCACCCCAAAAAAAATTTCATTCTTTTTTTTTCCTTATATATTTTTTTTTTTTTGATTTTTTTTATATGGGCTAGTCCACTTCTAGCCCACCCCAATTCATACGTAGCCCACCCCAGCTTCAATTTCTGGATCCGCCCCTGCCAGTGATCCAAAGTTAGTGAGTTCTCTCCAATCTTTATATCGAATCATCAATAGAGTAAAGAAATCAACCGTATACTTGATATCCATCGCTCCCACTCCCCATATATTTTATATTTTTTTTGCTTGTACTTAGAGTCTTAGGATTCTTTGTAAGCGATCAATTATAATGCAATAATTAGTTAGTATAACTCTTTGTGTTAAACTCATGTCAAAGCATGTCAGCAATTTTTTTGTGCTTTTGGCTTGATTTATGAATGTGCTTTATGAGCTTTGCTTGATTTATAGTCCAAAGAGTAAGGTGATCATTCTCGCATTATGCTCATTTCAAACTTTCTGCATGCACTTAGCAAATTTCTCATATAAAAACTTGTTAGTAGAGCCAAATATTATATCGTCTACATAAATTTGCACTAAACGAAGAGTATTTTCATGAGACTTAATAAAAAAATTCATGTAAACCTTCCCTTTTGTAAACCCGTTATCAAGTAAAAAGAACTGAGGCACTCATACTAAGAATGATGAGCTTTTTTTAGTCCATCTAGAGCCTTACGCATCTAGAGCCTTACGCATTTCAAAACCAGGGGGTTGTTCAACATAAACTTCTTCTTTTATAAACCCATTCAGAAAAACACTTTTCACATCCATTAGAAAAGTTTGACAACATGAAAACTAGCAAATGCATGAGGAAAGTAAACGAGCTCGAGTCTAGTAATAAGAGCATATGTCTCATCAAAGTCAATACATTCTTCTTGGTTGAAGCCTTGAGTTACGAGACGTGCTTTGTTATGTGTGACTTGTCCGTCCTTACTGTATTTATTCAGAAATGCTACATGAACCGCAACTAATGCCTGCAGTTAGCCCGCGGTGCTGACGTGGAGTCAAGGTAAGATGGAAGTTTGACTGTGTTCAAACTGATGGGGAAAAAAAAAAGAAGCTCGAGACCCTAGGCAGAGAGTAAAGAGAAGAGGGAGAGAGAAGCTAACTTTACTCTTTAACTTCTGAGTTCTGACTCTCTCTCTCTCTCTCTCTCTCTCTCTACTCTGCAACAAGAAGAAGGAGAAGAAGAAGAAGAAGATCGGCAACAAGAAGAAGAAGTTGAAGAAAAAAATTATGATAGACAAGAGAGGAGGCCATGGCTTGGACATCGATGGTCCGCATGCTTGGCCGGGTACCAAAATTGTTGCTCTCTACTGTCAACCCCTTTTTTCTTTTTAAACTTCTTATTTAAACTGTTGAATCTCTTCATAAAGCACATAAATCATATACATCCATTAGGAAAAAAAATCTAACTTTGTTTACTTGTAGGGTCTTGAATCCTCTATTTTGGACAAGAAGATAATCTAAACAACAACATAAAGATATGCTCAAACCATGAAAAGGGGAGAATGTTCTTTAGTTACTTCAAAGGTTAGAATCCCAACTTATTTAATGTTTATGTGTCTTCTTAAATTATATTTTTGATTGCAAGGTGAAAAATATGTGGAAAAGAAATTAGTTCCATGGAACTATTTTCCTAGGAAAATAAATCCATGGAATTTAAAAAATTTTCCATGGAAAACTTAATTTGGCATTTGATTGTCATTATTTTTCACAGAAATAGTTATTTTCATGGAAAATGATATTTTCCTACCGGTTGGACAAGTTTTATTTTCCACCATTTTTGAAGAAAATGTCAAAAATGGTAGTTTTTTGGAAAATAATTCCATGGAAAATATAAGCTATCAAGCACTACAATTGGTGGAAATTTTTTGATGGAAATATTTTTGGGAAAAAAGCCCAATCAAACACAGTCTACTATCATGATTTCTATTTGTAATAAAAATTTTAATAAAAATTTTATTCTTTGGTTTAACCTGGAACAATGCCAAATATTGATTTTCTATTTATAATTTTTAAACTTTTATTCTTTGGTTTTACCAGGAACGATGCCAAATGTGTGATAAGTATGGTCATACTTCAATTGCTTGCCCATGGGTGTATACGAGATGTAGAAATCGAACATGTGATGGCATTAGAAAATTATTGATATCTACTAGGCCTAGTTCAATGGGAAGAAAGTTTTTCACCTGCACAAAATGTAACCCATTTCAATGGTTTGATGATGTTACATCCTCCACTTGCTCTGCTTCATACGAGGATGTATGTTTCGGTTGTGGACGTACTGACCACCTTTTCAAGTCATGTCCTTGGAAGGATACACCATGTAGTGATCCAAAATTCTCAGGTATAAGAAGATTGTCTATATCTGGAACACAGCACAATCATGACACCTCATATTTAAAGTGTTGTAAATGTGACAAGTTTTAATGGTTATCTTCTGCAATAGCATCGAAAGCCAAGGAGGAAGGTGAATACAATTTGAAAGTACAAGTGAGTTTAGATGGGCTTTGTAATGATATGTCGAAGAAGGCGCAGTTTAAGTAGATGTAGTTATGAACATGTGTTCCATGAATATTTATTTTGTTTGCCTAAATACTTATTTTGTTTGGCCATGTGTTTGAAAAAATTCTGGTTGTAAAGAAAATCTCATCTGTGCCCACTGTTTGGCATCTGTTGTAAATTATTTGTTTTGTTAAATACATGTGTTCCATACAAATTATTTGTTTGGCAACAATATCAAAGAACATGAATTTTGGCCATAATTTTTTTGTTTATTGCTGTGGTGTACTTGTTTGGCCAAGAATTGATTGGACAACAATTCCTGGATAACAAGATCATGTGCAAGCAGTTCTGGACAATAATTCCTGGACAACAAAATAGCAACATCAATTCATGGACAACAATTCATGGATAATAAAATCATGAACATTCCTGGACAATAATTCCTGGACAATAGTTCATGGACAAGAAAATCCTGTGCAAGCATTCCTGGACAATAAAATTGCAACATCAATTCTTGGACACCAATTCGTAGATAATAAAATCATGAACATTCCTAGACATATATGCTCTTTAAGAGAGTACAATTTTCCTGGACATTTGTGGATAATTCCTGATAATAAAATCATGAAAATCATGTGCAAGCTTTCAACTGTGCACCACATATATGCTCTTTAACAGAGTACAATTTCATATGCAACCAGGAATTTCTTATGCAAGCTTTCATGTGCAAGCTTCCAACTGTGCAAGCTTTCATATGCAACCAGGAATTTCTTGAGTAAACAATGAATACAACCCAGACTCAGAAAGAACGAAAACCACATATATGCACACAATTGCTGTTTCATGAAAACCACATATATGCACACAATTGTTGTTTCATATGCAATCGGGAATTTCATGAGTAAAAGATGCAATTTCATATACAAGCAGTCCACAAAAACGTCAAAATAACTGTAAAAGAGTAAAAGATGACCTTGTCCATACAACTGCAGTCAACAAAAACATCAAAATAGCAGTCCACAACAACTGCTTTCATGATCTCCCAGTTCCACACAAGCAGTCAACAAAAATTGTAGTTTCAAATTGTAAACCAGAAGATTGAATACAAGCCAGACCCATAGAAGCAGACCCAACCGATATATTTAGATGAATACAAGCTAGACCCATAGAAGCAGACCCAATACCTACAACCTTGTTCACCTTCACCTTCATCTGTCACGAGCAAAAATGTAAAAGATATCAATAACAGTGAGGAGAACAAAAATTATTCTTGTTGGATGAATACAAGTAAGACACAGACAGAACAAAAACCAAGTGAACTATGAAATATTGCAATGAATGTGCACCTTGTCCATACAATTCCTATTGTTGGATGATACTTGGACTAGTCTCTTGGGATCGTGGGGCCACACAAGTACTATGCTGCTGAAAAATTAGAGAATGGTATCAAAAGCACACAAAAAATGTCAGACATTTTATGAAATAAACAATATGCATAAAAGAACTTACAGGAAAGTTTTTATTAGCTATCCTTCTGCGCCTCTTAATTCGCAAAATTCGGGGACGACCTTTACGTTTCTTACTTACTGGGTCAAGTATAAGTACAATTCCACTTACCCCATCTTCTATTTTATTTTGTTCTTGTTCATCTTCTCTATCTCCTTCTTCATTCGGTTCATGTTCTTTATATTGGTCTTCTTCCTCCGCCTCTTCTACTTCTAATTTCAGTTCATACATCTTGTTTACTAACCACTTTTTAATTCTGAAATATTCCTTATTAATTGGCGCTACAAAGTCTGCTATCTCGCCAAACAAAACACATATCTCTTTATAGCATTTTTGTTCAGTAGAGTTCTGCCTAGTATTAAACCTGAGCTTCATCTTCGTGTGGATTCTCCGAACATCTTTTCTCTACCTCCTAAGAATGTACTTATCTGGGAGGACATCAACTTCATTACGAATTAGGATAGATAGTGCGTGTCTGCATAATAGACCTTTAAACTCAAACATTCGGCAACTACAATACACTTCAGAATGTTCTTCATCGAAACAAATATCAAAGTTCATCCTTTTCTTTAAATTTTCAATTTGAATAACCTCACGGATGACATAGTTTGTAAGTGCAAGCCCCTCCTCCATTTCTAGTAGAGTACAATAAATTGTCCCAGTTAATTCAATCTGAAACTCCCTAAATTTTGCTAGGGTGTACACCCCTTGAATCTGCTTTTCTATTTCAAAATTAGTTGCAGTTGGTATCAACTTTGAAAAGGATTCTGCATCTTCACGTAATTTCTTTTCTACCGTATCCCTAAGAGCATTTTTGTATTGCTCCACAAATTGCTTTAAAGTAGTTTTGGAGTTGACATAACCATCGAAAAAAGCATTCATACCTTCGCTTCGTTGGGTACTCGACATCCCCGCCTAAAACGTGTCTTTAACATAACACGACATCCATCGCTCCCTCTGTTCATACAAACCATGCAACCACTCACACCCATCCAAACTATATTGCACAATCATTTTCTCCCAAAGTTCTTCGAAGTGTGACGGATATTGTGTATCATAAATAATATTTTTTATTGCATACGAGATTTCTTCGTGTTGAGTATACTTTCCTAGCTTGTCGGGAAGTTTCTTCATTACATGCCACAAACACCATCTGTGCCTAGTATTAGGAAACACGTGCACAATTGCATTTTGCATAGCTCTATCCTGGTCAGTGATTATTCCCTGAGGAGCAACACCAGACATGCATTTAAGCCAAGTTGCAAACAACCATATAAAAGCTTCTGTAGTTTCACCCGAAACTAATCCACATCCAAATATCTGGGACTGTCCGTGATGATTCACCCCAAAGAAGGGAGCAAACGGCATGTCATACTTATTTGTCAAGTATGTGGTGTCAAAAGTAATAACTTCACCAAACTCTTTGTAAGCTTCTCTACTCTTTCCATGGGCCCAGAAAACATGCTTCAAATGATCTTCATCGTCCAACTCTATATCAAAGTAGAAGCCCGAGCTCTCTGCAGCCATCTGTGAAAAATATTTCATGATTGCAATTGCGTCTCCTTCGCCGAGTTGCAGACGCCTTACTTCTTCAATGTAATTTCTTGCATCTTTTTCTGTGCAACCTACATTCTCATATCCACCTGCCTCGTGTACCAATGTAGCATAGTTCTTATTCAGTCTAATTCCCGTTTCATCCAAAAGATTCAGTTGTCGTTTTGCACGTCCACTAATCCTTCGATTGCAAAGAAAGAACCTAGATTTGCTTGGACTGTACTAGTGGTTATGGCTAAGCGTAAGTGAACTAATGATCCATCTTCCCTTTCTATCCAACTTTGCGGTGAGCTTAGCCAAGCACCCACACCGTAAGCTCTTACGCGGCAACATAGGATTTCGACATGTATTAGAAGGCTTACCAGCTCGAGCACAACAGTATGTTACTGTTCTAACTATTCCTTCTTCATTCTTCTTTGATGTTCATTTCCTCACTGGAAATCCAGTTTGTTCTGCATAAGTTTCATAACAGTCCCACAGTTGGTCTAAGTCGTCGAATATCATCCCAATTTTTGGCACCAAAACAGAAGACGAATGAACCTCCATTTCTACAAAACATACATCGAATTTGTAAGTATAAATACTTCATAAAAGGCGCTGGTTTTGGTTTTTTATTTTAAATGTGTTGCTCTATAGGCTCTGTTCGACATGCATGTATCAAACAAATGCTAGCGTGGCGGGCACAAAACCGACACATACAAGTGCGGAAAGATCTAGTAGATAGACAAAGAGAATTGGAGCAGCATGGAATTAATAGTGAATGGAAGATCGGGAATGAAATTAATAAGCTCAACTCCATGAAGAAATGCATTAAAAAGTTTAGTACCCAAAGGCTAAAGTGGTTCTCCCGTGGCCTCTCCCCCGTCGACGACTGCAGGCTGGAGTGGTTCTCCCGTGGCCTCTCCCTTGTCGACGACAGCGGGATGGAGTGGTTCTCCCATGGCATGTCCTTTTTCGACGACCGCGGGAAGGAGTGCTTTATGAAGAGATTCAATAGTTTAAATAAGAAGTTTAAAAAGAAAAAAAGAAAAAAAATGAAAAAGGGGTTGACAGTACCCGGCCAATCATGCGGACCATCGATGTCCAAGCCATGGCCTCCTCTCTTGTCTATCATAAATTTTTTCTTCAACTTCTTCTTCTTATTGCCGATCTTCGTCTTCTTCTTCTCCTTCTTCTTTTTGCAGAGTAGAAAGCGAGAGAGAGAGAGAGACAGAGAGAGAGAGAGAGAGAGAGAGAGAGAGAGAGAGTCAGAACTCAGAAGTTGAAGAGTAAAGTGAGCTTCTCTCTCTCTCTTCTCTTTACTCTTCGCCTAGGGTCTCGAGCTTCTCTTTTTTTCCCATCAGTTTGAACACAGTCAAACTTCCATCTTACCTTGACTCCACGTCAGCACCGCGGGCTAACTGCGGGCATTAGTTGCGGTTCATGTAGCATTTCTGGTATTTATTTTGGAATGACCATTTGGTACCAATTATCGGTTAGTCATTATGTCTAGGAACAAGTTTTCAAACTTGATTTCTTTCAAATTGGTTCAATTCCTCATACATAGCAGAAATCTAAAATTCATGAATGAAAGTTCTTTAACATATATATATACTAGAAGAATGAGTGCTTAGTCCCTTTGATACATCACCTACGCTCAAATACTTGGGATGATGGGTTGAGAAGCACCATTCCTTTGGAAGTCTATCTAAAGAAGTTGTATCAATTGCACTAAGTATTGCTTCTTTAGAAGTTGATTTCTTGTTAGGAATGATATTGACATCATCATTGTCACTAGCACTTGATAACTGAGAATTAAGCTCATCAAATGTGGCATTAATAGATTCTTCGACAATAAGAGTGCTTTTTGACATAACGAAAACCCTTGTTTTTAGAAGCATAACAAAGAAAACACCTTCATAACTTTTTTCATCAAATTTACCTAATTTATCCTTGGTATTCAAAATGAAACATTACAACAAAATACTTTGAAATAACCAATAGAAGGTACTCTATTAAACCAAAGTCCATAGGTGATTTTCTTCGAAATTGATCAACAATAACCCTATTCAAAACATGGCATATGTATTGATAGCATCTACCCAAGATATTTTACAAGATTATACTGATTTGATATCACTCTAGCCATATTGCTTAGAGTTCTATTCTTTCGCTCTATACGACCATTTTTTGAGGAGTTCTAGGACATGATTCATGAATAAATCTATTATCATCAAAAAAATCTGATTGTCATTTTTGAATTCTCCTACATGATCACTCATGATATGAGTTTTCATGAATCCTTTTTTATTTTGTACCTTTTTATAAAATGTCAAAAAAATTCAGAAAATATATTATTCTTTTTTGGAAGAAAAATCACCGAGAAAAAGAGAAAAATCATCAATAATGACATAAGCATAAAATTTATCGCCTAGACTGACGACTCTTCTGCGTCCAAATAAAGCCATATGTAACAGCTGGAGAGGTCTAGAAATACTTACAACGTTTATGGATTTAAATGAAGGCTTGATTTGTTTATTCTTTTCACAGTCTGCACATACCATGTTTTTTTAACAGAAATTTTTGGTAATCTTCTTACTAGCTTCCGGGTTGAGAGTTTTGGAATAGTGTCCATGCTAGCGTGTCCTAGGTACATATGCCATAGACAGCTCTCATCCTTCTTAGCAAGAAGACATCTTCATACATGATTAGTTCTTTCAAAGAGATAATAAACATATATGTTGTCTTATATAATTCCTTTATAGACTATTTGCTACTAGTAATTTCCTGACTAAATATTTATTTTAAACAAAATTATCATAATAACCATTATAAGCTAAGTGACAAATGCTTAGTAGGTTATGCTTTAATTCTGTTACTAAATAAACAATCTTAATAACCGGAGAAGGAAATTTACCAATATTACCATTACCAATGATTTTGCCTTTGAGATTATTTTCGAAGGAAGCATATCATTCTTTCTTCATCGATGGTGTTGCAAATACAGTAGAATCATCATATATCATGAGCACCTGCTATCGTGAATTCACTTGATTATAGCAGGAGGAGTTTGGTCCACCTACAAAACAAGTTGAAGATGTGACATTTGGTACCTACTTCTTTGAGGGTCCTAGAATGTTAGTCTTGGAAACCCATTTAAAAAATATTATATCGACTTGCTTTCTGACATAATACTGACTGGAAATGTGTCTTTGAAAACCACAATAGTAACATGTAGCATGAATATCTGTGTTTGGATCATTATAGTAACTGTGAGATTTGATAGGAGTGTTCTCCTGTAGTTGTCTATAAAAGAAAGCATAGTTATGTGAATTTCTAGCCTTTTTATCTCCTTTTTGAAAGGGTCTCGTGGGTGTGACATTTTGTTAAGTAACGTGTCTAGTGCTAGATCGAGTCATAGGTTGAGTTACCAATTTTCCCAATCTAATTTCCAATCTCTTGTATATAGAATATATATTATTTTATATAGCAGTAAGAGCATCAATTCTAGGAGTGGCAATAGAAAACTTCTTCTTTTCGGATTCTTGTTCTTTCTTAAGTTTAGCATTATCTTGTGCATTCCTTTTAATGCATTTAGTTACTTTCTTACAAGCTATGCTTAAGTATAGAGACTTCAGTAGAAGAATGTGTGTCTCTAACTTCATTTTGTAAAAAAAAACAAAGCTTTCCATTTTCAAGCTTTTGTAGTGGGTTTCTTTTCTAGCTTGCTTATACTTGCTTCTAAGCTTTTTGCAATCTTCAACCAAATCATTAAAAACATTAGAGAATTTATCATATGAAAATCTGTAGGCAATCCTAGAGGGGCTGAATATGGTGAACCAATTAAAAGCAATAACACAATACTAATTACCAACTAAAAATTCAATAAGCAAGTAATAAAAATTTCGAGGGTTCAGGTGATCAAACAAAATGATGTATACTGGTGTCCTTCGTGGACAGCAATCCAGTCTCGGAGACTCTTGCCCAGTATTAATCTACTATTTATGAAATAATAATACACCACGTGCTTTGATCCGAGGGACAATCCAAATTCTTATGACCACGTGCTTTGATGCGAATGGTACACCAACTTCAACAATTGACATAGAAGAAGAACTTGGATATCCATGCTTTGACAACTTTTCATAGACTTCTAACAGCAATCACGCTTGGCATTTAGAAAGCTGGGGAGTGGTTCTTGGGGTTTTATAAAGGTTTAGAGCTCAGAATTTCGTAAGTTTGCAAGTGAATGAGTGAAACACATAGCCATTTACAGACTATGGTTCTGGCTGCTAAAAATTGATTTCAAGTAGAGTTTAGTATCGTGTAGAACATGGAAATATTAAACTTGTTGGCTAGGCCGAGGTAACTCCTCGTTCAGGTAGGTGGCTTCGATGAACGCGTCTCCGCCTAGCCTTCATACTTAATAAAATGGATGATGTATTTACTCTAGTTAATATGTTTGATGCATGCTAATAAAAGAGACGAACCCACATAACTAAGGGAATAGTCCATTTTTTATCGAATTTGTGTAGAACATGAAAATATTAAACTTGTTGGCTAGGTAGTGCTTCATATTATGCCTTTAAATTGGCACTCGATCATTCGATCGTACGACTTGGATAAAGTAGAGTTTTCTTATGCTATCACATAGAATATCGACTTGCTGTCATAATATATATATTCTATGATTCCAATGCTTGTCATAGCTTACACATTCCTATGGTTTCAAGGCTTGTCATATAGAATATGGTACAGTTTGTGGGTACATCATCGAACATGGTTTGTTCAATTTAATCAAGAGGGCTATCAAATAGTCTTTCTTGAGTCAAAGATGGAAAGTACGAAAACATAGAAAGTTCTCGGGACCGTTTGTCACCGAGACAGTCCCTGGTTTGGAAGATGCATAGAAGTATGGAAAATAATATGAGGAATGGTTTTTTAGTAAGATAAGTTGAGTAGAGTCTTGCATGTTCATTGGACAACTTGTACACAAGACCGATGTTTCTTTGAAAGGTATCCCGGGGCCACGGGACTGATTTGGCTTAAGATAATTTTGATTTTACTGAGATGGTTTAATGTTACGATCCGCTCCTACTTTTCGGGATACGAGTACATAGCCAAGTTCAGCCTATGCCGCAACATCGACGGTAGTACGCTGCCTAGACCTCAATATCAATCTCAATATAATAAATCATACCTAATTGCTTATTCACAATTATTATTCCAATTACAAATCCAATAATAAATTAAAATAATTTTTGGAAACAAACCCGCTAAATATTCAAATGCAAAAAATATCTATGAAAAGACAATATAAAGTTACATGTAGTACAAAATAAAGGTAAAATAGTATCATAGTGAACTTGCTTGATTTTTTGGACAAATCATTTTCATAAGTCAAGGACAAGAGAAACTCTGGCCTATACGCTACTAACCCATACCATACCATCGTACCATGAACCGGGAACGAAAACCATAAGTTAGTTCTAGATTTATTCTAAAATTCATAAAATAATGGATTAACCAAAATTAATATTATTTAAGTCTTCAATAAATTATCTACAAACCTAATTAAATATAATTATAATCTAAAATATAATCTAAACAAGGAATTTTGGCTATATAAAGTCATGGTTCCAATTTTGGAATCTATGGCACACTAATCGAGGTGTACCGATGACTAATTAGTCAAATATTACGAACTTAATGATTGAGGGTGCATCTTAGTAGATTTCAGTGCCACAAGTGCACCATAATTGACCATGCTGTAAATTCACGATTTGGCCAAATGTTATCATCGTTATGGCTAACTATGACTAAATCGGTGAATTATCAATTAAATCTGAGTTTAACGAAATAAATAAAATATTTAACAAATTTTAGAAAAAATTATATATTATAGATCTTTGTGTCAGCTTTCCAAAACTTCATACGAATCACAAAAATGGAGGTTGGATCTCCCTGAATCTCGAAAATAGTACGTCGTATCAATTTTTGGACAACCAACACTCAAATAAATCTCCAAAAATTTACGTAAATAATTACAAAAAATAAATATAGATTTGGAAAGTTACCTTGATACGGTTCTAACAAAAAATTGGAGGTGAAACAAAGTCCTGAATTGGTTGCAACGGCTTCACGAAGTTGTTATAACTTAAAAAATGAGGCTGAATTTATGACAAATTTTGGCATATTTTGGACGAAAAAGAGAAATTTTGGAGAAGAAAATATGGAAGATGACATAGGTTCGAACACGTATATATAATGGGTAGAAGTTACTTAATTAGGATTAGATTAGAAGAATTTTGGTTTTACAAGAAGAATAAGGACTCCTTAAATAGATGGAGATTGACTCATAATTTCGTAATTTGGAAGGGTCAAGAATCTAATAAATAAATCTTTTCATTAAATCCAAATCAAATAAATCTCAAAACTATATGGATCAATTCTTATACATAATTAATCATAATAAAAATTTAAAATAATATCTAATATTATTAAATAAAATTTAAAGTATATTAGCATAAATCCAAATCTTATAAAAATAATTTGGCAAATCATTTTATTGGTCAAAGATAATAGTCATTAATTTCGAAACTAAATTAATCAAATCTAAATCTAACATTTGATTACACTAATAATTCAAAATAACATTTAATATTATTAAATAATATTTAAATATATTTTACAAACTCAAACCTTAAAATAGTTTGGCAAATCTTTTGTCATTCAAAAATATTTATAGTTACCTTTTATAGAAATTTAAATAATTTATTTTTAACACAAAATATTTAAAATAAAATAAATAAAATTTGGGAACAAGGGTTACAAATCTACCCTCCTTAAAAAAATTTGTCCTCGAAATTTCAAATGATATAACTATGCACGACTAGGAATACAATAAAAAAATGATACGATTAATGACTAAATTCAGTCAGGCATAATTGTGAATAAAATCGATACCTAAGATAAGATACGATTTGGGCCGATCAAGAATATAGTCAGAATGGTCTACTTACGTTTCAAAAAAAAATCGTTTAGGAATGGACAAAATTGAAATCGTCTCGATACGATAAACTACTTAACCAATATTATTTAGGCACGATCATAGAATCAAAATCTAGATACGTTATGAATCTAGTAGAATGGAATCCAAATAGTTTTAAATGATTACTAGGAAACCAAATGGCAATTTGAGAATAGAAAGATAAGAAACAAAGAAGAGTGCAAAAATTTGTGAACCATGAAAATCAATAGTCATATGCCAAAAGGATGTAGTCTCTACAGTATCGATACTCGTATGTATATCTGAAGTTATTTCATCGAGAATCCATACCCCACCAATGTACACCTAGCTGTAGTGAACTATTGATTCCATAACTCAAATAATAATAGGTGACTGAATATTCTGTCAACTTTATCCAATAGTGACATAAAAGATCAAAATGATGCAATTAGGACATAGTTTTAATAATATTGAAAACTTATGCATACCCAAAACTACTTCAACTTAGGGGGTCATGCCTTGCCAGTATGCTGCTGGCTGCAGTGAATCCACAGTCTCTATAATTCAAATAAATAACGACAGTACGGATCTGCCTTGCTATTGCAAGTCACTGTATATTCTTTCAAACTTTGTCCATAAGAATTTTTAAAGGAGCTTCTAAAAATTTAAAAAAGTTTCATGGTGATCATGATAGAAAAAGTGTAAGTATGTCCTTGAAGTAAAAATATCAATTTTGAAAATAAAACAATCATAAAATGAACAAAGATGACTTGGATTTAATATATAAATTATTGAATCAGGTTAGGCTCAAAATTTATTGAATGGTTGACTCCTAGGAAAAATAATTACTTATGGCCAATGGAAAATAAATAAGCAAAATGGACCTTACCATATGATAGTAATGTTTAGATAGGGCAAAAAAGATGTCACGCCCCAGAACCAGAATACTGGAGAGCGGGGGCAGACATAGCCAGCTACGTATATGAAATGGATTCCATCTCGCTATACGGTCACGGCTGTCTAGATACATGAGGGTTTATGTACAAGCCAACAGTCTCTTAAGGTCATGAACAAGCCTAGTGTCTCAATCACAAGCAAGTAAGTAAATGTTACAAGATGTATGATCATTAAATATACAATAATAAGGCGTCCCAAATATTACATATTCAGCTGATCATGAAGCTAGTCGTTACAAAATGTTAGGACTAGCAAGAGTTTAGTCATACATGATCAACCCTAGGATCTGTTAATCATGCTACAGCTCGTAGGCAGACAGTAAGTAAGTACAATCGAGCTAAACAGGTGCTCGTCGGCTAAACGCCTCAAAAGAATATTTTTACAATAGAGTGGGAGAGCCAAAAATAACCCACCGTCTAGTGGCCACCATCTGGCTGGAAGGGCGGTAGATCCTCTGGAGCTGCTCCGAAATCTGGCCACACAAAACCAGCTGGGTCAAACCCCAGAAAGAGCAAGTGCCACAAAGGAAGCTTCACTTAAGAACTAAAACCAGCAATCAGCACAAGATATAAATAAAAGTAAGAACTGGAAATAAAGAAAATACACCAAGATAATATACGACGAGATAACCATGGAACTATTCAGATAACCAGTTTACAATCCGTAAACCAAACAAGGAACGGGGTTGTAACCCTTCGTCTGAACAGAACTTGGAATTCTCACCATTTATCGGTAAAAATAAATACAAGCATTCTAGTCATCGATAATCTGGAACAGGATCGGGGCAGGACTAGACTGGTTAGACTCCATCCAATCACTTCACGGCCAAGCAAGAATTACGGCTTGATACTTTAACTAACTAGGGTTGTCACAAGCCTAATTACTAACAAGATGCAGTAAGATTATTCCACAGCCACAAGCCCTGCAGACCATCCAGGTTCCCCGGGTTAAAAGATTAGAGTTGAATTCAGGTGGGTACATCGTCCAGGAAATGAATGTACCCTTAGGTAGCTTGAAGGTTGCAACACATGACAGTGTGCTGAAAATGTGCCCTACTCGACGGCAGGCTACAGATCCCAAGGCGTGCCCAGGTAACGGGATTGCCTGTAGCTGGGAAATCTCTTCATGACTAATGTATTAATCTAGTTATTAGTCCTTAGTTTATTTCAATAGGTACTCCTGACCGTGGTACTCAGGAGTCCCATCCTAGACATGATGCAAGACAGGACTGGTTTATTTATACAAGCGTAATCGCCCACGGTATCCAGGATATTATACAGGTCATGTCATGTCAAGTAGCCGTCGCAACAGCTATTCGAGATATTCATGTCAGGTTATCATGCCAAGTGTACTTGTCAGGAGTGCGCCACGACGGGCCACTATCAGGTCAGGCCAGGTTTACTCATGTCAGGAGTGCACCACTACGGGTCACTATCGTGTCAGGCTCAGTTATCAATTCCAAACATATCAAGTAAATTTGCGACTATCAAGTTCATAAAAAAAGCGTAAGGATATAAAATGGGCGTAAAATATCTAATAAAATATCAATATACAGGGCTATAGAAGAGCCAAGCTTAAGAAAAATAAAACCAAATCTGACACGCTGACATAAGGCCAAGTCAGCCAAAGGCCATACGCTCAGTGCAAGCTACGCTCAGGCCAGCGTACGCTCGAGTCATGCGTACGCTTGAGGCCAGCGTACGCCTTGCTCGCTTAAGCTAGCTTACCAAGGCACGCGTACGCTCAAGCTAGCGTACGCATCAGGTCTGCGTACGCTCGGGCTAGCGTACCAAAGGGTCCATACACTTCCAATGGGAAGCGTACGCAAGGGTCAGCGTACACAAGGGCACGCTCAAGCTACAGGTCAGCGTACGCTCAAGCTAGCGTACGCTCAAGACTGCGTACGCTTGAGCAAGCGTACGAAAGGGTCTAGGGCACGCTCACGCTAGCGTACGCAAAAGACACGCTGCCAACAGGCAGCGTATCAAGGCTAGCGTACGCACGCTAAAGAGCGGCGTACCAAAGTTAGCGTACGCTCGCTAAAGAGCGCGCGCAGCTCAGTGGCGTAAGCTAAAAAGCTAGCTCACTGTTCACTGTCTTCTCCAAATGGCAAGAACAACAAGAACTCTAAAGTTGAATCTAAGCTTCAATAGTCCATATCTTGGTCAAAACAAGTCCGAATCTAACTTTCCAAAGATCAAAATTGGGTAGAATGAAATTCTCTACCACATGGAACCATCAAAACTTGAAAACAAGGAAGTTTGATAAATCAAAACCACCAAAATCCAAAAATAACTAATTTCTAGATCTACAAGAATTAAAGCCTCAAAATAGAAAATGACAAGTTCTAATGTGGTTTAGAATCATGAGGAGAAGCTAATAAAACCATCAAAAGGAGTTCTCTTGTGGAAGCAAGTTGCACTTGCCTATGGTGTTCTTGGTTGGTGGAGAAGAGGAATGGTGGGGGAAGGAGAAGTAAATGAGAATTATGGAGGAGAGAGAAGGTTGGTGGGGATAATAAAGAGGGGGGGTTGTGGTGGAAATAAAGGAGAAGCATAGGCTAAGGTGTTCCACCCTTGGCCCATGATGAACCAAGCATTGGGCCGGCCGAACCAAGCCAACCCAAACCGAGAGTTAAACCAAGCCGAGAGCTAAACAAGGAATCATGCAATATAGAATAAAATACATATACGCATCCCAAAATACGTAATACGAACACAGGCATTTCAACTCTACCCACCTTAAAAGAATTCCGTCCTCGGAATTTAATCAAGAGACTAGAGGAGCAATGACAAGCTAGATTAATTACATGTAAGCTATAACTAGGCATACAATCACTCATTCAAGCAAGGAATCGAAGGCATGGGGCATAAGAAGGACATTATACCTCACGAGTCAAACAAGTCAGGATATCGCGATCGGATATCATCCTCACGCTCCCACGTTGACTCCCCCAAAGAGTGATGACCCCAAGCAACTCGGACTAACTTGATAGTCTTGTTCTTGAGGATCTTCTCTCTCTGGTCCAATATAGACACGGGCCTCTCCTCATACGAAAGGTTGGTACCAATAACCAATTCCGAATGATCCAGGATGTGGCTCGGGTCCGGGATATACCGTCGTAATTGGGACACATGGAACACGTCATGCACCTCGCTTAGCGACGGTGGAAGAGCGAGACGATAGGATACAACTCCTACTCGCTCCAGAATGTCAAACGGTCCTATATACCTAGGACTAAGCTTGCCCCGTACGCCGAAATGAACGACGCCACGATTAGGCGAAATCCTCAGGAATACATGATCGCCGACAGAAAACTCGAGAGGACGCCGATGAGAATCGGCCCAATGACGCTGGCGATCTTGGGCAACTCGAAGGTGATCTCTGACTCGCCTGACCACTTCAATTGTCTGGACAATCATTTCTGGACCGTGCATCTGTCTCTCTCCAACATCATCCCAGGCTAGCGGGGATCTGCACTTCCTACCATACAGTGCCTCGAACGGTGCCATCTGGATACTGGCTTGGAAACTGTTATTGTACGAGAATTCTACCAGGTGCAAGTGATCTTCCCATGAACCACCGAAGTCAAGTGTGCAAGACCGCAACATGTCTTCAAGAGTCTAGATCGTACGCTCCGACTGGCCATCTGTCTGCGGGTGATATGCCGAACTGAACTGGAGATGAGTTCCCAAACTCTCTTGCAAGCTACACCAAAAGTGTGACATAAATCTTGAATCTCGGTCCGAGGTGATACTGACTGGCACACCGTACAATCTGACAATCTGCCTCAGATACATCTCTGCTAACTGAGCCATCGACTGACCAACTCTGAATGGAAGAAAGTGAGCCACTTTCGTGAGCCTGTCAACTATAACCCAAATAGCATCCCGACCAGCTGGGGATCTAGGCAATCCGGTCACAAAATCCATGATCACATGCTTCTACTTCCATTCTGGAATCGGTAAGGGCTGAAGAAGTCCAGCCGGTCTCTGATGTTCGGCTTTAACTTGTTGGCAAACCAAACATCGAGAGACAAATCGAGCTATCTCCCACTTCATGCCATTCCACCAGAAATGCTGTCGGATATCACGGTACATCTTCGTACTGCCGGGATGGATAGAATACTGAGAACTGTGCGCTCCTGACATGATTTCCTGCCTGATATCTCCACTGGGTACACAAAGGCGATTACCATGTCGAAGTATACCATCCTCATGAATACATAACTCTGGTCTTCGTCCTGTCTCGCACTCTGCTCTGAGTCGCTGAAGCTTGGAATCTGCCGACTGCGCCATCCGAATCCTCTCAACTATAGTGGACTGAACTTGCATACTGGCCATCAATGCCACACTGGAAGGGAAAACAACCTCTATACCCATCTTCTGAAGATCTACTAACAGCTCTGGTTGTGCTGTTAGAAAATAAGCTCCGGCTCTCCTGCTCAATGCATCTGCTACGACATTGGCCTTCCCAGGATGATACTGCAGGTTGACATCATAATCCACAAGTAGCTCTAGCCATCTCCTCTGACGCATGTTAAGATCCTTCTGGGTGAAAACATACTTCAGGCTCTTGTGGTCGATGAAAATCTCCACCCTGTCTCCATACAAGTAGTGCCTCCACAACTTAAGTGCAAACACCACTGCTGCCAGCTCCAAGTCATGGGTTGGGTAATTCCTCTCATGATCACGAAGTTGTCATGACGCATAAGCTATTACCTTCCCATGCTGCATCAGAACACATCCTAAACCTCTGCCTGAAGCATCACAGTACACTGAGAATCCTCCGGTCCCATCTGGAAGCGTGAGAATAGGAGCTGTTATCAGGCCTCACTTCAACTGCTCAAAAGAACTCTGACACTCTGCTGTCCAAGCAAAATGCGCATCCTTGCGGGTCAACTGCGTTAATGGCGCTGAGATTCGAGCAAAATCTGAAACAAACCGCCGGTAGTAGCCGGCCAATCCAAGAAAACTACGAACCTCTGCAACTGTGCTGGGCACTGGCCATGACTCAATAGCCACAATCTTCTGGAGATCCACTTCTACTCCTCCTCGAGTGATGATATGACCCAAGTACGAAATACGATCGAGCCAGAACTCGTATTTACTGAACTTGGCATATAACTGGTGCTCTCTGAGGATCTGAAGAACCATACGAAGATACTGCTCATGCTCCGCCTCACTCTTGCTGTAGACCAGGATGTCATCTAAGAACACAATCACAAACTGATCCAAGTAAGGCATGAAGATGCGATTCATGAGGTCCATGAATACTGTCGGCACATTGGTTGCTCCAAAAGGCATAATAAGGAATTCCCAATGCCCATATCTCGATCTAAAAGCTGTCTTCGGGATGTCCTGCTCTCTGACTCTGATCTGATGATAACCTGAGCGCAAATTAATCTTCGAGAATACTGAAGCCCACTTGAGTTGATCAAACAAGTCATCTATCCTCGGAAGAGGGTATCTGTTCTTGATTGTCACTGAGTTCAAGGTACGATAATCAACACATAACCTGGACGTACCATCCTTCTTTTTCACAAGAAGCATCGGGGCTCCCCAAGGCGATCCACTAGCACGAATGAATCCCTTGGTTCTGAGTTCTTCAATCATCTTGTACAATATCTCCAACTCTGACGGTGCCATCCTGTAGACTCTCTCTGACACTGGGGCTGTCCCGGGAATCAAGTCTATAGTAAACTCGATCTCCCGCTCCGGAGGCATACCTGGAAGTTCTTCTGGGAAAATATCTGGAAATTCCTCGACTATCCTGGGCAACTGAACTGCTGCTACTGCCATCCGCAATACTGGAGGAGATGACTCAACTTCGCCTCGGGAGAAAGAAAACTCCGGCTCTCCTGGAATGCTAAAACAACCCTGCCAATGTGGCAGTCTATTCTAGCATACTGGTTCCTCAACCAATCCATCCCTAGGACCACATCATAATCGGCCATCGGGAACTCTATCAATCTAGTGGGGAATTCTCTACCGCTAACTACGATCCGACACGAGGAAAATACTCTATCTACTCCCACAAGTCCGTTACCAGTAAGTATATTAAGCCTTACTGATAATGACTCGGGCTCCAATCCTACCCGTGTCGCGAATCGTGCAGACATAAATGAATGCGATGCACAAGAATCAAATAAAGCTGAAGCTGGAAAGGAGTTGACGAGAATAGTACCTGCCACTATCTCTCCTGGTGCCAATCCTTCCTCCACGGTCATCACCATAGCCTGACCGTGCCCTCGGGATACTGGTCCCCTCTGCTGAAATCCTCGCTGCCTGCTCTGACTCTGGGCTGGGACTTGTGTATACTGCTGGGGGTTCTGCTGCTGGAACACTTGGGTCTGAGACGGTAAGGGCCTCGGCAACGGATACTGCTGCTGCTGGACCAGAGCTGGTCCTCTCACCGAAGAGCTAGAAAGGTTGGACGATGATGAACTACCCCTATTCGGGCAGGATCCAACCCTATGGTCTGGTGCTCCACAAGCCAGACACAATCCCTGTGCCCTGCGACACTCCGCTACCACATGGCCTGGCTTTCCACAATGAGAGCATCCCACTGCGGAAGACTGCTTCTACTTCTGCTGCTGAGGGTACGTCGGAGTTGAATGCTGAACCGACGTTACTGAGGCCGCTCGCCTCGGAGCTCCAATAGTCAAAGCCCTGGCTGCCGGGGCTGGTGCTGAAGACTGATTCATCTGGCCGTGAGATCTCTTCCGACCTCCGGCCCTATCCACAATCCTCTGTGAGGTATACTCATGCCTCCGGGTTGCTCTCAAGACTGCATCAAAAGTCTGATGCTCAAACTGTTCAACTGCTAACAAGATCTCCAGGTGAAGTCCCTGCTGGAACCGCTGGGCTCGATCATACTCGGTTGCCACCAAGGTAGGAGCAAACCGACTGAGTCTGGAAAACTCGGCCGCATATCCATCGACCATCCTGCCTCCTTGCTTCAGATTGGTAAACCTCGTCTACAGATCATACCGAGCCACGACATCGAAATACTTGGTCTGGAATCTCTCTCTGAATACTGTCCAAGCAACGGGTGCTGCTAATCCAACGGCCTGGGCTGCCCACCAGCTGCGGGCAAGATCTAACAACTGCAGGCGCACAACGGCCACCTTTTCGTTCTCTGGGGTCCTGACTGCTTCTAGAATCACCTCTGTGTCCTGAAGCCATGCATCTGCTGCGATAGCATCTTCACTACCATCGAAGAAGGGAGGGTTCAAGCGCTTGAAGCTGTTGGCCACGCTGTTACCCTGATGACCTCCTCTGGTCAAAGCATCCGTCACTGCCTGGTGCAAGCCATCTCCACGACGATCTTGAGAAGCTATCAAGGTCCTGACGAGTCCTACCAAAGTGCCATCATCAGGCTCGACAGGCTGAACTAGCTGGACTGGTGGCTCTTCTCCAATAGGCTCGACTCTGGAGGCTACTCCGGAGTGCTGGACTTGATCTTCGGGTTGCTGCTGGTCCGCGGGAGGTGCTCCGCCTTGCTGGTCGGTAGGACCACGAACAATGTCGCTGAAGAAGACGACATAAGGAACAATAAGGAAGGACCAGGACAGATTAACGATATAAGCATATGATCAGGACAAGAATCTAGGGATTCAGAAGATACGAGCAGAGATCAAGGACGAATACTGATTGAGACATCTATTCGGTAAACCCTCACATATCTTGATTTACAAGACCTGTATGGGCCACCACTTAAACCATATCACGTCCCAGAACCAGAATACTGGAGAGCGGGGGCAGACATAGCCAGCTACGTATATGAAATGGATTCCATCTCGCTATACGGTCACGGCTGTCTAGATACATGAGGGTTTATCTACAAGCCAACAGTCTCTTAAGGTCATGAACAAGCCTAGTGTCTCAATCACAAGCAAGTAAGTAAATGTTACAAGATGTATGATCATTAAATATACAATAATAAGGCGTCCCAAATATTACATATTCAGCTGATCATGAAGCTAGTCGTTACAAAATGTTAGGACTAACAAGAGTTTAGTCATACATGATCAACCCTAGGATCTGTTAATCATGCTACAGCCCGTAGGCAGACAGTAAGTAAGTGCAATCGAGCTAAACAGGTGCTCGTCGGCTAAACGCCTCAAAAGAATATTTTTACAATAGAGTGGGAGAGCCAAAAATAACCCACTCGTTGCCAGGATTCCGTCTAGTGGCCACCATCTGGCTGGAAGGGCGGTAGATCCTCTGGAGCTGCTCCAAAATCTGGCCACACAAAACCAGCTGGGTCAAACCCCAAAAAGAGCAAGTGCCACAAAGGAAGCTTCACTTAAGAACTAAAACTAGCAATCAGCACAAGATATAAATAAAAGTAATAACTGGAAATAAAGAAAATACACCAGGATGATATACGACGAGATAACCATGGAACTATTCAGATAACCAGGTTACAACCCGTAAACCAAATAAGGACCAGGGTTGTAACCCTTCGTCTGAACAGAACTTGGAATTCTCACCATTTATCGGTAAAAATAAATACAAGCATTCTAGTCATCGATAATCTGGAACAGGATCGGGGCAGGACTAGACTGGTTAGACTCCATCCAATCACTTCACGGCCAAGCAAGAATTACGGCTTGATACTTTAACTAACTAGGGTTGTCACAAGCCTAATTACTAACAAGATGCAGTAAGATTATTCCACAGCCACAAGCCCTGCAGACCATCCAGGTTCCCCGGGTTAAAAGATTAGAGTTGAATTCAGGTGGGTACATCATCCAGGAAACGAATGTACCCTTAGGTAGCTTGAAGGGTGCAACACATGACAGTGTGCTGGAAATGTGCCCTACTCGACGGCAGGCTACAGATCCCAAGGCGTGCCCAGGTAACGGGATTGCCTGTAGTTGAGAAATCTCTTCATGACTAATGTATTAATCTAGTTATTAGTCCTTAGTTTATTTCAATAGGTACTCCTGACCGTGGTACTCAGGAGTCCCATCCTAGACATGATGCAAGACAGGACTGGTTTATTTATACAAGCGCAATCGTCCACGGTGTCCAGGATATTATACAGGTCATGTCATATCAAGTAGCCGTCGCAACAGCTATTCGAGATATTCATGTCAGGTTATCATGCCAAGTGTACTTGTCAGGAGTGCGCCACGACGGGCTACTATCAGGTCATGCCAGGTTTACTCATGTCAGGAGTGCACCACTACGGGTCACTATCGTGTCAGGCTCAGTTATCAATTCCAAATATATCAAGTAAATTTGCGACTATCAAGTTCATAAAAAAGGCGTAAGGATATAAAATGGGCGTAAAATATCTAATAAAATATCAATATACAGGCCAGCGTACGCTCAGTGCAAGCTACGCTCAGGCCAGCGTACGCTCAGTGCAAGCTACGCTCAGGCCAGCGTACGCTCGAGTCATGCGTACGCTTGAGGCTAGCGTACGCCTTGCTCGCTTAAGCTAGCGTACCAAGGCACGCGTACGCTCAAGCTAGCGTACGCATCAGGTCTGCGTACGCTCGGGCTAGCGTACCAAAGGGTCCATACACTTCCAATGGGAAGCGTACGCAAGGGTCAGCGTACACAAGGGCACGCTCAAGCTACAGGTCAGCGTACGCTCAAGCTAGCGTACGCTAAAGACTACGTACGCTTGAGCTAGCGTACGAAAGGGTCTAGGGCACGCTCATGCTAGCGTACGCAAAAGACACGCTTCCAACAGGCAGCGTATCAAGGCTAGCGTACGTACGCTAAAGAGCAGCGTACCAAAGTTAGCGTTCGCTCGCTAAAGAGCGCGCGCAGCTCAGTGGCGTAAGCTAAAAAGCTAGCTCACTGTTCACTGTCTTCTCCAAATGACAAGAACAGCAAGAACTCTAAAGTTGAATCTAAGCTTCAATAGTCCATATCTTGGTCAAAACAAGTCCGAATCCAACTTTCCAAAGATCAAAATTAGGTAGAATGAAATTCTCTACCACATGGAACCATCAAAACTTGAAAACAAGGAAGTTTGATAGATCAAAACCACCAAAATCCGAAAATAACTAATTTCTAGATCTACATGAATTAAAGCCTCAAATTGGAAAATAACAAGTTTTAATGTGGTTTAGAATCATGAGGAGAAGCTAATGAAACCATCAAAAGGAGTTCTCTTGTGGAAGCAAGTTGCACTTGCCTATGGTGTTCTTGGTTGGTGGAGAAGAATAATGGTGGGGGAAGGAGAAGTAAATGAGAATTATGGAGGAGAGAGAAGGTTGGTGGGGATAATAAAGAGGGGGGGTTGTGGTGGAAATAAAGGAGAAGCAAAGGCTAAGGTGTTCCACCCTTGGCCCATGATGAACCAAGCATTGGGCCGGCCGAACCAAGCCAACCCAAACCGAGAGTTAAACCAAGCCGAGAGCTAAACAAGGAATCATGCAATACAGAATAAAATACATATACACATCCCAAAATATGTAATACGAACACAGCCAAGTCCAGTCTACGCCGCAACATCAACCGTAGTATGCTGTCTAGATCGCAATATCAATCTTAATATAATAAATCATACCTAATTGCTCATTCACAATAATTATTCGAATTACAAATTCAATAATACATTAAATAATATTCGAAAATAAATCCTCTAAATATTCAAATGAAAGAAATATTTATTCTATTTAGAATCTAAGGTCACCACCAAGATATCTCTAACTCCATCCGCAGGAACCCAAAGTAAGACAACAAGTCAACAAGTCAACAAGAGTCTGTCAAGAGAAAAAATATATCCAGTCATGATTGAAACAAGTTCACCATAATACTACACTACACAAAATAATATACATGCATAAAAATAATAATAACAAGGAAAGACGAACTATAGGCATGTCACGATATGATAAGAAGGGCAGTATGACAGTAAACTCGATGGAAAGGAAGCAATTGAATAGTAAGCAACATAAAATCACGTGTACTGTGAATTTTAGAATACTAACTTTCTGCATGTAGACGGCTTGAGATATACGTCAATCATACGTGTAGTGTACGAATGATATTATTCAGATTAACATGAAGGGATTTATACAGGTAACATAGCCCACATGCATTCTCATAGTATTTTCCACCGACAACTGCAAAAAAATGTGTTCTCTATTAATAATAATACTGGTAACATTAAAAACATGTAATCATGATACAGTCATAGTGAACAAGTATAGCAGGTGAACATAAACAAGTAACTAGATAAGAACTACGCTCATACACAACTAACCAATCATGGTGAATCAAGAACAATAACAATAGAATATATGAAGAAGTAACCATGAAAAGACGATATAAAGATACATGCCGTACAAAATAAAGGTAACATAGTGTCATAGTTAACTTACCTAATTTCTTGAATAAATTGTTTTCATAAGTCAAGGATGAGAGAAACTCTGGCCTATACGCTACTAGCTCATATCATTCCATCGTACCATGAACCGTGAACGAAAATCATAAGTTAGTTCTAAGATTCCTACTCTAAAAATTATAGAATAATAGCTAATAGATTTGTTGGAGTGGTTGGGTTCCCAACCTATGTGGAGAAGACCTCGGAGTGCGACGAGCATCGCCTATGTGTCAGAGAAGCTCGGGGAGGTGACGAGGCCAGTCGGAGATGACGGAGATACTCGGAAGCTGACTAGAGGAGCTACTGGAAGGAGGGGCCGAACTCTGCCCCAGGATAGATTTCTAGCCGAAATCTTTCCCCTGGTTTCAGAACTGTGCTGGTTGCCAAACACAGAGTTTTGGCCGAACTCTGTGTCGTCGGGGCTGAAGTATTTTTCAGGGTGATTGATCATCGTTGGATCGCATCCTACGGTCTAGGTTTTGTTTCAGGATTAGGGTGTTTTCATATGGTGTTTTCTAACCCTAATCTCATACGTAACACACACAAGAGAGAGAAAAGAGGCAAGAGTGCTATTGCAACATTGGAAGAGAAGAATGAGGATTGAAGGCTATTTTCGAAGGAGGATCATGTTCGGGTAATCTCTACTCGTCGTCTTTGTTCTTCGTAGCCTTGTAATCATTATTCTTGCTTCTAAGTGTTGTGGGGATCCGATTTGGATCGGAAGAAGTTTGTAGAGGGTGTACTTCTTTATTTCATTAGTGAAAGCTTCTCAGGGTTGGACTCCGATCGTCCCGTAGTTTTTTCTGCAAGGGTTTTCCACGTCAAAAATTCTCTGTGTCTACGTGGTTTGTTTTGATGTTTTGGTTCATGCATTGTATTACTCGGTTCTCTTGCAGGTACTCTCTAGTTTGGGGAAAAGTTTTCGTGTTTCTTTCTCAGCAAAGTGGTATCAGAGCCAGGTTCTGGAATTCAGAAGGGTGTCAGGAGTTGACAAAAAAAAACTAGATAGGAGAGATGTAAGTGAAGCCAGTGCGTATGGTGAACCTAAATGGCACGAACTATCATTATTGGCGGAGCAAGATAAAAGATTTGCTGTTTATCAAGAAGCTGCATCTGTCCGTATTTGCTTCTGATTGACCAGTTGATAAATCCGAGGAGGACTAGAAATTTGAGCATATATGGGTGTAAGGATATATTAGGCAGTTAGTTGACGAGAACGTGTACAACCATGTTGCCAATATTGAGTACGCAAAGACATTATGGCATAAGCTGGAATCTTTGTACGTGAAGAAGACCGGGGTAAACAAGTTGTTCCTGATCCGGATGATGATGGGTTTGTGGTACAAAGATGGGGCATCTATTACGGATCACTTGAGTGATTTCCAAGGCGTAGTTGACCAGCTACCTTCAATGGAAGTCAAGTTTGACGACGAGGTTCAAGGACTATGGCTGTTGCGTACATTGCCAGACTCGTGGGAGACCGTACGAGTATCTATGTTCGCTTCTGCTCCAGAGGGCATGGTCAGTCTGGAGTTTGCCAAAAGCGGGGTAATGAATAAAGATATACGAAGACGTTTTCAGGGCACTTTATCCACATCCCACCACTCAGAGGCACTAGTTTCAGAGAGCCACAGAAGGGGCAAAAGAAGGGGTCCAGGTGGTGGGAGAGACAAGAGCAGAGGGGAGTCTAAGGTTTGGTACGAGGACTCGAAGTGTTACCACTGTAGCAAGAAGAGCAACATCAAGCGAAACTGATTTACTTGGAAGAGAGAAGAAGGGCGACAAGGGGAAGCAAGATGAGAACACTACAGCGACGGCCTCGATACATGGGGGCGATGTGATCATTGTAGGTGATGAGGTTATCACAAAACTCGCTTGCAATGACAATTCTTGGCTGGTGGACTCAGGGGCTTCAGTGCACGTATCTCGCAACAGGGCACTATTGCTACTTACACGATAGGCGACTGTAGAGTGTTGAAGATGGACATTGGAGATGTGCCGAAGGGGGTTGCCATTGGAGATATGCATTTGAGGTTGAAGACGGGTGTAGTTCTCGTACTCAAAGATGTTTGTCATGTTACTGATATCCGTTTCAACCTGGTATCGGTTGGAAGGTTGGATGACGAGGGATTCTTCAGTCTCTTCGAAAATAGTCAGTAGATATTTTCCAGAGGTTCGATGGTGATTGCTAGAGGAAGCAAGAAGTCCGATCTCTACTATATGGAGGGGAGCGCACAGGGGGCAAAGGAGGTGAACGCCGTCAGTGATGCGTCTACCTTGTTGTGGCACAGGCGGCTCAGCCATATCAGCGAGAAGGGGATGAGCTACTTAGTGAACAGGAAGGTAATTCCAGGGCTCAAGTCTACAAAGTTAGAGAAGTGCACACACTGCTTAGATGGGAAGCAAAATAGGATGTCTTTCCAAAGTCACCCAAGTTCAAGGAAGTCGGCATTGCTCAAGTTGGTTCACTCGGATGTTTGCGGTCCTATGAAGGTAAAATCTATTGGTGGTGCTTCTTACTTTCTAACTTTTATTGATGACTGTTCCAGGAATGTTTGGGTCTTTGCCTTAAAGACAGGATCGGGTGCTGCCTACTTTCAAAGAGTTTCAGGCCTCCGTTGAAAGAGAGAAGGGCAAGAAGTTATTGTGTGTTCGGTCCGACAACTGCGGCGAATACATTGGTCCCTTTGATGCTTATTGCAAAGAGCAGGGGATACGACACCAGAAGACTCCGTCTAAGACACCTCAGCTCAATGGTGTAGCGGAGCGCATGAACAGGACAATAATAGAGAGGGTATGATATTTGCTGTCAGAAGCAAACTTGCCAGGCAGTTATTGGGGTGAGGCTCTTCTCACAGCTTCTTATGTTATTAATTTATCTCCTAGGGCTCCTTTACAGGGTGATGTGCCTAACAAAGTATGGTACGACAAAGATCCATCATACAATCACCTGCAAGTTTTTGGCTTTAAGGCCTTCGTGCATGTACCGAAGGACGAGAGGTCCAAACTTGAGCCGAAGACTAGGCGATGCGTCTTTGTCGGCTACGGTCGGGATGAGTTTGGCTATAGACTCTATGACCCGGTGGTAAGAAAGCTCTACAGAAGCAGGGATGTGGTATTCGTCGAGGATCAGACCATGGCCAACACTCAGGATTCTGAGACGCCTTCTGAGGCTGAGGAATTGTCTAAGTTAGAGTCATTTCACTTCGAGCAGTCTCCAAAGGAAATCGCAGAGGATCCAATTATAGGGTAGCCAGTACATAGAATTGCTCCCAACCTTGATCATCAGCCTGCTGATTGTCACGACCCGCACCCTAGAGTAAGGGTACGAGAACGTAACAACGCCCAGCCTACGCCGTAGTGTCGGCGGTAGAACGCTGTCCTAGGTCTCATGCATTTAACAGTATAAGGCTAAGCAGTTTATACTCCCCGAATGGAGGTGACATAGCAGATACAGTCTCAATCACAACTAAGGTAGAGCAAGATAAAAGATAGGTAAAACATGAAATCCAAACGAGATACAGCAGATAGAAGCCTAAGTGTCTAAGATACACAAACCCAAAAATACATCTCAAAGCTCAAATATAGTAATCCATAAAATAAATACAACTCCAAACAACTGAAATAACTATCTAAACGACCTCTATGTGTCACCTCTAGGCTAGCAGGCAACCTCCAAGCTATCTGTAAAATTTATCAACAGGTCCAGTCAGGACAGGAGCGAGTACAGTACATCTCAATAGATCATAGCAGGTTAGAAAATATAATCATGCAGTAAAGTAAGATACATGAACTGAAGAAATACTGTATGTAAACTGAGAGAGAACTGTAATAGAAATATCTACTATACATAGAGAACTAACAGTGACTAGTGAGTCAAAGTAAAATATAAACATGTGAATGGCATAGGAGATTCATGACTACAGCTAAGAGAGTGATTCATGGCTATAGCTACTTGGATAATATTCACATGTCTATTTCTACTCCCCCATCCCCAATCAATACACAAGAATCTGTTCAAGTTATGTTAAGATTCGTGAAACTTCACATGGCTCATAAAATGAGTGATACGTGAAGGTGATTCATGATGGCTCTGTGAACATGAGAGTACATGTGTCACAAGCGATTCATGAATCAGAGGAAGCATAGAGATACGTAATGATTCGTGAAGCGCACAAAACATGCAGTATCCGATGCTCCCGAGGGGGATAACATCTCATGAAAAGATCCATATAGTACTAATCCGTGTGACCAACGTGACAGTATCAAGTAAAGTAATTTAAAGCAGGAAAATAATTCTAAACAGGATATGAAATGATCAGAGAATGTACTCGTCTGATAACCTGAATAGCTGATAGGTAAAGGGGTCCAACTGAAGCCACAGAGTCCTATTTAAAGCAACACAGGTTACAAGGTGTTCAAGTTGTAATAAATGAAACTCTACAAGCAATCTATATTATTCTAGGTTCTTCTAAGTCAAAACAACTCTAGGTCAACTCCGGTCAACAATCTAGTCAAACTAGGTCAAGTATTGACTTACAGTTGATTTTTGGTCAACTGGTCAACTCTGGTCAAACAGGGTCAAACCTAGTCTAATTATTGAAGATATAAAGTGTACTTCGTTATTCGTACGTCGAAACTTACGACACGCAAACCGAGATGAGATGATCAACGGTAAAATTGATAATCTTATTATAACGATCCACATGTCCACCTTGTCAATTTCAGCGATGTGAGATCACTGGAATTGACTGAGCTCAATTTCGTTGTACTAATCCCAAAATACGAACATTATAAGAATTAATTATTAATTAATTATAAAAAGGTTAAACTCAGAGAAACTATCAACAAACATTGTCGGACGATGAAATAAACATCGCCAACGTGTCCAGAATGGTTAAATTAGCTAGGATAGCCTACCCATCGGCCCAATTTGGACACAAGGGCAAAAAGGTAATTTCGGGTCAAAACGGTGTCTGTGTCGGAGCTATTTTGCACTGAAATACGTGCAAGAAAATAAGTCTATAAAATATAACAAATTATATGTCCACGAAACCAGAATGATGATACGAACCCAACGGTATCTCCAGAATTGGATTCTGTTAACCCGATCTCAATTTGGCCCGTTGACCAGAACTAGGAATTTCGGTTTGTACGGAAATGCGTGCCAGAGCCAAAGTTCTCAAAACTCAGCAAACTACATGTCATCGAGTCCAGAATGACGATATGAACTCAACGGTATATCCGGAATTGGATTCCGATGAGCCGATCTCAAAATGACCCGTTGATCCGGATATTGGTATCCAACTTGTACCGAAATGCGTGCCGGATCCAACGTCCACCAAAACCTAGCAAATTATATGTCAACGAGTCCAGAATGAAGATATGAACTCAAAGAAATATCCAGAATTGGATTCCGATGAGCCGGCGTCAAAAAATCCCGTTGACCCAGAATGTGGGACCCACATTGTACCAAAAAATGTGCCAGGGCCCACGTTCTCCAAATCTAACAAATTTTATATGAAAACATGCCAGAACGAAGCCATGAGTCTAATGGTGGTGTCAGAAATGAAATCAGGAGTCCCGTGTTCAAAAATGCAATTTTACAAGTTGGAAATTACGAATTCGGATGACCAACTTTGGCGTCGAATTCAACCAATCAAACAAGCTCACAATGAAACGAAACTAGAGGGGTAGCAAGAGGGTTATACCAGCTTCGCACAGAAACTGGTAGCACGCCAAACGGAGCTGCAGTGGAGGAGATACAAGCTGACGAAGTTGGCCCCGCGAAATTGTCCAAAATTAATACAATTTAAACGGTCAACTTGGTGGCCGGTTTTGATGTATCAAACGATAAAATTAACGGACGAAAATTAACAGGGATGAAGGTGGATATACCGAGATTATGACGGAGTGAAGAAATCGTCGATCCAATGGTCAGATTCTCAGGAAAACGCACGCGAAGTTGCTGCGACGGAACGCTATTTCAGCCTCTTCCCGAGCTCGTCACGACGGGACTTCGTGCGAAACGCACAAATCGCCTCGACGGCGCATCCCGGGGGACGGTGGCCGCCAGGGGACCTACCCCAGGGGTGCGCCCGGCCATGTGAGGGGTCGGCCACGCCGGTGTGCGGCCGGCGGCGGCGCTGCACCGCCCGTGTGTGCGCGCACGGGGCGCGCGGCTGATGCGCGCAAGCTACAGTGCGCTGCACTGTGCAGCATTGTACGGCTGCGCGGCCATCCTGGCCCGACGGAGGCACGACGGGGCTGCAGGCGAACATTGTGGAGGTGGTGCCGGGCTAAGGTGGCACGGGTGGAGTGGTGTTGGTAGATGTGGGGGTGATGGTGATAAGAAGAAGGAGGAGGAGGGAAGTGGTGCGACGGTCGCACTCGGCCACGACGAAGGAGGCCGGTGGCCGGCGGCCGGGGAGAGATAAGGTCGGCCTGGCTTGGGAGGAGGATGGTGCTCGGGTGTGTGTATATTTGTATGTTGTTGGTGCATGGGAGAAGAAAGAATAGAGTGGGAGAGAGAGAGAGTGGAAGAAAAGTACTCAATCTTAGGGCCGGCTGTGTGAGTTGTGAGAGTGTGGGATTTGTCATGTAGGAATTTAAAGGTTAGGATTTATTTGGAGGATTCCAAAGGCTAGGATTAATTATAGGAAATTAGGTTATTCCTATAGGGTTTAAATCAAAAGAAATTTACACTCAATATTTGAAATGGAAACTAGGTATTGAATATTATTTTTGGATACGAAAAAATGAGGGTGTCATGATAGAGGGTAGCACGAAGCTGGGCTGGACTTGGTGGAGCCGAATTAGATCAAAATCAGACATTATGCAATAATCAAATTAAAATTAGGGGTTGATGATCATGGGTAAATAAGTAGCAGATGGGGATTCCAATAAATGGGACACAAGTGTCGGACGGGTAGTAGGCTCAATGTGGGCCATGTCCATAGTTGGGACTGACAGGTTTTGGTCGACAGGGTACCCACAAATCAAGTTGGAAAATAAATGTGACACCGTGGGGTGAAATAAAATCGGGTCACGTGTCAGAAAAGTTGTGCGAAACAAATGGAGCACAAAATGGCGTGTCTGAGTGGGACACGAAGGTCATGGGTGAAGATCGTCTCGAGTAGATCATGCGTGATGAGTTGGTTTCAAGAAACTGACTGGTCTTGCGCTCCCAAATTAAAAGTCACGGTAACGTGCTAATAATGATCAAGGAAAAGAGTGGGAAAATAATTTAATGATCAAATGGTCTAATTCGACCCGAAGTCCTGCGAAGCAAAAAGAGCACAAGGGAACAAGTTTGAGTGGGACACTATATACCATCATAAAGGTAATCCTGTCCACTCCAAAACTCGTGAAGAAGATTTCCAGAGTTGAACATCCCTGACACTCCAAATATCAAGGGCACGAAAAAGTACACTTAAGGAAAAAATAACAGAATAAATTATTTATCGAAACCAAACAATCAAAAAATAAAAATAAAAAAATCAACCCAAAATTCAGGGTGCTCACATCCTACCCACCTTATAAAAATTTTGTCCTCGAAATTAAAATTGTTCATACTCCTTCTAGGTCAAACCCCCACAATCAAAGTCCCAGAACTCAAACAAATCATGTGATTAAAAGGACGACATACAGGGTCATGGCATACGGTGGTAGTGAAAGTCTCATCTAGGTATACTAGTCATACTAACCAAAACGGTCATCGGGTATCAAAACACACAAGCAATCTAGGGTGCTAAACTAGAAAAGTTACAGAAATAACAAATCATCAAAACTGTAAGACAGTCTACCATCCTATGTGAAAACTGGTACTCATCAAAAAATAAAGAAAGGTAACTACCAATCATCTAAAAGGGGTACTATCCCAAGAAAATCAGAATCATAAGCCTAATTAACGAAAGTCGATTACATTGAAATCCGATCACAATATATAATATAGAGAGCGTTAGAGAGAATAAAGCTAGCATTATGTGTATGGAGACATGTTCATATGGTTAGATAGTAGGCGTGTGTGTACGTGAATATACATGAAAGTGTATATGAGGATATGGATTTCAAAACAATAGCTATCCTGTTACACTACTCATGGCATATGGGTTAACAACCTACAATACACAACCTATTTAATCATAACATGCATGGCTAACGTATATATATATATATAAAGGTAGAGACTTAGTTATGTATCTATATACGTTATAACATGTATGCATAAACTCTATATATATCTATACAGGTACATGATCATATCATAGAGAGAAAAGGTTAGGTTACATGACAGTGTATACTAAGTTAGGGTGTGTGTTTGTCCTTGTACAGGGTTATAGCTTAGTATTAAAAGGTTAAATCCAGTTTTAGTTCAGCATTTATATACAAAATCTGAAATGAGCTAACGTTTAAAGCAGTGTAATATGAACATAACGCAGTTTCAGATTTTAGGGTTTTGAACATCGTAACCAATCTCAATGGTCCCAATACATCCTAACATGATAGAAATGAAACCCTAACATACTATCCATACATTTATCTACGAATACAGTTCAATATTACATGTTAAATCTGAAATTGAACTAAACATTTGAAATCAATGTAAAAATGTTAACATGTATTAAGTTTTCAGGATTTTGGAGAAATTTGAACATCAAAACCAACTCAATGTTTATCACAACCTAACATGTAAGAATACGAAACCTAAATTTATATCCCTATATACCACAATGTATATAGCTCAAAACATTACATTTAAAACAACAATTTGAACTAATATTTAAAATCCAACATTAAGGGTTAATATGCACACAGTCTTCGATTTGACAAATTCATACACAAAACTCAACTAAATATTTTTTTTTGAATTGAAACCCTACGTATAACATACATGTGCAGTGATGTAAACCTAAATAATAACATGAAATTTATATTTAAATCACGAGTTAAGCTAAAAAAAGCAGAGAACCAGAAATATTGGGGTTTTGAAAATTTAAACATTAAAGACATATTAATATGTATTTAGATAGGTGGAAATCAAAGTGTAGCATGCATACGTGTCAGGAAAGTGTCCACTATATAAATTCATATATATTCTCATGTCCCAATATAAAAATCAAATTCTACATCAAGACCAACGTTTAGATTTCTACCAAAACTGTAAAGTAGGCGATTGATGTAATCAAGACAATTTTATTATTATTATTTAATACAAGAATAATAGCAAGAAAGAAATAACGATAAAATCTGTTTTGCTTATCTGTTTAAAAGAAGGAACCATTTTGAAACCCAGAGCTGAAATATCAAATCCAAAATAAGTCTAGCAAAATCATTGATCCATTGTATTAAGAAGAAATTCATAGAAAGAAGTTACACAAAGGTTTATAAAAATAGCTACCTATTCCTAAGCAAATAAAAACAACAAGTAATAATTCAATTTTTTTTTTGAAGGACTGAAACAAAAGTAGAGGAAACATGTTCGAAAATATTTAAGGTACAATCTGATAATCATATACGTCTATCCACAATCATGGTACTCTACATCCTCGTCATACTAGTAAGCAAGGCTACGATAATCACAGAGTACTCGACTTAGGCACATACCTCTAGAATCATGGTATTTAACATTTTTGCGATGCCGCTAGCTTGGCTGCGAAAACCTTAAATTCCCACACCCGAGAAATATATCCAAGTCAAACTATGTGTCCTCACCATGCTGGCTAATATGACTGTAGAAGACTAGATTCCATAACTTAGATGACCTAGCCCATATAATTTCATCTTGAGAAAATTTAATTTAAATCAATAATGGATACCCAAAAATCAAATTTATCAACAAACATCAAGATTCAAAAATGAACAAAAATCCTTCAAATCATATAACTACAAACTCGGATGCTATAGCTAACATCAAGATTCAAAAATCAATAATCTTCATCAAAATCAATAAATACAAACTCAAATTCAATAATAATCCATCAAAATCTAATTCAACAACATAAAGTAAGATAAATCAAATCAAGGAAAAAGAGTTTTCAAATCGGAGTTAAACAAAATTCTCAAGGGTCGTCCCAGGAATCTCTCAAGGGATCCTAATTGTGATTGAGTATCTTCAAAAATATATCTTATTCCTAATGCAGGCTGTAGTGGTACTCTAGTTCGAATACCACTACATAAACTCGACCTGCATGGGCCACCACTAAAAATATGTCACGACCTGCACCCTAGAGTAAGGGTACGAGAACGTAACAACGCCCAGCCTACGCCGCAGTGTCAGCGGTATAACGCTGTCCTAGGTCTCATGTATTTAACAGTATAAGGCTAAGCAGTTTATACTCCCCGAATGGGGGTGACATAGCAGATACAGTCTCAATCACAACTAAGGTAGAGCAAGATAAAATATAGGTAAAACATGAAATCCAAAAGAGATACAGCAGATAGAAGCCTAAGTGTCTAAGATACACAAACACAGAAATATATCTCAAAGCTCAAATACAGTAATCCATAAAATAAATACAACTCCAGACAACTGAAATAACTATCTAAACGACTTCTATGTGTCTCCTCTAGGCTAGCAGGCAACCTCCAAGCTATCTGTAAAATTTATCAACAGGTCCAGTCAAGACAGGAGCGAGTACAGTACATCTCAACAGATCATAGCAAGTTAGAAAATATAATCATGCAATAAAGTAAGATACATGAACTGAAGAAATACAGTATGTAAACAGAGAGAGAACTGTAATAGAAATATCTACTAAACATATTGAACTAACAGTGACTAGTGAGTCAGAGTAAAATATAAACATGTGAATGGCATAGGAGATTCATGACTACAGCTAAGAGAGTGATTCATGACTACAGCTACTTGGATAATATTCACATGCCTATTTCTACTCCCCCATCCCCAATCAATACACAAGGATCTGTTCAAGTTATGTTTAGATTCATGAAAATTTACATGGCTCATAAAATGAGTGATACGTGAAGGTGATTCATGATGGCTCTGTGAACATGAGAGTACATGTGTCATAAGCGATTCGTAAATCAGAGGAAGCATAGAGATACGTGATGATTCGTGAAACGCATAAAACATGCAGTATCTGATGCTCTCGAAGGGGATAACATCTCATGAAAAGATCCATATAGTACCAATCTGCGTGACCAACGTAACTGTATCAAGTAAAGTAATTTAAAGCAGGAAAATAATTCTAAACAGGATATGAAATGATCAGAGAATGTACTCGCCTGATAACCTGAACAGCTGATAGGTAAAAGGGTCCAACTGAAGCCACATAGTCTTATTTAAAGCAACACAGGTTACAAGGTGTTCAAGTTATAATAAATGAAACTCTACAAGCAATCTATATTATTCTAGGTTCTTCTAAGTCAAAACAACTCTAGGTCAACTTCGGTTAACAATCTAGTCAAACTAGGTCAAGTATTGACTTACAGTTGATTTTTGGTCAACTGGTCAACTCTGGTCAAACAGGGTCAAATCTAGTCTAAGTATTGAAGATATAAAGTGTACTTCGTTATTCGAACGTCGAAACTTACGACACGCAAATCGAGATGAGATGATCAACGGTAAAATTGATAATCTTATTACAACGATCCACATGTCCAACTTGTCAATTTCAGCGATGTGAGATCACTGGAATTGACTGAGCTCAGTTTCGTTGTACTAATCCCGAAAAACGAACATTATAAGAAATAATTATTAATTAATTATAAAAAGGTTAAACTCAGAGAAACTATCAACAAACATTGTCGAACGATGAAATAAACATCGCCAACGTGTCCAGAATGGTCAAATTAGCTAGGACAGCCTACCCATCGGTCCAATTTGGATACAAGGGCAAAAAGGTAATTTCGGGTCAAAACGGTATCCGTGTCGGAGCCATTTTGCACTGAAATACGTGCAAGAAAAGAAGTCTATAAAATATAAAAAATTATATGTCTACGAAACCAGAATGATGATACGAACCCAACGGTATCTCCAGAATTGGATTCCGTTGACCCGATCTCAATTTGGCCCGTTGACCAGAACTTGGAATTCCGGTTTGCACAGAAATACGTACCGGAGCCAAAGTTCTCAAAACTCAGTAAACTAAATGTCAACGAGTCCAGAATGACGATACGAACTCAATGGTATATCCGGAATTGGATTCCGATGAGCTGATCTCAAAATGACCCGTTGACCCGGATATTGGTATCCGACTTGCACCGAAATACGTGTCGGATCCAACGTCCACCAAAACCTAGCAAATTATATGTCAACGAGTCCAGAATGGCGATACGAACTCAACAATATATCCAGAAATGGATTCCGATGAGCAGACGTCAAAAAGTCCCGTTGATCCAGAATGTAGGATCCACTTTGTACCGAAAAACGTGCCAGGGCCCACGTTCTCCAAATCTAACAAATTTTATATGAAAACATGCCAGAACGACGCCACGAGTCTAATGGTGGTGTCAGAAATGAAATTTGGAGTCCCGTGTTCAAAAATGGAATTTTACAAGTTGGAGATTACGAATTCGGACGGCCAACTTTGGCGTCGAATTCAACCAATCAAACAAGCTCACAATGAAACGAAACTGGAGGGGTAGCCAAATGGTTATACCAGCTTCGTACAGGAACTGGTAGCACGCCAAACGGTGCTGCGGTGGAGGAGATACAAGCTGACAAAGTTGGCCCCGCGAAATTGTCCAAAATTAATACAATTTAAACGGTCAACTTGGTGGCCGGTTTTGATGTATCAAACGATAAAATTAACGGACGAAAATTGACAGGAATGAAGGTGAATATACCGAGATTGTGACGGTTTGAAGAAATCACCGATCCAACGGTCGGATTTCCAAGAAAATGTGTACGAAGTTGCTGTGACGGAACGCTATTTCAGCCTCTTCCTGAGCTCGTCACGATGGGACTTCATGCGAAACGCACAAATCGCCTCGACGGCGCATCCCGGAGGATGGTGGCCG
Organism: Iris pallida; assembly: GCA_029216955.1. Lineage (NCBI taxonomy): Eukaryota > Viridiplantae > Streptophyta > Magnoliopsida > Asparagales > Iridaceae > Iris > Iris pallida. Next base: position 50,771,347 of record JANAVB010031617.1, read on the forward strand.
CCATGGGACCTACCCCAGGGGTGCGCCCGGCCATGTGGGGGGTCGGCTACACCGGTGTGCGGCCGGCGGCGGCGCTGCACCGCCCGTGCGCGAGCACAAGGGGCGCGCGGCTGATGCGCGCAAGCTACAGTGCGCTGCACTGTGCAGCGTTGTGCGGCTGCATGGCCATCCTGGCCCGACGGAGGCACGGCGGGGCTGCACGGCGAACGTGGTGGAGGTGGTGGCGGGCTAAGGTGGCGCGGGTGGAGTGGTGTTGATAGATGTGGGGGTGATGGTGTTGAGAAGAAGAAGGATGAGGGAAGTGGTACGACGGGCGCGCTCGGCCACGGCGGAGGAGGCCGGTGGCCGGCGGCCAGGGGGGAGGTGAGGTCGTCCTGGCTTGGGAGGAGGATGGTGCTCGGGTGTGTGTATATTTGTATGCTGTTGGTGCATGGAAGAAAAAAGAATAGAGTTGGGAAGAGAGAGAAGATGTTGATAATGTTGTACAATTAATGAGAGAGATTGGGAAAAAAGTACTCCTCAATCTTAGTGCCGGCTGTGTGAGTTATGAGAGTGTAGGATTTGTCATATAGGAATTTAAAGGTTAGGATTTATTTAGAGGATTCCAAAGGCTGGGATTAATTATAGGAAATTAGGTTATTCCTATAGGGTTTAAATCAACAGAAATTTACACTCAATATTTGAAATGGAAACTAGGTATTGAATATTATTTTTGGACACGAAAAAATGAGGGTGTCACGATAGAGGGTAGCACGAAGCTGGGCTGGACTTGGTGGAGCAGGATTGGATCAAAATCAGATATTATGCAATAATCGAATTAAAATTAGGTGTTGATGATCATGGGTAAATAAGTAGCACATGGGGATTCTAATAAATGGGACACAAGTGTCGGACGGGTAGTAGGCTCAATGTGGGCCATGTCCATAGTTGGGGCTGACAGGTTTTGGTCGACAGGGTACCCACAAATCAAGTTGGAAGATAAATGTGACACGGTAGGGTGAAATAAAATCGGGTCACGTGTCAGGAAAGTTGTGCGAAGCAAATGGAGCACAAAATGGCGTGTCTAAGTGGGACATTAAGGTCATGGGTGAAGATCGTCTCGAGTAGATCATGCATGATGAGTTGGTTTCAAGAAACTGACTGGTCTTGCGCTCCCAAATTAAAAGTCATAATAACGTGCTAATAATGATCAAGAAAAAGAGTAGAAAAATAATTTAATGATCAAATGGTCTAATTCAACCCGAAGTCCTGCGAAGCAAAAAGAGCACAAGGGAATAAGTTTGAGTGGAATACTATATACCATCATGAAGGTAATCCTGTCCACTCCAAAACTCGTGAAGAAGATTTCCAGAGTTGACCATCCCTGACACTCCAAATATCAAGGGCAGGAAAAAGTACACTTAAGGAAAAAATAACAGAATAAATTATTTATCGAAACCAAACAATCAAAAAATAAAAATAAAAAAATTAACCCGAAATTCAGGGTGCTCACACTGATGGTGGTCAGGGTTTCCCTCAGGAGGATGAGCATACCGGGGAGGCAGTTCCTGAAGAGGAGAAGGCTGTTGGTATACAGCCAGCACCAGTGGCTCCACTAAGAAGGAGCGATAGAGAGCGTCGACCATCTACGAGATACTCACCGGGTAAGTATATACTACTAACTGACGGGGGAGAGTCTGAAATCTTTTCAGAGGCTATAAAAGACGAACAAAGGCAGGAGTGGATGTCGGTTATGTAGGAGAAGATGAGTTCCTTACACGTCAATTCCACTTACAAGCTGGTATGGTTGCCAAAGGGCAAGAAGGCTTCGAAGAATCGATTGGTGTTTAGAGTGAAGCAGACGGATCATGCTACTCGCCCTCGATACAAAGCAAGCATGGTAGTTAAAGGCTACAATCAGCAGAAATGAATAGATTATGATGAGATCTTTTCGCCTATCATCAAGCATTCATCTATTCGAGTGGTACTAGTATTGGCAGCCATTCTCGACCTGGAGGTCGAACAGATGGACGTAAAGACAACATTCCTCCACGGTGGTCTTGAGGAGGAGCTATACATGGAGCAGCCAGAGGGATTCTGTGAGAAGGGTAAGTCACATTTGGTCTGCCGGTAGAGGAAGAGCTTGTATGGTCTGAAGCAGGCTCCGAGGTAGTGGTACAGGAAGTTCGAGTCATTTATGGGGGAGCATGGTTATGCACAGACGGCGTCGGATCACCGTGTATTTGTGAGGTACTTTGCCGAGGATGACTTCATCATCTTATTGCTCTATGTTGATGATATACTATTAGTAGGTCAGAATGCTACTAGGATAGCGGAGTTGAAGCACCAACTGGGCGTGGCCTTCTCTTTGAAGGATTTGGGCATAGTAAAGACTATTCTTGGGATGGAGATCAGCTGAGAGAGAGAGAGTCTAAGCTGCTACACTTGTCCCAAAGAAGTACATTCATCGGGTACTTTAGTATTTTCGGATGGACGGGTCGAAGAAAGTGAATTGCCCCCTTGCGGCTCACTTTAAGTTCACTGAGGAGCAGTGTCCATCTATAGAAGACGAAAAAGAAGATATGGAGCGGGTTCTATTTACCTCCACTGTGGAAAGCCTTATGTATGCTATGGTGTGTACGATTGCAGACATCGCTCATGCAGTTGGCATAGTTAGCAGGTATCTTTTAAATCCTGGAAGGGTATATTGGAGTGCGGTCAAGTGGATTTTACGATACCTTCAGGGCACTGCTGATTGAAGACTTTCTTTTGGTAGTGACGAGCCAAAGCTGGTTGGGTATACCAATGCTAATATGGCTGGAGATGTAGACACGAGACGATCGACTTCGGGCTATGTGATGATGTTTGCTGGAGGAACGGTATCGTGGCAGTCACGGTTGCAGAAGTGTGTTGTCTTGTCGATGACTAAGGCAGAGTATATTATGGCGACGGAGGCTTACAAGGAGTTGCTGTGGATGAAAAAGTATTTGTAGGAAATGGGAGTTAAGCAAGAGCAGTATACTTTACTTTGCGACAGTCAGAGTGCTATTCACCTCGTAAAGAACCAGACATTTCATAGTCGGTCCAAGCACATCGAGACTCGGTATCATTGGATACGGGATGTGGTTGAGAAGAAGGACTCGGCGCTTGAGAAGGTTTATATTGATGACAATGGAGCAGACATGCTCACGAAGGTTCTACCGAAGGAGAAGTTTGAGTACTACAGGCAGATCGTCGGAATGACGACCTCCTCCACCTAGTTGTGAAGGGGGAGATTTGTTGGAGTGGGTGGGGTTTCCAACCTATGTGGAGAAGACCCTGGAGTGCGACGAGCACCGTCTGTGTGTCAGAGAAGCTCGGGGAGGTGACGAGGCCAGTCGGAGATGACGGAGATACTCGGGAGCTAACTAGAGGAGCTGCTGAAAGGAGGGGGTAGATTTCGGGCCGAACTCTGCCCCAGGACAGAGTTCTGGCCGAACTCTGCCTCTTGGTTCCAGAACTGTGCTGGTTGCCAAACACAGAGTTCTGGCAGAACTCTGTGTCGTCGGGGCTGAAGTATTTTTAGGGTAATTGATCACCGTTGGATCGTATCCTACTGTCCAAGTTTTGGCGTGGATTAGGGTGTTTTTATATGGTGTTTCCTAACCCTAATCTCATACGTAACACACAAAAGAGAGAGAAAAGAGACAAGAGTGTCATTGCAACTTTGGAAGAGAAGAAGGAAGATTGAAGGTCGTTTTCGAATGAGGACCGTGTTCCGTTAATGTCTACTCGCCGTCTTTGTTCTTCGTAGCCTTGTAATCATTATTCTTGCTTATAAGTGTTGTGAGGATGTCCGATCTCTCTAGCCTAGTGGTATTAGAGCGGACACCCGGAGGGACCGGCAAGGTTCGAGTCCCCCAATTGTGTGTGTGCGTGGGATTTCAAAAAAAAGTGTTGTGAGGATCCGATTTGGATCGGAAGAAGTTTGTAGAGGGTGTACTCATTTATTTTATTAGTGAAGGCTTCTTAGGGTTGGACACTGATCGTCCCATGGTTTTTTCTGTAAGGGTTTTCCACGTCAAAAATTCTCTGTGTCTGAGTGGTTTGTTTTGGTGTTTTGGTTCATGCGTTGTATTGCTCGGTTCTCTCGCTGGTACTCTCTAGTTTGGGGAAAGGTTTCCGTATTTCTTTCCAACCAGATTAACTTAAATTAAGATTATTCAATTCTAGAATAAATTGTCTAAAAACCTAATTTAATCTAATTATAATCTAAAATATAACGTAAATAAGGAATTTTGGCTATAGAAAGTCATGGTTCCAATTTTTGAATCGATGTCACGCAAATCGAGGTGTATTATTGGCTAACTAGTCAAACATTACAAACTTAATGACTTGAGGGTACATCTCAGTAGATTTTAGTATCATAGGTGCATAGGAATCGATCGCACAGTAAAATAATGATTTGGTCAAAAGTTATCGTCGTTATGGCTAACCATAATCAAATTGGTAAATTATCGATCAAAAGTTCAATGAAATAAATAAAATATTAAAGGATTTTTGAAATTTCTGGAAAAATATATGTTGTAAATCTTCATGTTAGCTTTACAAAACTTCAAACGGATCGCAAAATAGATTTTGGGATCTCTCTGGATCTCAAAATCAGTACAACGCGTCAATTTTTGGACAACTGACACTCAAATAAATTTTCAGAAATTCACAAAAATAACTACAGAAAATAAAATATAGATTTGTGAAGCTAACCTCGATATAGTTCTAACAAAAAAATTGAATGTAAAATAAAGTCCAGAGTTGGCCGCAATAGCTTTGCGAAGTTGCTATAGCTTAAAAAAATGAGGATGAATTTATGACGAATTTTGGTCTATTTTAAACGGAAAAGAGAGAAATTTTGGGAAAAAAATTATGAGATGTCATTTTCATGACCCGTACCCAATGTAGGGGCACGAGTGCGAGACAACGCCTAGACTATGCCGTAATATCGTCGGTAGAGCGCTGTCTAGGTCTACTATACTAATGAACAATATAAATATCAAAACCTATCAAGATATCTAAATTCTAAATGGAGGACAAATAATGAGAACATTCATACTCAATCACAATGACTAAAGGAAAACTAAATGGCAAGATAAAGATAATAACATGATATGAAATATCCAGGAGTCTAATATAACATAATACAAGTCTACAATGAGTCTAAGAGTCATCTATATCCAATAACAACAGTCTCAAACTAATAACATGTTAGAGTCATAAGGGTCGAGACAAATCCAGTACAATCTAGTCTAACCGAGTTGCTAATAAAGCCTCCTCAACTGGAGCTAAACCCACCTGAATCAGTATCTCCTGGTCTACGTCTACTACATCATATGGGTTGTAGTAGATAGGACAACAGTCATCTAAATTATTTGGGAAAAATATATCCAGTCAGGGTTGGAGCGAAGTACATCTCCAATAACAGTTCTAGATAATTGATAAAGACTATGTAGTAGTAAGTAGAGAGAATATACAAGGGAAGAGACATATACATGAACATAGAAAGATATAAGTAAAAACTGTAAATGAGTATAAGAGCAAGAGAACATGATATATCATGTACAAGAATCAAGAAAATATCGTCTATGTGAGTAAGCACTAGTTTCAACATGTGATCGGCTTAGGAACTTGATTCAAGAGTTCATGGCCTGGTTAATCATATGTGAAGTATTTGATTAACACTATTTAAGGTTCAAGACTTGATGCAAGGAGGGTATTGATCACATATTTATGCTAAAACTCTCCACCTCTGACTAATATAGTAGATCCAGCCATGGCACGTTACGATACGAGATTCTTTGAGAAGGTTACGAGCCTTTACAGGAATCAGTGTCCATACAATACACAAAAATAACAAGACTTGTACAAGATACACCAAGATATACAAGGAATAACATCTCATGACAGGATCCAGATAATACCAATCCGTGTAACCAATGTATCAAGAAATCATGAACATCTATGCTAAATACAAAAAATATATAAGATATCATAGAACAGAAAATTATCAGAGAATATACATGAATGAGATCTAATGCAAAGTATCAACAGTATGCGATACGTTGTCTCGAAGACCTAATATGGAATATTAATATCAATTTGGTATTTTGGATTGATAATCATTGATATCTAAATTGAAATATGATTTCTAGGTCAATTCTAGGTCTTGAAAGTCAATCTAGGTCAAATATGGGTTAACACAGTCAAATTAGGTCATTTTCTAGTTTATAGGTTGATTTTAACCTATTTCTAAGGTTTATAAAATTATACTAGGTCTCAACAAGTCAATATTTATTTTTTCGGTGCTAACTAGGTCAAACTAGTCACTACTAGTTAATACTTGGCCAATACTAGATTTTTAGGCTATACTAATAAGTTTTTTTAGCATATATTACCCTAATATATGTAGGACCGATTGTAGGAACGAGTTGTAAAGCGCAATACTCTAGAGGGGGGGGTGAATAGAGTAGGCAGCAAAATTTAGCTATTTTTAAAAAAAGTTAGTAACAAGACCACGGATAATATATCACAGATATGTAAATGAAATGTAGAGAGTAGAGAGAAAACGCAAACACAAGGATGTATACTGGTTTCCCTCTTGTGAGGACTAGTCCAGTCGGAAGAACTCTAGCTTCCAGTTGAATCCACTATGGAAAATTACCACAAGTTTTTATCCGAATTTCTTGCAACTTCTACAACGCGAGCTTTGATCCGAAGTACTTGACCAACTTCAATTGTGAAGTGTGTAACTTCAATCAAGCCTCTGATTACAACCACTCTGAAACTTCTAGACCGTACCGCACTGGCAAATCGACTAGAAGATTGTAACTGACTTGGGATTTGAAAATGAAAGCTCAGAACACTTTGAAAGAAGTAGTAGGCTTATAGAGAAGAGATATGAAAGTGAGTGAGTTGAAATGATCAAAATCCTTCTCTATTTATATAGTTCCCCGTCCCTACATCGTGCCCCGTCTCCGTTCATGGGGTGCACGAGAAAGGAACACTGTCACTATCGATTCGGTCGGGACCGATAGGTCGGAATTGGCCGAGTCGATCGAACGGGAACGGTTGAATTAAGATCCATTCCACGTTATGGAATGGCTTCTTCGGAACCAAGTCCCATATTCAGCGGGTTGCGCCTCGAGGATTGGCTCTGCGGCTGAGTCGGGAGAGACCTCCCGTTGCTCTGGTTTTTATGCCGCACTTGATTTGGCTTTGGCTTTCATTTTCTTGAATGCATTTTTTGTGAATATTTTCGATGGGTTTTCATGATGCGTTTTCGAGCTTCGTATTCATATCGAATATCTTTGAATTATACCGTGTTCTAATCAGTGGCTTATGCGATTACAGGTGATCGCGTAGGCGACGTCAGCGCAGCCAACCGGTCGCTCGTTTGAAGCAAGGCTAAGGCGAGTGGCTGACCTCCTTCACCTCGTCCCTCTACTTCAAAGCTTAATATGTGAAGTAAAATAAATGCTTGTTATAATAGTGTAGAATCAAAGAAATTGTTGCACGATTCCTTACAAAACACTTGTCATCGAACTGCCGGCTTCAGAAAAAGCAAAATGCTTCCTTATACAATCATACTTGGTCTATGCAAAACAATGAATGAATCGATTAACGTTTATCGCAACGATACGGCTAAATGACCAATTCAACTAAGTTCAAAGAAAATGGTCATTGGACAACTTGTCGACACGGTGTAGTTTCTTCGAACGGTTACCTAGGCCAAGGGACCGATTCGGCCCGGGAGGAACGAGTGTATAGCAAGCGCCAGCCCTTCATCGGCGCAGGTTATACGGGAACTTTTGCACAGGGCTCGCTACCTGACGCGAAAGGGTCGCCGTCTAACTCAGCTATAGTCCGAGATGGCTTAAAATTGCCAGTGGCCTTCACAACCCTTCTTCACTGCTTAACTAGTTCACGGGACACGGGATGAATGTGATAGTTGCTTAATGTTACACAATTTCATATGCTTGCCTCAAAACATGTTAACATACAAATTGAACATGATGGTTAGAAAGATCATTGAAATAGCTAGCTAACATGTTTACGAAACTTCTTGAATCAAATGCAGAGCTTGGATTTAATTAGCCATTCGCCAGTACATATGTTTTGTGCTGATCCTCGCTCTTTGCAGGTCCCGCGAACCAGGAAGGACACGCCAGCTAGCTCGGCGGCGTTCGTGACTTTTAAAGCTTCGGCCGTGCGTCGAAGACTTACTCTGCAACTCCACTTTTGAAGGCTCTCGTCAGTCCAAGGCAAATGACTCAGCGTCCCTCCCATCCAGGTCAATGGAGTACTTGTGTATATTGAGGGATGTGTGCAATATATGGAACGGCTATCTCATCAACACTCTTTTGTAATCGAGTCATGTTGTAGCCCGTGCGGCAATGAGTCTTGTATCAGAGTCGGTAAAAAGATGTTCATTATCAATAAAGATCAAGTTTCCTTTATTTATCGTGCGTATCAATTTGTCTGCGTACTCTCTTAGATCTCGTGTCTCGGATTACCTTATGACTTGGCCTTGTGTGATCGCAAATTAGGTTCGCACGGCATTACGCCCGGGGGACGACTATCGATTCGACGGAATCGGGGCGTGACTTAATGGTATCAGAGCGCGGCTTTACGTCCTTGGCCTCTAGTGTCAAATTCTAGTCTCCGATCGTTGACCTCGTGTCGATGAGAAGAGTTGTTCCATACGCTGAACCCAGGACATTTTCTGAAACTAACGAGAGTTGCCTTTCCTTTTTCCCTGCAGTTACGGGAGCTCAGGCAGAAGACGAGACGAGCGCTTCTAGTGGCTCGAGTGCTTCTAGACCCGAGCATTCCGTCAACCCAACGGGAATGATGCCTTCTGTAGCCGGAACTTCCGGCGACTCGATGTAACGTATGCTGCAGATGCTTGAAATACAGCAACATCAAAACGAGCTCCATCGTCAGCAAGCGAAGGCTCGTCAGGCTCAATTTGAGAATCGGTTCGAGGCTCAATTCAAGCTGCAATAGTAGCAGCTGAATACTCTCCAGCAGATCGTACAGTCTGTCGTCGGCAACAACAACAACTCAATGATGGCACCTGCCGTTACCCAGCCTGCAGTTCGATCTAACGAAGCTGAACCAGAGGCGCCCGCACTCTCAACTGCGGCACCGAGAAGTTCTAACTTCGACGTGTCAAAATTCACTAAAAGCTGCCGTAGTTCCTTCAACGGTATAGAAGATCCCTCGGTGGAGATCGACTGGCTGGAGGAGCTGGAAGATAAGTTCGAGCTCTTGGGTGTCGAGGACTCAAAAAAAGTTGCATGTGCTCAACTTCTACTTCGAATGAACGCGCACGATTGGTGGGCTGTGCAGAAGCGGGTAATTCGACGTGAAGACGAGACGGCGGCGATCTCATGGGCGACATTTAAAAGTGCGTTCGAGACAGAATATCTTTCAGCAGCCGTGCGACAGGAGAAGGAAAATGAATTCATGCAACTGAGGCAAGGGTGTATGACTGTAAGACAGTACGCGGCCAAATTCAACAAACTGGCCAAGTTTGCTGGAGACTATCTGCCTACCACCGCAAGTCGAGCTCGACGATTCGAAGTGGGCCTGCGTTCAACTATCCGTGCACATGTTTCGGTAGCCGAATACAAAACCATGGGCGAGGCCCTCAACCATGCCATCCGTCTGGAGTCCGAGTATCCTTCTACTACTACCGGCACTGTTCACTTTAATAACAAATGCCATAGTAATATGGGAGGCAACAACGCACACAAGCATCAAAATCGCGGCAATGGAGGCGGCAACCAGACGAAGGATCGAGTAGTTTGCACTTTCTGCCACAAAGAGGGGCACTTGGTCAGCGAGTGCCGATTGAAGAACGGTACGTGCCTCGGGTGCGGCCGAGCCGACCATATCGTACGCGACTGCCCGGAGAAGTCAAACCAGCGTCCACGACAACACCATCAGAACCGAGGCCAAGCACCTCGGGCTCCACCGACCGCACAACAGAATGGCCAAGACCGTCGCCCTAATGCTCAGGGCCGCGTCTACGCCATGACCCGAGACGAAGTGTTCGCATCTGACACAGTCGTGATAGGTATACTGCAATTCAATAATAAACCTGCTCGTGTATTGTTTGATTTAGGTGCCACATATAGTTTCATATCGGCAGACTTTGTCGTCGAGCACAAATTTTCCCTCACACTGCTGGGTCTCGAGCTTACTGTTAACATCCCGTCGGGCATGCCACTAGCTGCAAATTTAGTCTGCAGAGATGGAATCATCTGTATAGGTGGTCAAAAGGTCAGTCTCGATGCGATAGTTCTAAATATTAAGGACTACGATATCATTCTGGGGATGGATTGGCTCGGTCCGTGCAACGCAACCATAGACTGCACTGAAAAGAAGGTCACATTCCGCATACCTGGAGTGCCTGAATTCTGTTACTCGTGTGGTGAGGCGTCGTCGACCTGCATGGTGATCTCCACGATATCTGCTCGACGGATGCTGCATTCCGGGTGCGGAGGCTATCTAGCTTCCGTTCGAGACATGCGACAGGTTGGTGAAAACGCGGGTCAGACCGACGTTGTGGCAGAATTCCCCGATGTGTTCCCGAACGAGCTGCCCGGCATGTCGCCCGATCGAGAGATTGAGTTCACTATCGATACCTTCCCCGACACTCGACCGATCTCGAAGACCCCGTACAGAATGGCCCCTGCAGAGCTTAAAGAACTCAAGGTGCAGTTATAGGAATTGCTCGACAAGGGATTCATCCGACCCAGCGTCTCGTCGTGGGGAGCGCCCATGCTGTTTGTCAAGAAGAAGGATGGCTCTATGCGTCTTTGTATCGACTACCGCGAGCAGAATAAAGCCACCATCCGGAACAAATAACCCCTGCCCCGCATAGATGATCTGTTTGATCAGCTTCAAGGAGCCACGGTATTCTCTAAAATTGATCTGCGTTCGGGTTACCATCAACTCAAGATCAAGCCAGACGATGTGCCGAAGTCTGCCTTTCGCACTCGATACGGCCATTACGAGTTCCTGGTAATGCCGTTCGGCCCAACGAATGCCCCTGCTTCTTTCATGGATTTAATGAATCGGGTGTTTCGACCATTCTTCGACAAGTTCGTAGTAGTCTTTATCGACGATATACTCATCTACTCGAAGAACAGGCAGCAACATACTGAGCATCTGTGGACCGTGCTTCAGACCCTTCGAGAGAATCAATTGTACGCGAAGCGAAGAAAATGTGAATTTTGGCTTAGCAGCGTCTCATTCCTCGGACACATCATTTCTGCTGAAGGCATTGCGGTTGACCCGAAGAAAGTTGAAGCCGTCGTCGATTGGAAGCGGCCAGCGTCCGTCAGCGAGATTGGAAGTTTCCTTGGCTTAACAGGATACTATCGACGCTTCGTGAAAGACTTCGCGAAGATCGTATCGCCCCTGACTCGCCTCACCCAGAAAGGAGTCGCATTTGACTGGTCAGACGACTGCGAAGCTTCATTCCAAGAATTAAAGCAACGGCTCGTCTCGGCCCCGATACTCGCACTTCCAGAAGGGACTGAAGGTATCCAGATATTCAGTGATGCATCCGGTCAGGGCTTGGGGTGTGTGCTGATGCAGCGGAACAAGGTGATATCTTTTGCTTCCCGACAGCTAAAGCCGCACGAGAAGAATTATCCCACGCACGACCTGGAGTTAGCGGCGATTGTGTTTGCGTTAAAATTGTGGCGTCACTACCTCTATGGCGTGGCGTGCATGATCTACACCGATCACAAGATCCTCAAGTATCTATTCATGCAGAGGGAACTGAACTTGCGGCAGAGGCGCTGGCTTGAACTTATCAAGGATTACGACTTGACTATCGACTACACGCCGGGAAAGGGAAATGTTATGGCGGACGCCTTGAGTCGGAAGTATATTGCCTCGTTATCCATCGACCCCAGACTGCTACGTGACCTAGAAGAGATGGGCATCGAGCTCCGAGTCAGATTCCGGAATGTACAGTTGGCAAAGTTGCAGTTAGAGCCGAGCTTGCTTGAAAAGATCAAGACCGCTCAGACGGACGATCCATACCTGAAGAAAGTGCGATAGCTAATCTCGACGGGCAGGATGACCGACTTTACGGAAGACGAAACTGGCGTACTTCGATTGAAGGGTAGGTTATGCGTTCCGGATGATTCAGAACTCAGAAAGGAGATACTGTCGGAGGTGCACTATGCGAAATATACTTTACATCCCGGCAGTACGAAGATGTACAAGGACCTCCGTACAAACTTCTGGTGGCACGGGATGAAAAGAGACATGGCACTTTTCGTGTCGTAATGTATGGCTTGTCAGCAGGTGAAAGCTGAGCACCAGAGACCCACGGGGAGATGCAGAATCTGGCAATTCCGGAATGGAAGTGGCAGCACGTGTGCATGGATTTTATTGTTGGTCTGCCGAAGATGTCGCGGGGAAATGATGCCATCTGGGTCATCGTCGATCGATTAACCAAGTCAGCGCACTTTATTACCATCAAAGTTACTTGGAGCGTTAATCGCCTGGCGCAGATATATCTTGATGAGATAGTACGGCTGCACGGAGTTCCAGTATCCATCGTCTCTGATTGGGATTCACGGTTCATGTCGTGATTCTGGAGTAGCCTTCAGTCGGCGCTGGGTACCAAGTTGTAGTTCAGCTCAGCTTACCATCCTCAGACCGACGGCCAAACGGAGCGCGTCAATCAGATTCTCGAAGACATGCTACGACTCTGCGCAATTGACTTCAAATCAAGCTGGGACAATCATCTACCGCTGGCCGAATTTGCATACAACAATAGCTATCAATCCAGCATTCAAATGGCGCCGTATGAAGCCATGTACGGGTGCAAGTGCCGATCACCTATTTGCTGGGACAAAGTCGGAGAGCGGCAGATTCTCGGTCCGGAACTGGTTGAACAGACCGTGCAGAAGATTCGGCTCATTCGGAAAAGATTAAAGACTGCACAGAGTCGTCAAAAAAGCTATGCGGACATTCATTGTCGACCGCTCGAGTTTCTAGTAGGCGATCACGTATTTCTCAAAGTGTCGCCCATACGGAGAGTTACTCGGTTCGGCGCGAAAGGAAAGTTGAGTCCGAGATTCGTTGGGCCGTTCGAAATACTTGAATGGGTCACACCAGTGGCCTACAAAATTGCCCTACCGCCGGCGCTTGATGGTGTTCACAATGTCTTCCATGTCTCTCAACTGCGGAAGTACGTGCACGACCCGAGCCACGTGGTAGACTTTGGCCAGCTGGAGCTAAAGTCCGACTTATCCTACGTTGAAGAGCCAATTCAAATCATTGAACGCAAGGATAAGCTGCTGCGAAATCGAGCGATCCCTCTTGTCCGCATCCTCTGGAAGAACCACTCGGTCGAAGAGTCGACGTGGGAGCTTGAATCGGAGATGAAGGAAAAATTTCCTTCGTTGTTCTCTTAGAGGTAGGTTCTATCTTTAAGTTTCGAGGACGAAACTTTTTATTAGTTGGTTATGGTGTAGTGCCCCGTCCCTACATCGTGTCCCGTCTCCGTCCACGGGGTACGCGAGAATGGAACACTGTCGCTATCAATTCGGTCAGGACCGATAGGTCGGAATCGGCCGAGTCGATCGAACGGAAACGGTTGAATTAAGATCCATTCCTCATTATGGAATGGCTTCTTCGGAACCAAGTCCCATATTCAGCGGGTTGCGGCTCGAGGATTGGATCTGCGGCTGAGTCGGGAGAGACCTCCCGTTGCTCTAGTTTTCATGCCGTACTTGATTTGGCTTTGGCTTTCATTTTTGTGAATGCGCTTTTCGTGAATGTTTTCGATGGGTTTTCGTGATGCATTTTCGAGCTTCGCATTCATATCGAATATCTTTGAATTATACAGTATTCTAATCAGTGGCTTATGCGATTGCAGGTGATCGCGTAGGCAACGTCAGCGCAGCCAACCGGTCGCTCGCTTGAAGCAAGGCTAAGGCGAGTGGCTGACCTCCTTCACCTCGTCCCTCTACTTCAAAGCTTAATATGTGAAGTAAAATAAATGCTTGTTATAATAGTATAGAATCAAAGAAATCGTTGCACGATTCCTTACAAAACACTTGTCATCGAACTGCCGGCTTCGAAAAAAGCAAAATGCTTCCTTATACAATCATACTTGGTCTATGCAAAACAATGAATGAATCGATGAACGTTTATCGCAACGATACGGCTAAATGACCAATTCAACTAAGTTCAAGAAAAATGGTCATTGGACAACTTGTCGACAAGGTGTAGATTCCTCGAACGGTTACCTAGGCCAAGGGACCGATTCGGCCCGGGAGGAACGAGTGTATAGCAAGCGCCAGCCCTTTATCGGCACGGGTTATACGGGAACTTTCATACAGGGCTCGCTACCCGACGCGAAAGGGTCGCCGTCTAACTCAGCTATAGTCCGAGATGGCTTGAAATTGCCAGTGGCCTTCACAGCCCTTCTTCACTGCTTAACAAGTTCACGGGACACGGGATGAATGTGATAGTTGCTTAATGTTACACAATTTCATATGCTTGCCTCAAAACATGTTAACATGCAAATTGAACAAGATGGTTAGAAAGATCATTGAAATAGCTAGCTAACATGTTTACGAAACTTCTTGAATCAAATACAGAGCTTGGATTTAATTAGCCATTTGTCTGTACATGTGTTTCGTGCTGATCCTCGCTCTTTGCAGGTCCTGCGAACCAGGAAGGACGCGCCAGCTAGCTCGGCGACGTTCGTGACTTTTGAAGCTTCGGCCGTGCGTCGAAGACTTACTCTGCAACTCCACTTTTGAAGGCTCTCGTCAGTCCAAGGCAAATGACTCAGCGTCCCTCCCATCCAGGTGAATGGAGTAGTTGTGTATATTGAGGGATGTGTGCAATGTATGGAACGGCTATCTCATCGGCACTCTTTTGTAATTGAGTCATGTTGTAGCCCGTGCGACAATGAGTCTTGTATCGGAGTCTGTAAAAAGATGTTCATTATCAATAAAGATCAAGTTTCCTTTACTTATCGTGCGTATCAATTTGTCTGCATACTCTCTTAGATCTCGTGTCTCAGATTACCTTATGACTTGGCCTTGTGCGATCGCAAATTAGGTTCGTACGGCATCACGCCCGGGGGACGACTATCGATTCGACGAAATTGGGGCGTGACTATTTATAGTTTTTCCAAAGGCAGAATTCTGACAAAATTCGGGCAGAATTCGGACAGAACTCTATGAGAAAATCTCGTTGGGATCCGTAACTGCAGGAAGACCAAGTTCAAAAAGAAACGTTCACTAACCGAACTCTGGCCGAATTCGGGCCGAACTCTGGCCGAGTTCTGTCAGGGTTTTTGTAAATATGGTTTTGGGCTTTTTGAAAAGTCAGGCAGTTAGGAAGTAGTTTTGGCTTTTGTAAGTGGGCTTGTTTTCAAAATGAAAGGGTATTTTGAAAATGATTCTTGGCTAGCCTATTTGCCAGTACGATGCAGTTTACATCGTATTCCTAGACTCAATAAATATGAAAAATACATTGATCAAATAGGAAAACCAAGAGCCCTTTGATGACGTCTTTCTTCAGATATTTGACCAGACTTGAAGATGCCTTTTTCACTTGACGGCGGTCGTCCAAAGATAAACAGATCTGAAAATCTGAATACCTTTCGGGGGCTTCGCCCACACCATCTTTGGCCCATCAATAATTCCCTATTGCATATGTCCTGTTTTGACAAAGCTTGATCATGCTTACTGTATGTCTATAAGAACATGTTAGACAAACAGAATAATATGATACAAGCATAGCAATATGATATAGAACATTTAGGACAATGCTAACATTAGGACAATGCTAAGTTTAAGTAGCAACATTATAGTGATTACATGAATATTAGTGACGTCATTATGTTAAACTCAATTGATTAGCCATGTTCAAAAATATGATATAATCATTGGGCTAACAATCTCCCCCTTTTTGATTATGGCAAATCCTTTAAGTTTAATATATATACAATAGATGCATATAGATGCATGTATCACTATTAAACACATAATACTAGCATATTGTGTGCTCTTAAACTTATTTAAACTTATTTCTCCCCCTTTGACATGATCCAAAATAAGCTCCCCCGTAATTAGAGCTAAAATGAACTCAAGCATAAGTAAAGCAGAAAAGTACAAATAATCATGATCAAGGAGAACAGTGTAACGACAAGTGTAGAAAATTGCATAACTAAAGTCGAAAAACATGTCAAAAACATAACATAGTTGGTTGAACTTAAAAATGAACACTGAAATCAAGCAATATGTAGTTTACCAACTAGAAATCCAAAAATGAAATATGTTTTGAAATTGATTTTAATAGGTAGATATCAATAATGTAGAATCTTATTATTGGTCATAAATAAATCATGAGGAATATAAATTCGCCGATTTAGTATATATAAAAAATCAAAAATATAATGAGACTTCTAACAATGATCACAAAAAAAATATGATTCATAATTTTCCCATACAAATCAGTGAATCAATTCCATAAAAAGTATAATCATCGAAAAGAGATCAAAATAAGTATACTAGAATCTATACAAGATCTATACCAAAGTTCATGCATTTGAATTCAATTACCTTAGCATGATATATATCCATTAGATAAACATGAAGGTAACGAAGACAGAATACTTGAGAAGGAGAAATCCAATCGACTTGAATGCTCTCCCACAATGTATGATCAGTCTACATATAGATAATCATGAACTTTAAGATAAAATCTCAATAAGAAATGCCAAATCAGTTTAAAATCAAAAGAATTATCAATAAATTAAATTAATTTTGGTATGATAACTTATAGAAACTCGAATGAGAGAATTAAAAATAAATAATAATAATCATATATTCTCTCATCTAATACAAATCCAAATATCATGAACAACTCAAGAAGATATTTTAAGTAAAAGAATATATGTCCATGATGAACTAGGTATACCACATATTAAGGGCATAAAAGAATTGAAACAATTAATTTGCTCCCCCTTAAAATATGCGTATATAGTTCAAAAATAATTTATATGCATAAAATAGATAAATAAATAATCACAAGAGCTAAGGGATATCCAAGATATGCATCTTTTCTTTCCTTTGATCAAATGCATATAAAATTTCAAACTAAAAACAAATATCATCTTTAGGCAAAAAGAAATATCCAATAAATAAATGCTTAAAGATGAACAAACAAAATATGTATCTCCAATATATATATAAAAGAAATATTTCAAGACAATAAAAGATTTTGAAAACTGTCTTTAATAATAACATTTGAGTACCGGATAGATTCAATAAATAAAAAAGAAATCAAAAAGGCTTTTCAAAAATGTGGAATTTATTAAAAAAAACTGTCTTAGTAAATGTTCGAATGCATCCATTTAGTCCTTAGACTGAAAGCTGGCGATTCGAATTACGGAAACAATTTCAATAAAAGAATCCATAAATCATAAATAAATCCATTTGAATAAATAAACGTAACTAGATAAATGTCCAAAGAAAAGTATATTCTAGATATATGGCATGTCAAGGGGATAATTGACTTGAAACAATTAACTGCTCCACCTTTACATGGCTATATCCAAAAATAATAATATTGACAAAATTTTAAAAATAAAATTCAGAGACATATTTTCGTAAGTAGGAAACTAATTCATAAATATTAGGTCTTCTTATCAAAGTTCATTTCTTCCCTTTTAGAGCCTTAGCACGGTGTCCATCAGATAACCATAGGGTTAAAGAAAAGAAACACTTTGAGAGAGAGATCCAATATGCTTGACTTCTCCCCGCAAAGAATTACTGTTGTAGACAGTAAGTAACTTGAATAAGAAGATAATAAAATAAAGCTCAAAATCATTGAACATTACAAATATTACACAAGCTAAAAATGAAATCACAATACCATAATATTCAATGAGTAGTCACGAATACAAAAAGCAATCATCTTTAGACAAAAGAAGAAATATTCATTAAATGAACATTTAAAAATAAAACAATCAAAAGATATTTCAAATTAGCATGATGAATAATCGTATAAGTCAAAAGATGACATAAATCGATCTATGCTATGGAATCTCACAATCGACAAGATAGATCAACATATGCTACCTTTTGTGAAAATATAAAGAGAGAATATTATCCATCAAATCTAAAATTTAAAAATCCATCAGATAATAATTGCAACTAGATCTCAATAAATCTTTAGTTTAAAAAGCGTTGATCAATCTTGGGTTAGCTGTAGAGGTACTGTCCCAGCTAACGGAGGTTCACCGGGGAACACTTGAGTACCGCTTCGCTTCGACCATAATCGTGGTGACAGACAGACCTTTTGTAGGCTTGTACCCAAAATAAATCTCTTCTTTAATAACCGAAGATTTAAAAAGAATTAGTGCAATATAAAATAAATTATATTCTATGGACTTAAAAATCTTATAACAATGTAGCATATGGTATAAGATGTATGAATTACATTTATCCACATGTGCTACAAAATCATTGGGTAACAATAAAATATAAAACATTTATAAACCAAAATGTAAGACCTAGATACGTTGATGTATTTGGACTCTAGGGGACTGGGTTCAGTACCTTGGATCCAGAACTAGACGATAGTTGCAAGTAGACCTTAATAAATCTTAAGTCTATAAAGTATTGATCACTTCGGGTTAGCTGTAGGGGCCGGTTTCCAGCTAGCGGTAGTCCGAAGACTAGTGTACCGTGTCGCTTCAAGCTATTTACACCTGTATGACAGAAGGACCCTTTCGACTTGTTCCCAAAATGATTTCTACTGTTTAAGAACTTAGAATCAAAGGAATATATGCTACATCGTTGAAATCCAGAATCTTTAAATATAAAAGAATTAAATACCCAAATAATGGTTTATCAAGATCAAGATATTAAAATATCATGTATCCAAAATGTCAACCAAAAAGCCAAGAAAAAAAACATTACTAAAATAGGCTTTAAGGACGAAGCTAATAAAAAAAAGTACATAAATTTGTTTTAAAAAAATCAATAGCTTAAGAATGAGATAAGCACAAGTTTAAAAACTACTTTTTAAAATAATATAATATAGAACTTGAACTTAACTCATATATCCCATAAAGATATTTATACAAAAATATAAGAAATATATCAGCAATATATGAATGATAATGCATTATTCATGTATCATTAACAATCATAAAAAAATTATTATCACAAGATCAAAAACATGCATAAATATGCTTTGTCAGAAAAAGATTTGATTGATTCATAAGAAGTTAATCAAAATGAGAATCAATAGTAAAGTATATTAAGCAAGCACAAGGTTAAAATAAAATTATATGTATATACTTTCAAGTAAATCGAATACTTGTGCTAAACATACATACTCACAAAATACCGATCAAAGTAAAAGTGACATATTAAAGACAAATCGATAAGAAGTGACCAAAAAAATATTAAAGACAAAGAGTCAAAAGCATATTAACCAAAAATAAAATTAAGCTCCAATAGACTAGAGTGGTATGCATGCTTCAAGGATAAAACTAAAATAAAGAACATATATAGATAAATGTGTCACACGAGTAGAAAATAACATACTATATAGTGTGAACTAAATATTTAAGCTAAACAACTAGTCAAGCTAGGATTATGTCTCACATTAATCTAAAATAATAAATACTTAAAAAAGATATAAATGCGAGCTAATAGCAAGACATCAAAAAAAAATGCTAGATATTAAGAATTATTTAGAAAGCATGTTACCTAAGTGGTTCTAGTGACCACACTTCTGTTGGTGCAATTGCATGGAAGATGACCTTTGTAGCTTTGCAATCACCAACATGTTCCATGGTTCTAATTGATATAAGAAGCTTCACCTGCAATATTAGGTGAAGACTTTGGTATCCAATACTTGGATCCATATTTGTTAGCTTTGGGAACCCATTTGCACAAGTTCATATCAACAAGTTTTCTAATCTGACAATGATTAGAAACATGTCCATTCATACCGCAATAATGACAGAAAGAATTAATATTAGTACTATGTGTAACAGTATGAGAATGTGCAGTGGTGTGATATGATGTGCGTGGATACTTGTAATAGAAAGCATGGTTGTGTGAAGCTTTAGCTTTGCTTGCTTCCTTTTTAAAAGATCTGACATGTGCGACTTTGTGATGTGCTAAGTGTCTTGTGTTAGACTGAGTCATAGGTTGTACTACCTGCTTTCCCAGTCTAATCTCTAACTTTTTAGAGTTAGCACAGATCACATAATACTTAGCAGAAAGAGCATCAATTCTACATGAAGCAATAGAATACTTCTTCTTTTCTGATTCTAATTCCTCCTTAAGTTTATCATTTTCTTGAGTGCTTTTCTCACTGCAATCAAGTGCCTCATGCAATCTAAACTTTAGTGCAGAAATTTCAGTAGATTTATCAGAAAGAGAACTATTTCTAGCATCATTCAATAAGCAAGTAAGCTTTTCATTCTCACGCTTATAGGATAGAATATCCTTTCTAGTTTGCTTATATTTATCTAATACTTTCTTGTGTTCTTCATATAGATCACTGAAAGCATCAGATAACTCATCATAAGAAAATTTATTCTCTTCAAAAAAAAGAATTATTTTGTACCTCGTTAGATAATGCCATTGAGCATAAGTTTGCAGCTTGATGAGGTCTCTCTTCTTCTGTGGAATCGCTTGCTTCGCTTTCACACCATATGCTCGTGGTAGTGTACTTGTGAGACGATGATCTTCCTTCATTTGATTGTTCGTATTGACTCTCCTTTCTTGTAGTAGTACAATCTTCTTGGATGTGGCCTACCTTCTTGCAGTTGTCACATACAAGCTCTTCTTCGTATAAGGAATTGTGTTGTACCTTAAATCCTAATTCCATCATGCATATATTTGCATCATTATGAAGACTATCCTTCTTTCTAGAGTCGCTAGCTTTGCTTTCATACCTGCACTCATAAGTAGCTTCAAGAACTTTCCAAATTTTATGAGATGTTGTGCAAGTATTAATAAGATTAAATACATTTGTGTCTACAACACAATAAAACATATGCATAGCTTTTGCATCAAGGCTAGCTAACTTCTTCTCTTCCTCCGTGTAACTATAATAGGGCTTGTTGGTTATAGAGGATGTGAGAATACAAGTGATAGTAGGCTTCTTGTAGCCGGTGACAACAATTGACCATAAGTCAAACTCTAGAGACTTCAAGTAGAAGCTCATTCGTGTCTTCCAATAACTATAGTTTATTCTATTAAATAGTGAGAGTCTATTTGAGGATTGCTTTTTAGTTGTGAAGTACATACTTGCCATATGTGATATAGTGATCTATGTAACAACAGTTATATAATAACAATATTACCTCTCTCTACCTATATAACCCGCTCTGGTAATGAGGATATGCTCTAAGGATGTTAAGCCAAATAATAGAGTCCTTGCTAGAATACCAATTGAAGGAGCAATTGGTATAAGCAATAATATCTCTATAAGGAGCACCTGCAATAATATATGTAGAAGGAGCACCTACAAAAATATCTCTAGAAGGAGCACCTGCAATAATATCCTTAGAAGGAGCACTTGCTATGATATATCTATAAGGCGCACCTGCTCTGATATATCTATAAGGAGCACCTTCTCTGATACCAATTGTAGGATCGATTATAGGAACGAGTTATAAAGTGCAATACTCTAGAGGGGGGTGAATAGAGTAGGCAGCGAAATTTAGCTATTTTAAAAAAAAGTTAGTAACAAGATCACAGATAATATATCACAGATATGTAAATGAAAATTAGAGAGTAGAGAGAAAAGGAAAACACAAGGATGTATACTGGTTTCCCTCTCGTGAGGACTAGTCCAGTCGGAAGAACTCTAGCTTCCAGTTGAATCCACTATGGAAAATCACCACAAGTTTTCATCCGAAGTTCTTGCAACTTCTGCAACGCGAGCTTTGTGTAGGAACAAAATCGTAAAGCACAATACTCTAGAGGGGGGTGAATAGAGTAGGCAGCGGAATATTGCTAATTAAAAAAAATTAGCAGCAAGATCACAGAATAATAATCACAACTACGTAAAGTAAAGGCAAAGATAAGAATGCAAACGCAAAGACAGCGATGTATACTGGTTTCCCTCTGTTGAGGACTAATCCAGTCGGTAGAACTCTTGCTACCAGTTGAATCCACTATTGGTAAAACCGCAAGTTTTCTTACGAAGTCCTTGCAACTTCTACAACGCGAGCTTTGATACGAAGAACTCTTCCAACTTCAAATGTGAAGAGGTATTCTTCAATCAAGTCTTCTGATTACAATCTCTCAGAAACTTTTAGACTTTACCGCACTGGCAAATCGACTAGAGGATTGTAATTGGCTTGCGATCTGAAATTTAAAGCTCAAGAAAAACTTTTTAGAAGACTGAAAGCTTTAGATAGAGAGAAGATTGAAAGTGAATGAGTGAGTTGAAATGATCAAAATTCTTCTCTATTTATTGGAATTCCAAAGACAGAATTCTGGCAGAATTCGGGCAGAACTCGATGAGGAAATCTCGATCAAATTCGCAACTGCAGGAGGACCAAGTTCCAGAGAATTCAAAAGTCAATCGGCCACCAACCGAACTCTGGCCGAACTCTAGCCGAGTTCTGTCAGGGTTAGGTCAGGTTTTAAAAATATAGTTTTTGATGATTTTTGAAAACCTTTTTGAAAACCTTTTTAAAACTTTTGTTTAAAAGAATGCTTTTCAAAACAAAGGATATTTTTTAAAGTATTTTGAAAACATTTTGGAATAGCCTATTGCCAATACGACTCGATGTACAACGTATTCCTAGACTCAATAAAATGTAAAATACATTGCTCATAGAAAATTCAGACTCGAACAGGCAAACATGACTTCGGTCTTGAACTGTGTAGATACCTGTTCTTGTTCATGTCCAAGAGTCCGATACATCTTGACTAGCTTCACATATCAAGACAGAGTTTGATCAATTATTAAAATCAGGTTGACCATATGACCAATGGGACAACAATCTCCCCCATTTTGATAATTGACAAACTATGAATGATATAACATTTAAGCTTGAAATAAAATCAAAAATTGTTCATGTCCTGCATTTTCTTAAAAGAAATGTTAGATCTTTAATTTTCTCCCCCGTTGTCACTTAGCAAAATAATTACAAAAGAGTAAAAAAACTCCCCCGCAATCAATGCATAAATAAAAAACAGTGAAGAAACACAAGAAAATAAACATGATAAATGATAGTAAAGAAAATAAGAATGACATCACAGGCATGTATTTGTACTCAGGCAGTTTATAATAAACAAAGAATTATATCACACGCAGTTTATAGATAAAGAAATGCTAAGTAAATAAACTGACGTGAATCATAAAGTACGAATCTCATCAAGATAAAGATAAAGATGTTCAGATGACATCAAATAAAACAAATCCAGTACAAGTCCTAAAAAATACTGATAATAAAGTCTGAAAATAGAAAAACTTGGAATGTCGGAGCATTTCCAAGTATACAGGAGATAATGTCTAAGTCTCATACCAACTAACATATCATAACTCCTCCTCCTCATCATCATCATCAGTATGATGACCAGCATGTCCAGAAGGACCAACTCCAGAGGTACCCGCGCCAGAAGGGTGAGAAGGAGCGCCAGTGTAAAACTCACCGACATAGTCACGAGGAGGAGCACGGTCAGAACGGTACCAATCATATGCGTTACCGGGCTGGAAGTAGGCATGAACAGTCTCATCCTCATAGCGGTAACCAGAGAAAGCTGGATCTCTAGGGATGGAACCGGCTGAATGTCTAGTCTGGGCGAAACGAAGATCAGCTAAGGAATTTGCAATCGCCTGATAACGGGTGACGTCGCAGAACTCACGTTCGCGGGCCATGTCCGTCATAGAGACGTGCAAATCTGAAAGGTGCTGGTGTATGCCCTCAAATGTCATAGCATACTGCGGAGGAGGTGGAGCGGTAGCAGGAGTAGGAGGTGGAGCAGATACAGTCATACTGCGACGAGATAACTTAAGAACCTTGGGCTCAGGGTCTTGAGCATAAGTAGATAAGTCAATATCGAAATGCTGGAAGATGCGTGGGAGAATCATCGCATAAGAGAGATTTCTATCTCTTGCACGACAACGTCCCATCATCTGAATAATGGTCTTAGGGGCAAAAAAAGGAATCCCCTTAAGAATGTGATACATAGCAGATAATTCAAGAGATGTGACATCATCCTTCGAAGTAGACTTCGGAAGGAGAGTGGAATAAATGATATGGTGTAATTCATAATTAAACAAGTTCAAGTTGTTTGCCTTGAACTTTCCAGAGCGGACTCTGTCAGGTGCACAAAGTTCAGCTTTGAAACTGGTAAGTGTCGTGCCTTCGGGGAAATCAAACTCAGTGATGTCAACAAGCGGTTCACCTTCGTTGGAAATACCAAGGATCTTCGCTAAGAGAACATCATTGAAATTGATATCTAATCCTCCAACACGTGTGCTTACATCAAAAGTGTTTAATATAATATTACAGTAAAACAGTCTAATGGCATTAGTTGCTACGGGAAAACAGAGTTTAACAAAATGCTGTAACCCTAATGCCTCAAAGAAATGGCGATGATCAAGAAAAACAGTCCACTTGATGGGTGCGCCTGTGCATATGGATCTCATGGAGAAGTCTCCATACCACAGTAAGGCTTGGTCTATGGTTTGAAAGTAAAACCCGTCGAACGTGCCGTCGCTAGATTGGACTGGCAAAAATAGGGAATTAGTAGGTGGATCCGAAGATGAACCTTTCTCACTAGGGTTGGTTATCTTCTTCCTCTTAAAGGGGTTGAATCCCTTAGGTGCCATTTGTGCAAATAAAAGAAAATAGCACAAAATTGAACGGAGAGGAAACAAGGAGTTATACCTCTCGAGATTGGAGTATGTTGTAGAGAATGAAGAACTCTGCACGAATCCAAAGTTTGGATTGATTTCACCACTTGGATTGGAAGAGAGGGAGTGATGAAGAACTAGGGTTTGGGGTTCTCCTCGTGCGGCTGCTGGTTCTGTTGGAAGCAATGAGGAAGAAAGGCTATCGGGTTCTGGTTATATAACTTGACACCCTCAACCGAACTCGGGCCAAATTTGGTCCGAAGTCTGGCCGAATTCGCCTGGGTTTGGTTTGGAACACTTTCTTTTTCATTGGCTCATTTCAAATATTTAATTCAAAGATTAGTAATTTTGACGTTTAAAATAATATAATTAATGTTATTTTATAAATTAAATTTCGTTACACAGCGACTGTTTTGGATTATATGTAGGAGTACTGTCCCAGCTGGCGGAGGTTCACCGGGAAACTCTTAAGTACCGCTTCGCTTCAACCGTAGTTGTGGTGACAGACAGACTCTTTATTGGCTTGTCTCTAACATAGTTTTTGCATATTAAAATAAAATCATAAAATAAAATCAATTAATATTATTGACGTCCAAAATTCCTAATTCTCGACGTAAATAATTGAAACGATCTTCTGCTAGAGGTTTTATGAAAATATCAGCTAATTGATTCTCAGTATCTATGTATACAAGGTCAATATCTCCATTTTGATGATGATGTCTAAGAAAATGATGTCGAATCTCGATATGTTTTGTACGAGAATGACATACAGGATTCTTAGTCAAATTAATAGTGCTCGTATTATCACAGAAAATGGGAATATGTGTATAAAATAAATCATAGTCTTCCAAGGTTTGTTTTATCCACAAAATCTGAGCACAACAACGTCCTGCGACGATATACTCAGTCTCTGTTGTTGATAGGGCTACAGAATTTTGCTTTTTACTAAACCATGAGACTAAAGCCTTGCCTAAGAAATGACATGTGCCACTGGTACTTTTTCTATCAGCTTCGCATCCAGCATAATCTGCATCCGAATAACCAGTAAGGTCAAAGGACTTAGTTTTGGGATACCACAAGCCAACAGAAGAAGTGCCCTTAAGGTATCGAAAGATACGCTTAACTGCGCATAGATGTGATTCCTTTGGATTGGCTTGAAAACGTGCACACAGGCAAACACTAAACATAATATCTGGACGACTAGCAGTTAAATAAAGTAAACTACCGATCATACCTCGATACTTACGTGTGTCGACCGGCTTGCCTTGTTCATCAATATCAAGCTTTGTTGAAGTTGCCATCGGAGTGCCAATAGGTTTGACATTGTCCAGATCGAACTTCTTTAGCAAATCTTTTGTGTACTTGGCTTGATTTATGAACGTCCCATTGTCAGTTTGTTTTATTTACAGTCCGAGAAAGAATTTTAGCTCTCCCATCATGCTCATCTCAAACTCATTCTGCATACACTTAGAAAATTCTTGACACAGAGAGTCATCAGTAGATCCAAATATGATATCATCTACATAGACTTGTATTAAAAGAAGCTTACCATTAAAGGACTTAATAAAAAGTGTAGTGTCAACCTTGCCTTTTGAAAAATCGTTGTCAAGTAAAAAAGAGCTTAGACGATCATACCAAGCACGAGGGGCTTGTTTCAAACCGTACAAAGCTTTCTTCAACTTGAAAACATGATCAGGGTTTTTAAAATCTGTGAAACCTGGAGGTTGTGCTACAAAAACTTCTTCTTTTATAAAACTATTTAAAAATGCACTCTTGACATCCATTTGAAATAATTTAAAATTATGAAAACATGCAAATGCACATAACATGCGAATGGATTCTAATCTCGCAACTGGGGCATAAGTCTCATCGTAGTCGATACCTTCTTCTTGATTGTATCCTTGAGCTACGAGTCGAGCCTTATTACGAGTTACTAAATCATTCTCATTTAGTTTATTTCGGAATACCCAATGGGTGACAATGACCGGACGATCAATAGGCTTGGGAACAAGTTCCCAAACTTGATTTCGTTCAAATTGGTTTAATTCCTCTTGCATAGCATCTATCCAAAAACTATCACTACATGCTTTATCAATAGTTTTGGGTTCTAGCTATGAAAAGAATGCAACACTAGAAATAATATCTCTACTGGATGTACGAGTACTTACACCTTTGGTAATATCACCAATTACCAAATCCTTTGGATGATCAACCGTAAATTTTAATCGTTTCGGCAGACTCTGAAGGTAGCTGGTTCCTGGATCTTCTCTAGGAGGATCAGCTAGTGTCGAGCTTGGTTGAGAATCAGCTATTGTTGAGCTTGGTACAGTTGGATCTTCGTTATTGTCATCGATAGTCATTTGATTCAGTTCATCAAAAGTACATTGATTGATTCTTCGATGATCATGGTTCGTTTGTTGAAGACTCTGTATCCTTTGCTCTTGGCTGCATAACCTCCGAGGCTAGCAACTCTGCTAGGACCAAATAAGTCCATATGAAGCAATTGTAGAGGTCTAGTAGTACATACTGCGTTTACTGACTTGAATGTGGATCTGGTAGCTTTGTTCTTTTCACATTGGCTGCATACCGAATCTTTCTTGAATGTAATGTCCGGTAAACCGCGTACTAGCTTCTTTGTGGATAATCTTGATATTGTATCCATATTTGCGTGACCGAGTCTCATGTGCCATAGATGACTCTCATCACTTTTAGCCATTAAGCATCTACCTGAAATGTTAGTTTCTTCTAACAAATAGAAAACATATATATTGTCTTCCCTGATACCTTCAAAGATAGTACTACTAGTTGAGCTATCAACTATAGTACATTTGTATTTGCCAAAGTTGATACCATAACCATGATCAGCTAGATGACTTACGCTGAGTAGATTATGTTTTAACTCGGTAACCAGACAGACATCCTTAATTATAGGATAGGGAGACTTACCAACATCACCGATACCAATAATATACCCTTTCAAGTTATTACCGAAGGAGACATAGCCTTCCTTCTTTTTCTTCGACAGTGTTACAAATAGTGTAGGGTCACTGGTCATATGTCGTGAGCAACCGCTGTCGAGGAACCATTTGCTTCTAGCATATGAAAGGTGTTCCACCTACAAAACAATTTGCAGATGAAACTTTTGGTACCCATTTCTTGTAGGGTCCTGAAATGTTAGCCTTTGGTATCAAAGCATAAATATTTAAATCAACAAGCTTTCTGATTCTACATGCAGATGAAATATGACCAAAGAGGCCACAATAATGACATTTTGCATGTCGAGTGTTGAAAGCTGAGTGGTGTGCATGGTTGGTAGGTTTAGGTTTTCTAGTATAGAAGAAAGCATGCCTATAATCCTGTTTGGGCTTAACCTTTTGGGGTAAAGGTTTGATAGGGTTAGGTCTGACAGTATTTGGCTTGGGAATGTTCCAATTTTTCGGTAAGTGACACGTGTTAGGGAAGAAAGCAGCAGTCTCAAGCTGTTTTCCTAACCTAATTTCCAATCTTTTGGAAGTGTCATACAACTTAGTATAATCAGAAGTGAGTGTTTCCATTCTGATTTGTGCACATCAAAGACTTTTCTTCTCTATAGAAAGTTCTTCCTTGAGTTGGTCAAAAACTTTGTCTTTCTCTTCAGATGACTTGGTAGTCTCGTGTAATAAGAGCTTGATAGAGGAAAGCTCACCAGACTTACTAACATTATTTCTAACCTCAGCTAGTTGGTCGGTAAGTCTTCCTATTTCTCTTTTGTACTCTTTGAGTACCTTCTTAGAGGTCTGACATTTGCTACGCAGTTTCCTGTAATCAGTCATCAGTTCACTGAAGGCATCTTCTAATTGCTCAAAGGTAAAGTCATCATATGTATCAACTACAGGTTCAGTAGGTACCTGATCGGATGCCATAAAGCATATGTTTGCAGCATCTTCTGATTGTTCGTCTTCTGAGTCGCTGGCTTCTCTTTTATGCCATATGCTGGTATTGACATATCTCCGAGATGTTGATCTCTTCAGGTTTCCTTTTTAATACCTGTTGCTCTTCTTGCTTGATGATGAGTTTGTAGGACAATCTTTCTTCATGTGTCCCTTCTTGCAGCCATAGCTGACAGCATCATCTTGATACCAGTTGTTGCTGTTGTTTTCTTTGGCTCTCTTCTCATGTCTCATGAATCTCTTGAATTTTCTTGCTAGGAGTGCTTGATCTTCAGCATCAGATTCACTGCTGTCTGAGTCACCTTTAGCAGCTTTTCTGTACTGAGCCTTGAAAACGATCATCTTCTCCTATGGTGCAGGCTCTTCAAAATCTTGTAGCTCCAGTTCATGAGTGAGTAGCTTACCCATGAGTACTTCGAGGGACATAGTTGTGAGGTCATTCCCTTCAATGATTGCAGTAGCCTTTGGAATCCAGTTCTTGGTAAGTGCTCGCAGGAGTTTGCAAAACTTTTCATGGTTACTATACTCTTTGCCTATGGAGGATAAAGGATTTACAATATCCAAGAATCTTTCGAATATCTGAGTAACTGTTTCGTTGGGCTTCATCTTGAACACATCATACTCTTGAATAAGTCTGCTGACTTTTGATTCTTTGACTTGAGTCGTGGCTTCATGTGTGACTTCAAGTAGCTTCCACACTTCATTAGCCATTGTGCAGATAGACACCCTGTTAAATTTAGTTCTATCTAAAGCACAAAATAGAGCATTAATAGCACGTGCGTCAAGACTGGCCTTTTTCTTTTCCTCCTCTGTATATCTGCTATGGGATTTTTCAACTAAAACTCCATCAACATTTATATGAGGTGGCTTTTGATAGCCATCAATAACAATAGACCATAAATCAAAGTCAACAGATTTTAAGAAGAAACTCATCCGTTTTTTCCAATAGGTATAGTTCGTACCATCAAACAGTGGAGGTCTGTTTGTGGCCTGGCTTTCACTTGTGAATTTCACAGTTGCCATGTGTTGTGCTGTAATCTATATAACAATTAATTAAATGAATAAATAATTGCAATGTTACCTTGCTTTACCTGTAACACCCGCTCTGATACCAATTGTAGGAACAAAATCGTAAAGCACAATACTCTAGAGGGGGGTGAATAGAGTAGGCAGCGGAATATTGCTAATTAAAAAAATTAGCAGCAAGATCACAGAATAATAATCACAACTAAGTAAAGTAAAGGCAGAGATAAGAAAACAAACGCAAAGACAGCGATGTATACTGGTTTCCCTCTGTTGAGGACTAATCCAGTCGGTAGAACTCTCGCTACCAGTTGAATCTACTATTGGCAAAACCGCAAGTTTTCTTACAAAGTCCTTGCAACTTCTACAACACGAGCTTTGATACGAAGAACTCGTCCAACTTCAAATGGAAGAGGTATTCTTCAATCAAGTCTTCTGATTACAATTTCTCAGAAACTTCTAGACTGTACCATACTGGCAAATTGACTAGAGGATTGTAATTGGCTTGGGATCTGAAATTTAAAGCTCAAGAAAAACTCTTTGGAAGACTGAAAGCTTTAGATAGAGAGAAGATTGAAAGTGAATGAGTGAGTTGAAATGATCGAAATCCTTCTCTATTTACAGGAATTCCAAAGACAGAATTCTGGCAGAATTTGGGCAGAACTTGATGAGGAAATCTCGATCAAATCCGCAACTGCAGGAGGACCAAGTTTCAGAGAATTCAAAAATCAAACGGCCACCAACCGAACTCTGGCCGAACTCTGGCCGAGTTCTGTCAGGGTTAGGTCTGGTTTTAAAAATATAGTTTTTGATGATTTTTGAAAACCTTTTTAAAAACCTTTTTAAAACTTTTGTTTAAAAGAATGTTTTTCAAAACAAAGGATATTTTTAAAAGTATTTTGAAAACATTTTGGAATAGCCTATTTGCCAGTACGACTCGGTGTACAACGTATTCCTAGACTCAATAAAATGGAAAATATATTGCTCAAAGGAAATACAGACTCGAACAGGCAAACATGACTTCGGTCTTGAACTGTGTAGATAGCTGTTCTTGTTCATGTCCAAGAGTTCGATACATCTTGACTAGCTTCATATATCGAGACAGAGTTTGATCAATTATTAAAATCATGTTGACCATATGACCAATGGGCCAACACTTTGATCCGAAGTACTCGACCGACTTCAATTGTGAAGTGTGTAACTTCAATCAAGCCTCTGATTACAACTACTCTGAAACTTCTAGACCGTACCGTACTGGCAAATCGACTAGAGGATTATAACTGGCTTGGGATTTGAAAATGAAAGCTCAGAATAATTTGAAAGAAGTAGTAGGCTTATAGAGAAGAGATATGAAAGTGAGTGAGTTGAAATGATCGAAATCCTTCTCTATTTATAGTTTTTCCAAAGGCAGAATTCTGACAGAATTCGGGCAGAATTCGGACAGAACTCTATGAGAAAATTTCGTTGGGATCCGTAACTGCAGGAAGACCAAGTTCAAAAAGAAACGTTCACTAACCGAACTCTGGCCGAATTCGAGTCGAACTCTGGCCGAGTTCTGTTGGAGTTCTGTCAGGGTTTTTGCAAATATAGTTTTCGGCTTTTTGAAAAGTCAGGCAGTTAGGAAGTAGTTTGGGCTTTTGTAAGTGGGGTTATTTTCAAAATGAAAGGGTATTTTGAAAACGATTCTTGGGTAGTCTATTTGCCAGTACGATGTAGTTTACATCGTATTCCTAGATTCAATAAATATGAAAAATATATTGATCAAATAGAAAAACCAAGAGCTCTTTGATGACGCCTTTCTTCAGATATTTGAGCAGACTTGAAGATGCCTTTTTCACTTGACGGCGGTCGTCCAAAGATAAACAGATCTGGAAATCTGAATACCTTTCGGGGGCTTCGCCCACACCGTCTTGGGCCCATCAATAATTCTCTATTGCTTATGTCTTGGTTTGACAAAGCTTGATCATGCTTACTGCATGTCTATAAGAACATGTTAGACAAACAGAATAATATGATACAAGCATAGCAATATGATATAGAACATTTAGGACAATGCTAACATTAGGACAATGCTAAGTTTAAGTAGCAACATGATAGTGATTACATGAATATTAGTGACGTTATTATGTTAAACTTAATTGATTATCCATATTCAAAAATATGATATAATAATTGGGCTAACAATATAAAATTCTACTATAATTTCTAGCAATACCTTGGCCTATAGGTATTTACCTTATCTCGTATCACGGTATCTTAATCCGTATCACACATTTACCTAATGCCTTAGCTCGTATCTCACATACCTTAACTATTAGTTAATACCTTAGTTCTATGGTCAATACCTTGGGTAAACTAGATTTTCTAGTCCATATTAGTAAATACCTTATTTCTAAGTCCATACCTTGAAGATATTAGCCATACTAGCTAATATTACGAAGTATTAATACATATCTCTTACATCTCTACTTGTTACCTACTATGTAGGATTACCTTAGCCAATTTACCCTTTATATATCCATGGATCTACCAAATGCCTATTACATATATCATTGCCTTTACCTATCCATAACATATACCAATATATCTTTTACCCATATCTAAACATTTATCCTTTTCCTATATAATATACATATATTCATATATCCTACTATAGACCCATATCACTAACCATTTATCCGTTACTATACCCTCACACATGTTTGTCGACACTTACCTATGGTGCTAGGTTACTTTCTTACTCATATACTATATAGATATATCTGTATACCTTACATATTATACTATACCAAGATATCCATGTACTATATCCACATGGTATAATATACCCCTTATACTATACGTATAAATATATATCTATATCCCTATGTATCATATAATAATGGTATCTATATGATACCTATATAAAATAGATATATGATATTGTACTCTTACTGTTCTATGCATACCCATGACTTACCTTTCTACTAAGGTATTTACCTTTACCCTTACAATTACTTTAACTACCTATACATATATACACACCTATATATATGTATATAGATAGCATATCCTTAGGATACCATGTTCTACCTAATACTTGACATACCCTATACCATGATATGTCACAATATCTTAATTCGTTAAGTATTCCATATTTTATACCATACCTCGGCTACATTACCTATATCCTATGTAGCATAACATGTATACTAGTATCTTATTTATATATGTACATATACCTATAGATATTTACCTTCGATCTTTGATACATATATGCATAAATATGTATCCTAGGTTACCTACTATTGATACCATGATATCTATATCCTTATCCTATGACATATATAGCTATATATTATAGCAATATATTTACCTATATACTATATATCAATATACCCTTCTATTCTATTACCTATCAAAATTATCCCACGATACCCTATGCTTACCATACCCTACCAATCATACACGCATGGACTCATTCATCCTACTCTTGGCATTGATATATTGATATTATCTATTATCTAGTTCTAATAACCAATATCATAGTATCTTTACCAATACCTTATCCTCCTAGATACTTATCCAACTAACTCTAATACTATTATTTGATACCAAATAGGATACCTTACTCATGTCTTGAAACTAACTTATCCTTACTCATGACACTTGAGTCTCATAATACAAATATCATCATGGTACCTAAGTATCACACTAGTACCTTGTCCAAAACATTAATACCTTAACACATAACTTATCTATACTTGGCCCACTTGATAACCACTTGTATGAACACTAACTCTAACTAACTAACACATATTACCTAACTTATATATATATATATATATATATATATATATATATGTGTGTGTGTGTGTGTGTGTGTGTGTGTGTGTGTGTGTGTGTGTGTGTGTGTGTGTGTGTGTGTGTGTGTGTGTGTGTGCGTGTGTGTGTGTGTGTGTGTGTGTGTGTGTGTGTGTGTGTGTGTGTGTGTGTGTATATGTACTATATCATACATATACTTAGCCTTCTATGATACCTACATTCACTTGATATCCATACTACATAGGCTCATAGGATACACAAAATGCCTATATCGTATAATCAGTTTTCTAATTGAAACCAATATTATACATATTAAACCTATTTACAAAATTCTAGGATTAAATTATGTCGTAGCCCTTTGTATCATCTTTTTGAAACTTCAAATTGATCGCATTTTCATGTTCGGACGCTACCGAAATCGTAAAAACATCGAAACGTGTTCGTCTTTCCGACACCTAAAACTCAAACAGTTTAACAGAAAGTTTCAGAATGAATTTGGCCTATTAATATATATATATATATATATATATATATATATATATATATATATATATATATGTATATATGTATATGGAAAGCTAACTTCGATACTGTTCTTTAAAAAAAAAGGAGACTAATCGGATTCCTGAGATAGGCGTTATAATGCTATGGCTACTAAAAATGAGGATGAATATTATGATAAATTTGGGTAATTTTCGACAAAAGAATACATGTATACAACCAAATCTAATCGTGAGTATCATGAGATACCATGACACAATACCACATATCCTATTTAGCACATATACTCCCAGTATTGACTCAAAAAGGATACAAAAAGTCCTTTGGGGACACGTATCAAACACTTGGTGGTCACAAATTCGAATTTCCTCCAATTTATCCACAAAAACTCACATAACTATTACTATAGGACCTTCTAGTACCTAGTTCTTCTCCCTAAGGGTGGTCCTTATCAATGCATGGGTCCCTATAGATTTATTATGACAAATTAACAATAAAATTGATAGGAATAGGAATTTATACCTATTGGGAGATGAATTCCCAATGAAACTCCTCCAAAGGACACAAAATCAAGGGTGGACACACTCCTACTAGCAAAGCTCTCCTCCAATGTCCTCCTTGCTATTCCAAACTCCTATGCCTTTATGGAGATTGCAGTTGATTGGAAATGAAAGGATTTGATTATGGTTTGTAGAGATTTGAAAAAATGTGGGAAGAGAGAATTTTGGGAAAGAAGGAGGCTAATGAATGAACAAATGAAATGAGTAAACCATAATAAAAATATGGCTCCTATAGTAGGATTTGGATCATGATAAAATGTCAAATTTGTCCCTCTCCATTTGTCATGAAGGGAATATAATTAACTAAAGGAAGGAATCTCTACAACTAAAAAGGATATTCCTTTCATGACGACTAAACTTAATTAATTCTAATTGTTAAGGTCATGACAAACAATAATTAGCGCTAACACTTGCAAAATCTAATTGGCTAGCCACTTACTAACATTAATATAATTCTAGGAAACCACTAATATAAAATAATGTGTATAAAAGAATAATCAACCTAAAAAATTACCAAAATACACATATATTAGCAAGTGGTAGTTACAGACATAGGTTCAAATATAAATATATAATTGGTAGAAATTACTTAAATAGGATTAGATTGGAAGGATTTTGGTTTTGCGACAAGAATAAGGAATCCTTAAATAGATAGAGACTGACTCATAACTTCCTAATTTGGAAGGGTCAAGAATCTAATTAATAAATCATTCCATTAAATTCAAATCAAATCAATCTTAAAACTATATGAATCAAATCTGAATCCATATTTGATCGTAATAATAATTTAAAATAATATCTAACATATCAAATAAAATTTAAAATATATTTGCATAAATTTAAATCTTATAAAAATAATTTAGCAAATCTTTTTATTGGTCAAAGATAATAGTCATTAATTTTAAAACTAAATTAATCAAATCTAAATCCAATATTTGATTACAAAAATAATTCAAAATAATATTTAATATTATCAAATAATATTTAAAATATATTTTATAAACTCAAAATCTTAAAATAGTTTGGAAAATATTTTGTTATTCAGAAATATTTATAGTTACCTTTTATAGAAAATCAAATAAAAATTTTATAACACAAAATATTTAAGGGGACTCACTACCCTTGCTGAAAGGAAACAAGAGTTACATTTAAGCACCGGTTGATTCGGGAACAAGAGGTTACATTTAAGCACCGGTTCATTCGAGAACTTTCAGGAGACTCACTACCCCTGCTGAAAGGATCACCATCTAACCCAAGTTATGTCCACGATAGCTTGTCATGCTAGGAACCTTCATATAGATTGAGTCAGTGTGTCAGCAACGATCGCGTACATGCCATTAGATTTAGTCAAGAAGTGGATACATATCTCACAACGTAACTATCTAGCATAAGATTTGGCTTCAACAGAGATACATGCTTCAACACAATATGTGGCGTTATGGTTTAGTGGCTTGACATTAAGTTCTTATGTTATAAATTGTGTTTGCGATGAACAGGGAAGCCGAAAGCTAAGCATGAGTAAGTTTTGTTTTTTGCATGACATGGTTATTGTTTGGAGACACCTATAGTCTTGTAAGTATATGTCATAAATCTGATCCTAAGGCAAGATTAGAAATACCACTAAAATCATAGTGCGCACTCACTAAAATAACGTGTTAGTTTTCTATATGTGGGCGAGAGGCCTCCCCACCAGTGCATTCTATGTAATAAAACCCTACCAGTTTGCTTGTAGGATATAGGGAATAGCTCACTCGATACGGAGCTCATTTGGATGCACTGAGGCACAAAATTCGTTAGCATTTAGAGGCATGCATCCGCGTTGGAGTCTCCATGTCCTCACTTATACTAGACATAATGTATGAACATCGTCTATTATAATCTTTTTCAAGTTGTAAGCCTCAGGGCATGATTTTATTTAATTAAGAGAGAGAGAGAGAGCTCGAGTGATTGTAACCTGCCATTATAATCTTCTATTTCAATATCAATAAAGAGAATTGTTTTGTACATGTCTTTGTGTTGATTCAACTTTCTACTTCGGACTTCTGTGCCACTCTGTTATTTAGCTGCTCAATCGGTCATTTCGGTATTTGCCTTATACGAGCAAAGCTTAGGCTCACACGATATCAGCCCATGTGAGGACGACTGGTTATGCATAACCGATATGTGACAAATTGGTATCAGAGCATGGCTTTACGCCCTTAGATTTTGATTGTATTCTTTTTGAACTGGTGTTGTATTTAAAATCGATGTTATTCATGCTCTCTCTCTCAATATTTTTTGGGATACTCCATACAATATGTCTAGATATTTTATAAATCTCATGCGGGTAATTTGGTTGAACAAAGATAGTTCTTTTAAGGCCTTGTTCGTTGAGTTTGCTTCAAAATACATACCTAGCTTTGCGTTGATGTTAGCAAGTCATGTGTGGGATCAAATTTTTTTGGAATAAGGATAAGTCAGACTTGGTTCAAGGGATGTTTGATAGGTATAGATAGAGGTACTGTCGGAAAAAGATATCGTCGGTACGGTATAGAGGGAACATGCTTGGATTCGAAGGAATAGATCAATAGGACATTCAAATTATATCAATGTGAATAGAATAATTATTTTGTGGATTTGTCGAGTGTCTCAATCCCTGAGTGGTGTATGGGATAGCCTTGGGAATGTTCGATTGATTAAGGATTTGGGACAGCGGTGAGTATACCAGCCAAGTGATATAATAGTGCAAAGTCTTAGAATGAGTATTACGGAGTTAGTCAGGACTTCATATATCTAATATGAGATTGATTCAGACGAACACAAAATGATGTACAAAGGATTGGGTTGTTGCTGGATATAAAATGCAAAATTATAGAGTAAATAAGTGATCAAGGAAAAGTTAATGTGCAATGGAATTGATGACTCGGTCGAGGGATTGATCGGGACTGTATACGAAAATATTGGCACAAATTTGAATAGAACTAGGTTTCAAATTCGAATAAGGAAAGTTAGTACGATTGGAAGGTAGCGCGTATGACAGTTTGGATTTGAAGATACAAGAGTGACTCTAAGGATTTGAGATAGTATATCGCTAGATGACTTTAGTTAGGGTATAGCTGATCAATCTTGAAGTTGATGAATAGATAATGTATCGATGCTTGGGAGATAATATGGATTAATATGTTTAAAGAAATATATTGCACTATGATCTAAGATACATAGTAATATATATGCAATTTTTGAGTTGGACTAGTTGATGTTTTAACTAATTAGGGAGATATCTATAGCTGATTTGATCTTGAATGTGGAGGAGCTGATGATATATTCAGTTCGAATGATAACATTTATTGCATGACTCAAAGTTCATTATGAGAGAAAGATCATATGGTTATGTATGTCACCAATGGTATTGAGGCGTATCAAAGATTGATATAAGATAACTCGGGGGGAGGGGGGCTAATTTAATCGATGAACGAAAATTGTGTCGAATATCATTGTATGGACATATTCTATAATTTTTTAGAACTTAATAGTATTGGATCTTTGGATGACTTGAATTAATGAACTAGAATATGCATGAATGGATGTCAGGCTGACTATACAGAATGAAAATATTGATGGACTTGGAGGATAAATGTATCGATCGTGAATTGGTTGAGTCAGATTTATGTAATCAGTTATATGAGGATTACTACAACTCATAAATTATATTGGGCGATCTTGCGATCTTGTGATGAGATAGATGCACGGATTGAGGACAAGTAGCATTGGGATTTGATGAAGAAATAGGAGATGGAACGACTTAAAATCTGGAATCGACTTTATGACTTATGATCGAAGGCTATGACTTTTATTTTTGTAGACGAGGTATATGAATTGAATTGGTGGATTATACCATATAGATTTGCGGACTTGGACTAGGAAAATGGTTAGGACTGATATTTGTCGACTATAGTGTATCGAGGATTTTAGCTTGAATGTATTTAACCCTGGAATAACTTTGTTAAACAAACTTGGACCCCTTGAACTGAATGTTTCGAATACGGATATGATAATCTATGCTTAGTGTTTAGAAATTGGAGCAAGACGAGCTTGGGTAGAAATCCTCTACTATCGACTGTGGTTTGACCTTAGGATTGAGGGAAGCATTTTGATTTTGGTTGCATAAAAATGGTGATCGCAATATATGACTTTGGCCTTGTGATTAGCCTAGCGATTAGGCTGATATGCCTATGTCGAGAGATAGAATTGGTGTGATCAACCTTAGTGAGAGTAGCCTGGGTAGATTATAGAGCTAAGGTAGCTAGTTTGGGAATTGATTCATTTAGTTTACGTTCTTTGGTTTTAGAAGAGTTGTGTCATGGAATTGGACAAGTGTTCTTGAATTTTTTTAATGATCGATAGTATTGGATTAGATTATGACAACTGGATGTTGAATGTTTGATAGATACATGGCTTGCGATCAAAGGAACATAATGTTAATGAAATGGTATCGATGATTAGTTAGGT
>JANAVB010031617.1:50810576-50835576 GCA_029216955.1 Iris pallida
GATTCGGCCCGGGAGGAACGAGTGTATAGCAAGCGCCAGCCCTTCATCGGCGCAGGTTATACGGGAACTTTTGCACAGGGCTCGCTACCTGACGCGAAAGGGTCGCCGTCTAACTCAGCTATAGTCCGAGATGGCTTAAAATTGCCAGTGGCCTTCACAACCCTTCTTCACTGCTTAACTAGTTCACGGGACACGGGATGAATGTGATAGTTGCTTAATGTTACACAATTTCATATGCTTGCCTCAAAACATGTTAACATACAAATTGAACATGATGGTTAGAAAGATCATTGAAATAGCTAGCTAACATGTTTACGAAACTTCTTGAATCAAATGCAGAGCTTGGATTTAATTAGCCATTCGCCAGTACATATGTTTTGTGCTGATCCTCGCTCTTTGCAGGTCCCGCGAACCAGGAAGGACACGCCAGCTAGCTCGGCGGCGTTCGTGACTTTTAAAGCTTCGGCCGTGCGTCGAAGACTTACTCTGCAACTCCACTTTTGAAGGCTCTCGTCAGTCCAAGGCAAATGACTCAGCGTCCCTCCCATCCAGGTCAATGGAGTACTTGTGTATATTGAGGGATGTGTGCAATATATGGAACGGCTATCTCATCACACTCTTTTGTAATCGAGTCATGTTGTAGCCCGTGCGGCAATGAGTCTTGTATCAGAGTCGGTAAAAAGATGTTCATTATCAATAAAGATCAAGTTTCCTTTACTTATCGTGCGTATCAATTTGTCTGCGTACTCTCTTAGATCTCGTGTCTCGGATTACCTTATGACTTGGCCTTGTGTGATCGCAAATTAGGTTCGCACGGCATCACGCCCGGGGGACGACTATCGATTCGACGGAATCGGGGCGTGACTTAATGGTATCAGAGCGCGGCTTTACGTCCTTGGCCTCTAGTGTCAAATTCTAGTCTCCGATCGTTGACCTCGTGTCGATGAGAAGAGTTGTTCCATACGCTGAACCCAGGACATTTTCTGAAACTAACGAGAGTTGCCTTTCCTTTTTCCCTGCAGTTACGGGAGCTCAGGCAGAAGACGAGACGAGCGCTTCTAGTGGCTCGAGTGCTTCTAGACCCGAGCATTCCGTCAACCCAACGGGAATGATGCCTTCTGTAGCCGGAACTTCCGGCGACTCGATGTAACGTATGCTGCAGATGCTTGAAATACAGCAACATCAAAACGAGCTCCATCGTCAGCAAGCGAAGGCTCGTCAGGCTCAATTTGAGAATCGGTTCGAGGCTCAATTCAAGCTAATAGTAGCAGCTGAATACTCTCCAGCAGATCGTACAGTCTGTCGTCGGCAACAACAACAACTCAATGATGGCACCTGCCGTTACCCAGCCTGCAGTTCGATCTAACGAAGCTGAACCAGAGGCGCCCGCGCTCTCAACTGCGGCCGAGAAGTTCTAACTTCGACGTGTCAAAATTCACTAAAAGCTGCCGTAGTTCCTTCAACGGTATAGAAGATCCCTCGGTGGAGATCGACTGGCTGGAGGAGCTGGAAGATAAGTTCGAGCTCTTGGGTGTCGAGGACTCAAAAAAAGTTGCATGTGCTCAACTTCTACTTCGAATGAACGCGCACGATTGGTGGGCTGTGCAGAAGCGGGTAATTCGACGTGAAGACGAGACGGCGGCGATCTCATGGGCGACATTTAAAAGTGCGTTCGAGACAGAATATCTTTCAGCAGCCGTGCGACAGGAGAAGGAAAATGAATTCATGCAACTGAGGCAAGGGTGTATGACTGTAAGACAGTACGCGGCCAAATTCAACAAACTGGCCAAGTTTGCTGGAGACTATCTGCCTACCACCGCAAGTCGAGCTCGACGATTCGAAGTGGGCCTGCGTTCAACTATCCGTGCACATGTTTCGGTAGCCGAATACAAAACCATGGGCGAGGCCCTCAACCATGCCATCCGTCTGGAGTCCGAGTATCCTTCTACTACTACCGCACTGTTCACTTTAATAACAAATGCCACAGTAATATGGGAGGCAACAACGCACACAAGCATCAAAATCGCGGCAATGGAGGCGGCAACCAGACGAAGGATCGAGTAGTTTGCACTTTCTGCCACAAAGATCGGGCACTTGGTCAGCGAGTGCCGATTGAAGAACGGTACGTGCCTCGGTGCGGCCGAGCCGACCATATCGTACGCGACTGCCCGGAGAAGTCAAACCAGCGTCCACGACAACACCATCAGAACCGAGGCCAAGCACCTCGGGCTCCACCGACCGCACAACAGAATGGCCAAGACCGTCGCCCTAATGCTCAGGGCCGCGTCTACGCCATGACCCGAGACGAAGTGTTCGCATCTGACACAGTCGTGATAGGTATACTGCAATTCAATAATAAACCTGCTCGTGTATTATTTGATTTAGGTGCCACATATAGTTTCATATCGGCAGACTTTGTCGTCGAGCACAAATTTTCCCTCACACTGCTGGGTCTCGAGCTTACTGTTAACATCCCGTCGGGCATGCCACTAGCTGCAAATTTAGTCTGCAGAGATGGAATCATCTGTATAGGTGGTCAAAAGGTCAGTCTCGATGCGATAGTTCTAAATATTAAGGACTACGATATCATTCTGGGGATGGATTGGCTCGGTCCGTGCAACGCAACCATAGACTGCACTGAAAAGAAGGTCACATTCCGCATACCTGGAGTGCCTGAATTCTGTTACTCGTGTGGTGAGGCGTCGTCGACCTGCATGGTGATCTCCACGATATCTGCTCGACGGATGCTGCATTCCGGGTGCGGAGGCTATCTAGCTTCCGTTCGAGACATGCGACAGGTTGGTGAAAACGCGGGTCAGACCGACGTTGTGGCAGAATTCCCCGATGTGTTCCCGAACGAGCTGCCCGGCATGTCGCCCGATCGAGAGATTGAGTTCACTATCGATACCTTCCCCGACACTCGACCGATCTCGAAGACCCCGTACAGAATGGCCCCTGCAGAGCTTAAAGAACTCAAGGTGCAGTTATAGGAATTGCTCGACAAGGGATTCATCCGACCCAGCGTCTCGTCGTGGGGAGC
The DNA here is from genome assembly GCA_029216955.1 of Iris pallida. Classification (NCBI taxonomy): domain Eukaryota; kingdom Viridiplantae; phylum Streptophyta; class Magnoliopsida; order Asparagales; family Iridaceae; genus Iris; species Iris pallida. The sequence continues at coordinate 50,813,617 of JANAVB010031617.1, forward strand.
GCCCATGCTGTTTGTCAAGAAGAAGGATGGCTCTATGCGTCTTTGTATCGACTACCGCGAGCAGAATAAAGCCACCATCCGGAACAAATAACCCCTGCCCCGCATAGATGATCTGTTTGATCAGCTTCAAGGAGCCACGGTATTCTCTAAAATTGATCTGCGTTCGGGTTACCATCAACTCAAGATCAAGCCAGACGATGTGCCGAAGTCTGCCTTTCGCACTCGATACGGCCATTACGAGTTCCTGGTAATGCCGTTCGGCCCAACGAATGCCCCTGCTTCTTTCATGGATTTAATGAATCGGGTGTTTCGACCATTCTTCGACAAGTTCGTAGTAGTCTTTATCGACGATATACTCATCTACTCGAAGAACAGGCAGCAACATACTGAGCATCTGTGGACCGTGCTTCAGACCCTTCGAGAGAATCAATTGTACGCGAAGCGAAGAAAATGTGAATTTTGGCTTAGCAGCAGCTCATTCCTCGGACACATCATTTCTGCTGAAGGCATTGCGGTGACCCGAAGAAAGTTGAAGCCGTCGTCGATTGGAAGCGGCCAGCGTCCGTCAGCGAGATTGGAAGTTTCCTTGGCTTAACAGGATACTATCGACGCTTCGTGAAAGACTTCGCGAAGATCGTATCGCCCCTGACTCGCCTCACCCAGAAAGGAGTCGCATTTGACTGGTCAGACGACTGCGAAGCTTCATTCCAAGAATTAAAGCAACGGCTCGTCTCGGCCCCGATACTCGCACTTCCAGAAGGGACTGAAGGTATCCAGATATTCAGTGATGCATCCGGTCAGGGCTTGGGGTGTGCTGATGCAGCGGAACAAGGTGATATCTTTTGCTTCCCGACAGCTAAAGCCGCACGAGAAGAATTATCCCACACGACCTGGAGTTAGCGGCGATTGTGTTTGCGTTAAAATTGTGGCGTCACTACCTCTATGGCGTGGCGTGCATGATCTACACCGATCACAAGATCCTCAAGTATCTATTCATGCAGAGGGAACTGAACTTGCGGCAGAGGCGCTGGCTTGAACTTATCAAGGATTACGACTTGACTATCGACTACACGCCGGGAAAGGGAAATGTTATGGCGGACGCCTTGAGTCGGAAGTATATTGCCTCGTTATCCATCGACCCCAGACTGCTACGTGACCTAGAAGAGATGGGCATCGAGCTCCGAGTCAGATTCCGGAATGTACAGTTGGCAAAGTTGCAGTTAGAGCCGAGCTTGCTTGAAAAGATCAAGACCGCTCAGACGGACGATCCATACCTGAAGAAAGTGCGATAGCTAATCTCGACGGGCAGGATGACCGACTTTACGGAAGACGAAACTGGCGTACTTCGATTGAAGGGTAGGTTATGCGTTCCGGATGATTCAGAACTCAGAAAGGAGATACTGTCGGAGGTGCACTATGCGAAATATACTTTACATCCCGGCAGTACGAAGATGTACAAGGACCTCCGTACAAACTTCTGGTGGCACGGGATGAAAAGAGACATGGCACTTTTCGTGTCGTAATGTATGGCTTGTCAGCAGGTGAAAGCTGAGCACCAGAGACCCACGGGGAGATGCAGAATCTGGCAATTCCGGAATGGAAGTGGCAGCACGTGTGCATGGATTTTATTGTTGGTCTGCCGAAGATGTCGCGGGGAAATGATGCCATCTGGGTCATCGTCGATCGATTAACCAAGTCAGCGCACTTTATTACCATCAAAGTTACTTGGAGCGTTAATCGCCTGGCGCAGATATATCTTGATGAGTAGTACGGCTGCACGGAGTTCCAGTATCCATCGTTCTGATTGGGATTCACGGTTCATGTCGTGATTCTGGAGTAGCCTTCAGTCGGCGCTGGGTACCAAGTTGTAGTTCAGCTCAGCTTACCATCCTCAGACCGACGGCCAAACGGAGCGCGTCAATCAGATTCTCGAAGACATGCTACGACTCTGCGCAATTGACTTCAAATCAAGCTGGGACAATCATCTACCGCTGGCCGAATTTGCATACAACAATAGCTATCAATCCAGCATTCAAATGGCGCCGTATGAAGCCATGTACGGGTGCAAGTGCCGATCACCTATTTGCTGGGACAAAGTCGGAGAGCGGCAGATTCTCGGTCCGGAACTGGTTGAACAGACCGTGCAGAAGATTCGGCTCATTCGGAAAAGATTAAAGACTGCACAGAGTCGTCAAAAAAGCTATGCGGACATTCATTGTCGACCGCTCGAGTTTCTAGTAGGCGATCACGTATTTCTCAAAGTGTCGCCCATACGGAGAGTTACTCGGTTCGGCGCGAAAGGAAAGTTGAGTCCGAGATTCGTTGGGCCGTTCGAAATACTTGAATGGGTCACACCAGTGGCCTACAAAATTGCCCTACCGCGGCGCTTGATGGTGTTCACAATGTCTTCCATGTCTCTCAACTGCGGAAGTACGTGCACGACCCGAGCCACGTGGTAGACTTTGGCCAGCTGGAGCTAAAGTCCGACTTATCCTACGTTGAAGAGCCAATTCAAATCATTGAACGCAAGGATAAGCTGCTGCGAAATCGAGCGATCCCTCTTGTCCGCATCCTCTGGAAGAACCACTCGGTCGAAGAGTCGACGTGGGAGCTTGAATCGGAGATGAAGGAAAAATTTCCTTCGTTGTTCTCTTAGAGGTAGGTTCTATCTTTAAGTTTCGAGGACGAAACTTTTATTAGTTGGTTATGGTGTAGTGCCCCGTCCCTACATCGTGTCCCGTCTCCGTCCACGGGGTACGCGAGAATGGAACACTGTCGCTATCAATTCGGTCAGGACCGATAGGTCGGAATCGGCCGAGTCGATCGAACGGAAACGGTTGAATTAAGATCCATTCCACATTATGGAATGGCTTCTTCGGAACCAAGTCCCATATTCAGCGGGTTGCGGCTCGAGGATTGGATCTGCGGCTGAGTCGGGAGAGACCTCCCGTTGCTCTAGTTTTCATGCCGTACTTGATTTGGCTTTGGCTTTCATTTTTGTGAATGCGCTTTTCGTGAATGTTTTCGATGGGTTTTCGTGATGCATTTCGAGCTTCGCATTCATATCGAATATCTTTGAATTATACAGTATTCTAATCAGTGGCTTATGCGATTGCAGGTGATCGCGTAGGCAACGTCAGCGCAGCCAACCGGTCGCTCGCTTGAAGCAAGGCTAAGGCGAGTGGCTGACCTCCTTCACCTCGTCCCTCTACTTCAAAGCTTAATATGTGAAGTAAAATAAATGCTTGTTATAATAGTATAGAATCAAAGAAATCGTTGCACGATTCCTTACAAAACACTTGTCATCGAACTGCCGGCTTCGAAAAAAGCAAAATGCTTCCTTATACAATCATACTTGGTCTATGCAAAACAATGAATGAATCGATGAACGTTTATCGCAACGATACGGCTAAATGACCAATTCAACTAAGTTCAAGAAAAATGGTCATTGGACAACTTGTCGACAAGGTGTAGATTCCTCGAACGGTTACCTAGGCCAAGGGACCGATTCGGCCCGGGAGGAACGAGTGTATAGCAAGCGCCAGCCCTTTATCGGCACGGGTTATACGGGAACTTTCATACAGGGCTCGCTACCCGACCGAAAGGGTCGCCGTCTAACTCAGCTATAGTCCGAGATGGCTTGAAATTGCCAGTGGCCTTCACAGCCCTTCTTCACTGCTTAACAAGTTCACGGGACACGGGATGAATGTGATAGTTGCTTAATGTTACACAATTTCATATGCTTGCCTCAAAACATGTTAACATGCAAATTGAACAAGATGGTTAGAAAGATCATTGAAATAGCTAGCTAACATGTTTACGAAACTTCTTGAATCAAATACAGAGCTTGGATTTAATTAGCCATTTGTCAGTACATGTGTTTCGTGCTGATCCTCGCTCTTTGCAGGTCCTGCGAACCAGGAAGGACGCGCCAGCTAGCTCGGCGACGTTCGTGACTTTTGAAGCTTCGGCCGTGCGTCGAAGACTTACTCTGCAACTCCACTTTTGAAGGCTCTCGTCAGTCCAAGGCAAATGACTCAGCGTCCCTCCCATCCAGGTGAATGGAGTAGTTGTGTATATTGAGGGATGTGTGCAATGTATGGAACGGCTATCTCATCGGCACTCTTTTGTAATTGAGTCATGTTGTAGCCCGTGCGACAATGAGTCTTGTATCGGAGTCTGTAAAAAGATGTTCATTATCAATAAAGATCAAGTTTCCTTTACTTATCGTGCGTATCAATTTGTCTGCATACTCTCTTAGATCTCGTGTCTCAGATTACCTTATGACTTGGCCTTGTGCGATCGCAAATTAGGTTCGTACGGCATCACGCCCGGGGGACGACTATCGATTCGACGAAATTGGGGCGTGACTATTTATAGTTTTTCCAAAGGCAGAATTCTGATAAAATTCGGGCAGAATTCGGACAGAACTCTATGAGAAAATCTCGTTGGGATCCGTAACTGCAGGAAGACCAAGTTCAAAAAGAAACGTTCTCTAACCGAACTCTGGCCGAATTCGGGCCGAACTCTGGCCGAGTTCTGTCAGGGTTTTTGTAAATATGGTTTTGGGCTTTTTGAAAAGTCAGGCAGTTAGGAAGTAGTTTTGGCTTTTGTAAGTGGGCTTGTTTTCAAAATGAAAGGGTATTTTGAAAATGATTCTTGGCTAGCCTATTTGCCAGTACGATGCAGTTTACATCGTATTCCTAGACTCAATAAATATGAAAAATACATTGATCAAATAGGAAAACCAAGAGCCCTTTGATGACGTCTTTCTTCAGATATTTGACCAGACTTGAAGATGCCTTTTTCACTTGACGGCGGTCGTCCAAAGATAAACAGATCTGAAAATCTGAATACCTTTCGGGGGCTTCGCCCACACCATCTTTGGCCCATCAATAATTCCCTATTGCATATGTCCTGTTTTGACAAAGCTTGATCATGCTTACTGTATGTCTATAAGAACATGTTAGACAAACAGAATAATATGATACAAGCATAGCAATATGATATAGAACATTTAGGACAATGCTAACATTAGGACAATGCTAAGTTTAAGTAGCAACATTATAGTGATTACATGAATATTAGTGACGTCATTATGTTAAACTCAATTGATTAGCCATGTTCAAAAATATGATATAATCATTGGGCTAACAATCTCCCCCTTTTTGATTATGGCAAATCCTTTAAGTTTAATATATATACAATAGATGCATATAGATGCATGTATCACTATTAAACACATAATACTAGCATATTGTGTGCTCTTAAACTTATTTAAACTTATTTCTCCCCCTTTGACATGATCCAAAATAAGCTCCCCCGTAATTAGAGCTAAAATGAACTCAAGCATAAGTAAAGCAGAAAAGTACAAATAATCATGATCAAGGAGAACAGTGTAACGACAAGTGTAGAAAATTGCATAACTAAAGTCGAAAAACATGTCAAAAACATAACATAGTTGGTTGAACTTAAAAACGAACACTGAAATCAAGCAATATGTAGTTTACCAACTAGAAATCCAAAAATGAAATATGTTTTGAAATTGATTTTAATAGGTAGATATCAATAATGTAGAATCTTATTATTGGTCATAAATAAATCATGAGGAATATAAATTCGCCGATTTAGTATATATAAAAAATCAAAAATATAATGAGACTTCTAACAATGATCACAAAAAAAATATGATTCATAATTTTCCCATACAAATCAGTGAATCAATTCCATAAAAAGTATAATCATCGAAAAGAGATCAAAATAAGTATACTAGAATCTATACAAGATCTATACCAAAGTTCATGCATTTGAATTCAATTACCTTAGCATGATATATATCCATTAGATAAACATGAAGGTAACGAAGACAGAATACTTGAGAAGGAGAAATCCAATCGACTTGAATGCTCTCCCACAATGTATGATCAGTCTACATATAGATAATCATGAACTTTAAGATAAAATCTCAATAAAAATGCCAAATCAGTTTAAAATCAAAGAATTATCAATAAATTAAATTAATTTTGGTATGATAACTTATAGAAACTCGAATGAGAGAATTAAAAATAAATAATAATAATCATATATTCTCTCATCTAATACAAATCCAAATATCATGAACAACTCAAGAAGATATTTTAAGTAAAAGAATATGTCCATGATGAACTAGGTATACCACATATTAAGGGCATAAAAGAATTGAAACAATTAATTTGCTCCCCCTTAAAATATGCGTATATAGTTCAAAAATAATTTATATGCATAAAATAGATAAAAAATAATCACAAGAGCTAAGGGATATCCAAGATATGCATCTTTTCTTTCCTTTGATCAAATGCATATAAAATTTCAAACTAAAAACAAATATCATCTTAGGCAAAAAGAAATATCCAATAAATAAATGCTTAAAGATGAACAAACAAAATATGTATCTCCAATATATATATAAAAGAAATATTTCAAGACAATAAAAGATTTTGAAAACTGTCTTTAATAATAACATTTGAGTACCGGATAGATTCAATAAATAAAAAAGAAATCAAAAAGGCTTTTCAAAAAATGTGGAATTTATTAAAAAAAACTGTCTTAGTAAATGTTCGAATGCATCCATTTAGTCCTTAGACTGAAAGCTGGCGATTCGAATTACGGAAACAATTTCAATAAAAGAATCCATAAATCATAAATAAATCCATTTGAATAAATAAACGTAACTAGATAAATGTCCAAAGAAAAGTATATTCTAGATATATGGCATGTCAAGGGGATAATTGACTTGAAACAATTAACTGCTCCACCTTTACATGGCTATATCCAAAAATAATAATATTGACAAAATTTTAAAAATAAAATTCAGAGACATATTTTCGTAAGTAGGAAACTAATTCATAAATATTAGGTCTTCTTATCAAAGTTCATTTCTTCCCTTTTAGAGCCTTAGCACGGTGTCCATCAGATAACCATAGGGTTAAAGAAAAGAAACACTTTGAGAGAGAGATCCAATATGCTTGACTTCTCCCCGCAAAGAATTACTGTTGTAGACAGTAAGTAACTTGAATAAGAAGATAATAAAATAAAGCTCAAAATCATTGAACATTACAAATATTACACAAGCTAAAAATGAAATCACAATACCATAATATTCAATGAGTAGTCACGAATACAAAAAGCAATCATCTTTAGACAAAAGAAGAAATATTCATTAAATGAACATTTAAAAATAAAACAATCAAAAGATATTTCAATTAGCATGATGAATAATCGTATAAGTCAAAAGATGACATAAATCGATCTATGCTATGGAATCTCACAATCGACAAGATAGATCAACATATGCTACCTTTTGTGAAAATATAAAGAGAGAATATTATCCATCAAATCTAAAATTTAAAAATCCATCAGATAATAATTGCAACTAGATCTCAATAAATCTTTAGTTTAAAAAGCGTTGATCAATCTTGGGTTAGCTGTAGAGGTACTGTCCCAGCTAACGGAGGTTCACCGGGGAACACTTGAGTACCGCTTCGCTTCGACCATAATCGTGGTGACAGACAGACCTTTTGTAGGCTTGTACCCAAAATAAATCTCTTCTTTAATAACCGAAGATTTAAAAAGAATTAGTGCAATATAAAATAAATTATATTCTATGGACTTAAAAATCTTATAACAATGTAGCATATGGTATAAGATGTATGAATTACATTTATCCACATGTGCTACAAAATCATTGGGTAACAATAAAATATAAAACATTTATAAACCAAAATGTAAGACCTAGATACGTTGATGTATTTGGACTCTAGGGGACTGGGTTCAGTACCTTGGATCCAGAACTAGACGATAGTTGCAAGTAGACCTTAATAAATCTTAAGTCTATAAAGTATTGATCACTTCGGGTTAGCTGTAGGGGCCGGTTTCCAGCTAGCGGTAGTCCGAAGACTAGTGTACCGTGTCGCTTCAAGCTATTTACACCTGTATGACAGAAGGACCCTTTCGACTTGTTCCCAAAATGATTTCTACTGTTTAAGAACTTAGAATCAAAGGAATATATGCTACATCGTTGAAATCCAGAATCTTTAAATATAAAAGAATTAAATACCCAAATAATGGTTTATCAAGATCAAGATATTAAAATATCATGTATCCAAAATGTCAACCAAAAAGCCAAGAAAAAAAACATTACTAAAATAGGCTTTAAGGACGAAGCTAATAAAAAAAAGTACATAAATTTGTTTTAAAAAAATCAATAGCTTAAGAATGAGATAAGCACAAAGTTTAAAAACTACTTTTTAAAATAATATAATATAGAACTTGAACTTAACTCATATATCCCATAAAGATATTTATACAAAAATATAAGAAATATATCAGCAATATATGAATGATAATGCATTATTCATGTATCATTAACAATCATAAAAAATTATTATCACAAGATCAAAAACATGCATAAATATGCTTTATCAGAAAAAGATTTGATTGATTCATAAGAAGTTAATCAAAATGAGAATCAATAGTAAAGTATATTAAGCAAGCACAAGGTTAAAATAAAATTATATGTATATACTTTCAAGTAAATTGAATACTTGTGCTAAACATACATACTCACAAAATACCGATCAAAGTAAAAGTGACATATTAAAGACAAATCGATAAGAAGTGACCAAAAAAATATTAAAGACAAAGAGTCAAAAGCATATTAACCAAAAATAAAATTAAGCTCCAATAGACTAGAGTGGTATGCATGCTTCAAGGATAAAACTAAAATAAAGAACATATATAGATAAATGTGTCACACGAGTAGAAAATAACATACTATATAGTGTGAACTAAATATTTAAGCTAAACAACTAGTCAAGCTAGGATTATGTCTCACATTAATCTAAAATAATAAATACTTAAAAAAGATATAAATGCGAGCTAATAGCAAGACATCAAAAAAAAATGCTAGATATTAAGAATTATTTAGAAAGCATGTTTACCTAAGTGGTTCTAGTGACCACACTTCTGTTGGTGCAATTGCATGGAAGATGACCTTTGTAGCTTTGCAATCACCAACATGTTCCATGGTTCTAATTGATATAAGAAGCTTCACCTGCAATATTAGGTGAAGACTTTGGTATCCAATACTTGGATCCATATTTGTTAGCTTTGGGAACCCATTTGCACAAGTTCATATCAACAAGTTTTCTAATCTGACAATGATTAGAAACATGTCCATTCATACCGCAATAATGACAGAAAGAATTAATATTAGTACTATGTGTAACAGTATGAGAATGTGCAGTGGTGTGATATGATGTGCGTGGATACTTGTAATAGAAAGCATGGTTGTGTGAAGCTTTAGCTTTGCTTGCTTCCTTTTTAAAAGATCTGACATGTGCGACTTTGTGATGTGCTAAGTGTCTTGTGTTAGACTGAGTCATAGGTTGTACTACCTGCTTTTCCAGTCTAATCTCTAACTTTTAGAGTTAGCACAGATCACATAATACTTAGCAGAAAGAGCATCAATTCTACATGAAGCAATAGAATACTTCTTCTTTTCTGATTCTAATTCCTCCTTAAGTTTATCATTTTCTTGAGTGCTTTTCTCACTGCAATCAAGTGCCTCATGCAATCTAAACTTTAGTGCAGAAATTTCAGTAGATTTATCAGAAAGAGAACTATTTCTAGCATCATTCAATAAGCAAGTAAGCTTTTCATTCTCACGCTTATAGGATAGAATATCCTTTCTAGTTTGCTTATATTTATCTAATACTTTCTTGTGTTCTTCATATAGATCACTGAAAGCATCAGATAACTCATCATAAGAAAATTTATTCTCTTCAAAAAAAAGAATTATTTTGTACCTCGTTAGATAATGCCATTGAGCATAAGTTTGCAGCTTGATGAGGTCTCTCTTCTTCTGTGGAATCGCTTGCTTCGCTTTCACACCATATGCTCGTGGTAGTGTACTTGTGAGACGATGATCTTCCTTCATTTGATTGTTCGTATTGACTCTCCTTTCTTGTAGTAGTACAATCTTCTTGGATGTGGCCTACCTTCTTGCAGTTGTCACATACAAGCTCTTCTTCGTATAAGGAATTGTGTTGTACCTTAAATCCTAATTCCATCATGCATATATTTGCATCATTATGAAGACTATCCTTCTTTCTAGAGTCGCTAGCTTTGCTTTCATACCTGCACTCATAAGTAGCTTCAAGAACTTTCCAAATTTTATGAGATGTTGTGCAAGTATTAATAAGATTAAATACATTTGTGTCTACAACACAATAAAACATATGCATAGCTTTTGCATCAAGGCTAGCTAACTTCTTCTCTTCCTCCGTGTAACTATAATAGGGCTTGTTGGTTATAGAGGATGTGAGAATACAAGTGATAGTAGGCTTCTTGTAGCCGGTGACAACAATTGACCATAAGTCAAACTCTAGAGACTTCAAGTAGAAGCTCATTCGTGTCTTCCAATAACTATAGTTTATTCTATTAAATAGTGAGAGTCTATTTGAGGATTGCTTTTCAGTTGTGAAGTACATACTTGCCATATGTGATATAGTGATCTATGTAACAACAGTTATATAATAACAATATTACCTCTCTCTACCTATATAACCCGCTCTGGTAATGAGGATATGCTCTAAGGATGTTAAGCCAAATAATAGAGTCCTTGCTAGAATACCAATTGAAGGAGCAATTGGTATAAGCAATAATATCTCTATAAGGAGCACCTGCAATAATATATGTAGAAGGAGCACCTACAAAAATATCTCTAGAAGGAGCACCTGCAATAATATCCTTAGAAGGAGCACTTGCTATGATATATCTATAAGGCGCACCTGCTCTGATATATCTATAAGGAGCACCTTCTCTGATACCAATTGTAGGATCGATTATAGGAACGAGTTATAAAGTGCAATACTCTAGAGGGGGGTGAATAGAGTAGGCAGCGAAATTTAGCTATTTTAAAAAAAAGTTAGTAACAAGATCACAGATAATATATCACAGATATGTAAATGAAAATTAGAGAGTAGAGAGAAAAGGAAAACACAAGGATGTATACTGGTTTCCCTCTCGTGAGGACTAGTCCAGTCGGAAGAACTCTAGCTTCCAGTTGAATCCACTATGGAAAATCACCACAAGTTTTCATCCGAAGTTCTTGCAACTTCTGCAACGCGAGCTTTGTGTAGGAACAAAATCGTAAAGCACAATACTCTAGAGGGGGGTGAATAGAGTAGGCAGCGGAATATTGCTAATTAAAAAAAATTAGCAGCAAGATCACAGAATAATAATCACAACTACGTAAAGTAAAGGCAAAGATAAGAATGCAAACGCAAAGACAGCGATGTATACTGGTTTCCCTCTGTTGAGGACTAATCCAGTCGGTAGAACTCTTGCTACCAGTTGAATCCACTATTGGTAAAACCGCAAGTTTTCTTACGAAGTCCTTGCAACTTCTACAACGCGAGCTTTGATACGAAGAACTCTTCCAACTTCAAATGTGAAGAGGTATTCTTCAATCAAGTCTTCTGATTACAATCTCTCAGAAACTTTTAGACTTTACCGCACTGGCAAATCGACTAGAGGATTGTAATTGGCTTGCGATCTGAAATTTAAAGCTCAAGAAAAACTCTTTAGAAGACTGAAAGCTTTAGATAGAGAGAAGATTGAAAGTGAATGAGTGAGTTGAAATGATCAAAATTCTTCTCTATTTATTGGAATTCCAAAGACAGAATTCTGGCAGAATTCGGGCAGAACTCGATAAGGAAATCTCGATCAAATTCGCAACTGCAGGAGGACCAAGTTCCAGAGAATTCAAAAGTCAATCGGCCACCAACCGAACTCTGGCCGAACTCTAGCCGAGTTCTGTCAGGGTTAGGTCAGGTTTTAAAAATATAGTTTTTGATGATTTTTGAAAACCTTTTTGAAAACCTTTTTAAAACTTTTGTTTAAAAGAATGCTTTTCAAAACAAAGGATATTTTTTAAAGTATTTTGAAAACATTTTGGAATAGCCTATTGCCAGTACGACTCGATGTACAACGTATTCCTAGACTCAATAAAATGTAAAATACATTGCTCATAGAAAATTCAGACTCGAACAGGCAAACATGACTTCGGTCTTGAACTGTGTAGATACCTGTTCTTGTTCATGTCCAAGAGTCCGATACATCTTGACTAGCTTCACATATCAAGACAGAGTTTGATCAATTATTAAAATCAGGTTGACCATATGACCAATGGGACAACAATCTCCCCCATTTTGATAATTGACAAACTATGAATGATATAACATTTAAGCTTGAAATAAAATCAAAAATTGTTCATGTCCTGCATTTTCTTAAAAGAAATGTTAGATCTTTAATTTTCTCCCCCGTTGTCACTTAGCAAAATAATTACAAAAGAGTAAAAAAACTCCCCCGCAATCAATGCATAAATAAAAAACAGTGAAGAAACACAAGAAAATAAACATGATAAATGATAGTAAAGAAAATAAGAATGACATCACAGGCATGTATTTGTACTCAGGCAGTTTATAATAAACAAAGAATTATATCACACGCAGTTTATAGATAAAGAAATGCTAAGTAAATAAACTGACGTGAATCATAAAGTACGAATCTCATCAAGATAAAGATAAAGATGTTCAGATGACATCAAATAAAACAAATCCAGTACAAGTCCTAAAAAATACTGATAATAAAGTCTGAAAATAGAAAAACTTGGAATGTCGGAGCATTTCCAAGTATACAGGAGATAATGTCTAAGTCTCATACCAACTAACATATCATAACTCCTCCTCCTCATCATCATCATCAGTATGATGACCAGCATGTCCAGAAGGACCAACTCCAGAGGTACCCGCGCCAGAAGGGTGAGGAAGGAGCGCCAGTGTAAAACTCACCGACATAGTCACGAGGAGGAGCACGGTCAGAACGGTACCAATCATATGCGTTACAGGGCTGGAAGTAGGCATGAACAGTCTCATCCTCATAGCGGTAACCAGAGAAAGCTGGATCTCTAGGGATGGAACCGGCTGAATGTCTAGTCTGGGCGAAACGAAGATCAGCTAAGGAATTTGCAATCGCCTGATAACGGGTGACGTCGCAGAACTCACGTTCGCGGGCCATGTCCGTCATAGAGACGTGCAAATCTGAAAGGTGCTGGTGTATGCCCTCAAATGTCATAGCATACTGCGGAGGAGGTGGAGCGGTAGCAGGAGTAGGAGGTGGAGCAGATACAGTCATACTGCGACGAGATAACTTAAGAACCTTGGGCTCAGGGTCTTGAGCATAAGTAGATAAGTCAATATCGAAATGCTGGAAGATGCGTGGGAGAATCATCGCATAAGAGAGATTTCTATCTCTTGCACGACAACGTCCCATCATCTGAATAATGGTCTTAGGGGCAAAAAAAGGAATCCCCTTAAGAATGTGATACATAGCAGATAATTCAAGAGATGTGACATCATCCTTCGAAGTAGACTTCGGAAGGAGAGTGGAATAAATGATATGGTGTAATTCATAATTAAACAAGTTCAAGTTGTTTGCCTTGAACTTTCCAGAGCGAACTCTGTCAGGTGCACAAAGTTCAGCTTTGAAACTGGTAAGTGTCGTGCCTTCGGGGAAATCAAACTCAGTGATGTCAACAAGCGGTTCACCTTCGTTGGAAATACCAAGGATCTTCGCTAAGAGAACATCATTGAAATTGATATCTAATCCTCCAACACGTGTGCTTACATCAAAAGTGTTTAATATAATATTACAGTAAAACAGTCTAATGGCATTAGTTGCTACGGGAAAACAGAGTTTAACAAAATGCTGTAACCCTAATGCCTCAAAGAAATGGCGATGATCAAGAAAAACAGTCCACTTGATGGGTGCGCCTGTGCATATGGATCTCATGGAGAAGTCTCCATACCACAGTAAGGCTTGGTCTATGGTTTGAAAGTAAAACCCGTCGAACGTGCCGTCGCTAGATTGGACTGGCAAAAATAGGGAATTAGTAGGTGGATCCGAAGATGAACCTTTCTCACTAGGGTTGGTTATCTTCTTCCTCTTAAAGGGGTTGAATCCCTTAGGTGCCATTTGTGCAAATAAAAGAAAATAGCACAAAATTGAACGGAGAGGAAAACAAGGAGTTATACCTCTCGAGATTGGAGTATGTTGTAGAGAATGAAGAACTCTGCACGAATCCAAAGTTTGGATTGATTTCACCACTTGGATTGGAAGAGAGGGAGTGATGAAGAACTAGGGTTTGGGGTTCTCCTCGTGCGGCTGCTGGTTCTGTTGGAAGCAATGAGGAAGAAAGGCTATCGGGTTCTGGTTATATAACTTGACACCCTCAACCGAACTCGGGCCAAATTTGGTCCGAAGTCTGGCCGAATTCGCCTGGGTTTGGTTTGGAACACTTTCTTTTTCATTGGCTCATTTCAAATATTTAATTCAAAGATTAGTAATTTGACGTTTAAAATAATATAATTAATGTTATTTTATAAATTAAATTTCGTTACACAGCGACTGTTTTGGATTATATGTAGGAGTACTGTCCCAGCTGGCGGAGGTTCACCGGGAAACTCTTAAGTACCGCTTCGCTTCAACCGTAGTTGTGGTGACAGACAGACTCTTTATTGGCTTGTCTCTAACATAGTTTTTGCATATTAAAATAAAATCATAAAATAAAATCAATTAATATTATTGACGTCCAAAATTCCTAATTCTCGACGTAAATAATTGAAACGATCTTCTGCTAGAGGTTTTATGAAAATATCAGCTAATTGATTCTCAGTATCTATGTATACAAGGTCAATATCTCCATTTTGATGATGATGTCTAAGAAAATGATGTCGAATCTCGATATGTTTTGTACGAGAATGACATACAGGATTCTTAGTCAAATTAATAGTGCTCGTATTATCACAGAAAATGGGAATGTGTGTATAAAATAAATCATAGTCTTCCAAGGTTTGTTTTATCCACAAAATCTGAGCACAACAACGTCCTGCGACGATATACTCAGTCTCTGTTGTTGATAGGGCTACAGAATTTTGCTTTTTACTAAACCATGAGACTAAAGCCTTGCCTAAGAAATGACATGTGCCACTGGTACTTTTTCTATCAGCTTCGCATCCAGCATAATCTGCATCCGAATAACCAGTAAGGTCAAAGGACTTAGTTTTGGGATACCACAAGCCAACAGAAGAAGTGCCCTTAAGGTATCGAAAGATACGCTTAACTGCGCATAGATGTGATTCCTTTGGATTGGCTTGAAAACGTGCACACAGGCAAACACTAAACATAATATCTGGACGACTAGCAGTTAAATAAAGTAAACTACCGATCATACCTCGATACTTACGTGTGTCGACCGGCTTGCCTTGTTCATCAATATCAAGCTTTGTTGAAGTTGCCATCGGAGTGCCAATAGGTTTGACATTGTCCAGATCGAACTTCTTTAGCAAATCTTTTGTGTACTTGGCTTGATTTATGAACGTCCCATTGTCAGTTTGTTTTATTTACAGTCCGAGAAAGAATTTTAGCTCTCCCATCATGCTCATCTCAAACTCATTCTGCATACACTTAGAAAATTCTTGACACAGAGAGTCATCAGTAGATCCAAATATGATATCATCTACATAGACTTGTATTAAAAGAAGCTTACCATTAAAGGACTTAATAAAAAGTGTAGTGTCAACCTTGCCTTTTGAAAAATCGTTGTCAAGTAAAAAAGAGCTTAGACGATCATACCAAGCACGAGGGGCTTGTTTCAAACCGTACAAAGCTTTCTTCAACTTGAAAACATGATCAGGGTTTTTAAAATCTGTGAAACCTGGAGGTTGTGCTACAAAAACTTCTTCTTTTATAAAACTATTTAAAAATGCACTCTTGACATCCATTTGAAATAATTTAAAATTATGAAAACATGCAAATGCACATAACATGCGAATGGATTCTAATCTCGCAACTGGGGCATAAGTCTCATCGTAGTCGATACCTTCTTCTTGATTGTATCCTTGAGCTACGAGTCGAGCCTTATTACGAGTTACTAAATCATTCTCATTTAGTTTATTTCGGAATACCCAATGGGTGACAATGACCGGACGATCAATAGGCTTGGGAACAAGTTCCCAAACTTGATTTCGTTCAAATTGGTTTAATTCCTCTTGCATAGCATCTATCCAAAAACTATCACTACATGCTTTATCAATAGTTTTGGGTTCTAGCTATGAAAAGAATGCAACACTAGAAATAATATCTCTACTGGATGTACGAGTACTTACACCTTTGGTAATATCACCAATTACCAAATCCTTTGGATGATCAGCCGTAAATTTTAATCGTTTCGGCAGACTCTGAAGGTAGCTGGTTCCTGGATCTTCTCTAGGAGGATCAGCTAGTGTCGAGCTTGGTTGAGAATCAGCTATTGTTGAGCTTGGTACAGTTGGATCTTCGTTATTGTCATCGATAGTCATTTGATTCAGTTCATCAAAAGTACATTGATTGATTCTTCGATGATCATGGTTCGTTTGTTGAAGACTCTGTATCCTTTGCTCTTGGCTGCATAACCTCCGAGGCTAGCAACTCTGCTAGGACCAAATAAGTCCATATGAAGCAATTGTAGAGGTCTAGTAGTACATACTGCGTTTACTGACTTGAATGTGGATCTGGTAGCTTTGTTCTTTTCACATTGGCTGCATACCGAATCTTTCTTGAATGTAATGTCCGGTAAACCGCGTACTAGCTTCTTTGTGGATAATCTTGATATTGTATCCATATTTGCGTGACCGAGTCTCATGTGCCATAGATGACTCTCATCACTTTTAGCCATTAAGCATCTACCTGAAATGTTAGTTTCTTCTAACAAATAGAAAACATATATATTGTCTTCCCTGATACCTTCAAAGATAGTACTACTAGTTGAGCTATCAACTATAGTACATTTGTATTTGCCAAAGTTGATACCATAACCATGATCAGCTAGATGACTTACGCTGAGTAGATTATGTTTTAACTCGGTAACCAGACAGACATCCTTAATTATAGGATAGGGAGACTTACCAACATCACCGATACCAATAATATACCCTTTCAAGTTATTACCGAAGGAGACATAGCCTTCCTTCTTTTTCTTCGACAGTGTTACAAATAGTGTAGGGTCACTGGTCATATGTCGTGAGCAACCGCTGTCGAGGAACCATTTGCTTCTAGCATATGAAAGGTGTTCCACCTACAAAACAATTTGCAGATGAAACTTTTGGTACCCATTTCTTGTAGGGTCCTGAAATGTTAGCCTTTGGTATCCAAGCATAAATATTTAAATCAACAAGCTTTCTGATTCTACATGCAGATGAAATATGACCAAAGAGGCCACAATAATGACATTTTGCATGTCGAGTGTTGAAAGCTGAGTGGTGTGCATGGTTGGTAGGTTTAGGTTTTCTAGTATAGAAGAAAGCATGCCTATAATCCTGTTTGGGCTTAACCTTTTGGGGTAAAGGTTTGATAGGGTTAGGTCTGACAGTATTTGGCTTGGGAATGTTCCAATTTTTCGGTAAGTGACACGTGTTAGGGAAGAAAGCAGCAGTCTCAAGCTGTTTTCCTAACCTAATTTCCAATCTTTTGGAAGTGTCATACAACTTAGTATAATCAGAAGTGAGTGTTTCCATTCTGATTTGTGCACATCAAAGACTTTTCTTCTCTATAGAAAGTTCTTCCTTGAGTTGGTCAAAAACTTTGTCTTTCTCTTCAGATGACTTGGTAGTCTCGTG
This sequence comes from Iris pallida, assembly GCA_029216955.1. NCBI lineage: Eukaryota > Viridiplantae > Streptophyta > Magnoliopsida > Asparagales > Iridaceae > Iris > Iris pallida. The sequence goes on from JANAVB010031617.1 coordinate 50,831,373, forward strand.
TAATAAGAGCTTGATAGAGGAAAGCTCACCAGACTTACTAACATTATTTCTAACCTCAGCTAGTTGGTCGGTAAGTCTTCCTATTTCTCTTTTGTACTCTTTGAGTACCTTCTTAGAGGTCTGACATTTGCTACGCAGTTTCCTGTAATCAGTCATCAGTTCACTGAAGGCATCTTCTAATTGCTCAAAGGTAAAGTCATCATATGTATCAACTACAGGTTCAGTAGGTACCTGATCGGATGCCATAAAGCATATGTTTGCAGCATCTTCTGATTGTTCGTCTTCTGAGTCGCTGGCTTCTCTTTTATGCCATATGCTGGTATTGACATATCTCCGAGATGTTGATCTCTTCAGGTTTCCTTTTTAATACCTGTTGCTCTTCTTGCTTGATGATGAGTTTGTAGGACAATCTTTCTTCATGTGTCCCTTCTTGCAGCCATAGCTGACAGCATCATCTTGATACCAGTTGTTGCTGTTGTTTTCTTTGGCTCTCTTCTCATGTCTCATGAATCTCTTGAATTTTCTTGCTAGGAGTGCTTGATCTTCAGCATCAGATTCACTGCTGTCTGAGTCACCTTTAGCAGCTTTTCTGTACTGAGCCTTGAAAACGATCATCTTCTCCTATGGTGCAGGCTCTTCAAAATCTTGTAGCTCCAGTTCATGAGTGAGTAGCTTACCCATGAGTACTTCGAGGGACATAGTTGTGAGGTCATTCCCTTCAATGATTGCAGTAGCCTTTGGAATCCAGTTCTTGGTAAGTGCTCGCAGGAGTTTGCAAAACTTTTCATGGTTACTATACTCTTTGCCTATGGAGGATAAAGGATTTACAATATCCAAGAATCTTTCGAATATCTGAGTAACTGTTTCGTTGGGCTTCATCTTGAACACATCATACTCTTGAATAAGTCTGCTGACTTTTGATTCTTTGACTTGAGTCGTGGCTTCATGTGTGACTTCAAGTAGCTTCCACACTTCATTAGCCATTGTGCAGATAGACACCCTGTTAAATTTAGTTCTATCTAAAGCACAAAATAGAGCATTAATAGCACGTGCGTCAAGACTGGCCTTTTTCTTTTCCTCCTCTGTATATCTGCTATGGGATTTTTCAACTAAAACTCCATCAACATTTATATGAGGTGGCTTTTGATAGCCATCAATAACAATAGACCATAAATCAAAGTCAACAGATTTTAAGAAGAAACTCATCCGTTTTTTCCAATAGGTATAGTTCGTACCATCAAACAGTGGAGGTCTGTTTGTGGCCTGGCTTTCACTTGTGAATTTCACAGTTGCCATGTGTTGTGCTGTAATCTATATAACAATTAATTAAATGAATAAATAATTACAATGTTACCTTGCTTTACCTGTAACACCCGCTCTGATACCAATTGTAGGAACAAAATCGTAAAGCACAATACTCTAGAGGGGGGTGAATAGAGTAGGCAGCGGAATATTGCTAATTAAAAAAATTAGCAGCAAGATCACAGAATAATAATCACAACTAAGTAAAGTAAAGGCAGAGATAAGAAAACAAACGCAAAGACAGCGATGTATACTGGTTTCCCTCTGTTGAGGACTAATCCAGTCGGTAGAACTCTCGCTACCAGTTGAATCTACTATTGGCAAAACCGCAAGTTTTCTTACAAAGTCCTTGCAACTTCTACAACACGAGCTTTGATACGAAGAACTCGTCCAACTTCAAATGTGAAGAGGTATTCTTCAATCAAGTCTTCTGATTACAATTTCTCAGAAACTTCTAGACTGTACCATACTGGCAAATTGACTAGAGGATTGTAATTGGCTTGGGATCTGAAATTTAAAGCTCAAGAAAAACTCTTTGGAAGACTGAAAGCTTTAGATAGAGAGAAGATTGAAAGTGAATGAGTGAGTTGAAATGATCGAAATCCTTCTCTATTTACAGGAATTCCAAAGACAGAATTCTGGCAGAATTCGGGCAGAACTTGATGAGGAAATCTCGATCAAATCCGCAACTGCAGGAGGACCAAGTTTCAGAGAATTCAAAAATCAAACGGCCACCAACCGAACTCTGGCCGAACTCTGGCCGAGTTCTGTCAGGGTTAGGTCTGGTTTTAAAAATATAGTTTTTGATGATTTTTGAAAACCTTTTTAAAAACCTTTTTAAAACTTTTGTTTAAAAGAATGTTTTTCAAAACAAAGGATATTTTTAAAAGTATTTTGAAAACATTTTGGAATAGCCTATTTGCCAGTACGACTCGGTGTACAACGTATTCCTAGACTCAATAAAATGGAAAATATATTGCTCAAAGGAAATACAGACTCGAACAGGCAAACATGACTTCGGTCTTGAACTGTGTAGATAGCTGTTCTTGTTCATGTCCAAGAGTCCGATACATCTTGACTAGCTTCATATATCGAGATAGAGTTTGATCAATTATTAAAATCATGTTGACCATATGACCAATGGGCCAACACTTTGATCCGAAGTACTCGACCGACTTCAATTGTGAAGTGTGTAACTTCAATCAAGCCTCTGATTACAACTACTCTGAAACTTCTAGACCGTACCGTACTGGCAAATCGACTAGAGGATTATAACTGGCTTGGGATTTGAAAATGAAAGCTCAGAATAATTTGAAAGAAGTAGTAGGCTTATAGAGAAGAGATATGAAAGTGAGTGAGTTGAAATGATCGAAATCCTTCTCTATTTATAGTTTTTCCAAAGGCAGAATTCTGACAGAATTCGGGCAGAATTCGGACAGAACTCTATGAGAAAATTTCGTTGGGATCCGTAACTGCAGGAAGACCAAGTTCAAAAAGAAACGTTCACTAACCGAACTCTGGCCGAATTCGAGTCGAACTCTGGCCGAGTTCTGTTGGAGTTCTGTCAGGGTTTTTGCAAATATAGTTTTCGGCTTTTTGAAAAGTCAGGCAGTTAGGAAGTAGTTTGGGCTTTTGTAAGTGGCGTTATTTTCAAAATGAAAGGGTATTTTGAAAACGATTCTTGGGTAGTCTATTTGCCAGTACGATGTAGTTTACATCGTATTCCTAGATTCAATAAATATGAAAAATATATTGATCAAATAGAAAAACCAAGAGCTCTTTGATGACGCCTTTCTTCAGATATTTGAGCAGACTTGAAGATGCCTTTTTCACTTGACGGCGGTCGTCCAAAGATAAACAGATCTGGAAATCTGAATACCTTTCGGGGGCTTCGCCCACACCGTCTTGGGCCCATCAATAATTCTCTATTGCTTATGTCTTGGTTTGACAAAGCTTGATCATGCTTACTGCATGTCTATAAGAACATGTTAGACAAACAGAATAATATGATACAAGCATAGCAATATGATATAGAACATTTAGGACAATGCTAACATTAGGACAATGCTAAGTTTAAGTAGCAACATGATAGTGATTACATGAATATTAGTGACGTTATTATGTTAAACTTAATTGATTATCCATATTCAAAAATATGATATAATAATTGGGCTAACAATATAAAATTCTACTATAATTTCTAGCAATACCTTGGCCTATAGGTATTTACCTTATCTCGTATCACGGTATCTTAATCCGTATCACACATTTACCTAATGCCTTAGCTCGTATCTCACATACCTTAACTATTAGTTAATACCTTAGTTCTATGGTCAATACCTTGGGTAAACTAGATTTTCTAGTCCATATTAGTAAATACCTTATTTCTAAGTCCATACCTTGAAGATATTAGCCATACTAGCTAATATTACGAAGTATTAATACATATCTCTTACATCTCTACTTGTTACCTACTATGTAGGATTACCTTAGCCAATTTACCCTTTATATATCCATGGATCTACCAAATGCCTATTACATATATCATTGCCTTTACCTATCCATAACATATACCAATATATCTTTTACCCATATCTAAACATTTATCCTTTTCCTATATAATATACATATATTCATATATCCTACTATAGACCCATATCACTAACCATTTATCCGTTACTATACCCTCACACATGTTTGTCGACACTTACCTATGGTGCTAGGTTACTTTCTTACTCATATACTATATAGATATATCTGTATACCTTACATATTATACTATACCAAGATATCCATGTACTATATCCACATGGTATAATATACCCCTTATACTATACGTATAAATATATATCTATATCCCTATGTATCATATAATAATGGTATCTATATGATACCTATATAA